>JAOPHQ010003088.1:0-16779 GCA_030340625.1 Merluccius polli | reverse complement strand
TGGAATGGACGCCATCTTAGTAAGCCGTAGTGGTGTGCGATACTGCATATTCTGGTATCGATCCGATACCCAGTAAATACGGGCCAGTATCGCCGATATCGATACCGATACTTTTCAATAAATAAGGTGGACGCGTCATTGAATTGCTAAATCTCAATTAATTTTCATGACCTTAAGTGTTTTTGTGATGTTTCCTTTTTTCTTATTAAATAGTTAAAACCTAGGACAGAATGAGAACAAAGTTTATAATTAAATAGAAAATGCTTTATTATCAAGTTTTTGCTTTGCATGACTCGCGTGACGGTACAACATCTAAACACAAGAGGGGGGGGGGGAGCAAAGTGTGCTCTGTGCTGACACAGGAGCGGCGAGTCCGGTGACCGCTGTTTCCTCTTTGCCGAAACCGCAGCATTGCAAACAAGAGCGGAACTTAAAGTAAAGAATCGATCCCAACAGGCTAGTATCGATCCGATACCGATACCGACTTGGTATCGATACTATCGATATTTGGATCGATCCGCCCACCACTAGTAAGCCGCCTCAACATGCTAGGCTTGATTCAAGCCAATAAGGCCACATAGGATTAAACATAACTTCTATAAATAAATATAATGTCATTCAAAAACTCGAATGGCTGGCACATCATGTAATCCCAACTCAACCATATTCTTATCGACCACTAGATGGCCTTTATCGTCTCGCTATCTACTAACGTAGGCCACCGTTGTGTGACGAATGTATAACCGCACATATAACACTAAGCTGTAATATCCTCACGTAGCCACTAGGGAATAGAAACAAATATATAAGCTGTATTAACCGCACCTGGCCACCAGATGGCGGCACACATAACACACTGGGGGCGGGCGCTCAACACTAGCCAATCAGAGCATAGTATGCGTCATAGAGGCCACGCCTGCCCAGATACTACCAAACCACACAACCGGGGAAATGCAGAAACCCTAGAGGCCGCGTATCTGGTAGATATCCGGCTGAGAGTCGCTCCACGTGTGAATTTTACAGTTCCCCTCCATTTGCTTCATAGATAATAGACCTAAACCTATAACAAATAAAGTGAGTTAAAAGCGATCCTGTGTCCTCCCTTCCTCAAAGAACAGCACAACAATTGTGCCTAAGCTGTGAGCCAACCTCATCGTCAGAAGCGGTCCTACCATTAAGGCGAACTAGGCGATTGCCTTAGGCCCCCAATCAGCAGGCCCCCCCCCCGTCGGTCGTAGGTCCGGGGTAGATTACGATCGCGGATTAAGAGAGCGCAGGTACCGGCGGCGTCTCTGCAGCTAAGCCGAAACGTAAATGCAAGTTCACGGATGAACTAAAAAAGAAATACCCATACTTTCGTCTTGGTCGCAATCCACACGAAGCTTTTTATTATTATAGCCACTTTTTATTATTGTTTTATAGGGACAAACATACCTAGTCACCATGACTGTGGACACATAATATTTAAAAGATACAGACGGTGAAGGCCTCCGCCTGCTGCCGTCAGCACTCCTGTCGGACTTCCGGGTTACGGTAACACTTCCGCTTACTAAAACGGCGCCCATAGAGTTCGAGAGCGTACCTCGTTGGTGTCGACGTATTTCGCAGCCACTGATCCATCTTGCTCCGCTCTATTATCTTTGATCTAGAGGCGGCAAAAAGAAAGAAAAGGAGACCAGCGGCCGCCATAAATGGTATGTTGTGTATGAACTTATTTATTTAGTGTAACTGGCAGAAGACTCGGCTGTGAGTGTGTGTGTGAAGTGATGTAACGTTAAAGTATGATTTTTTATCTGAACTGAAGACCTAACGTAACGTTATAAAAGTCAGTGAACGTTAACATTATGACAGTTTTCATATGTGTCAGTGGAGCTGTAACGTTAATATTAGCATGAGATTAGCCTACCAGGTGATGACATGTGGGTCTGTTATGGAAGAGGGGGGGGAGGGGGGGGGGGACTGCTTTGGTAGCAGATGATTTTCCTGTAGGGGACATGAGACTATAATAAATTGGCTCCTGAGGCGGAGGCGGAGGAATGAGGAGATCACAGTCATGTGACCCATCAGTTCAGTATTCAGTTGCGAGTGGAAACTTTTTTTTTTTTTCATATTGATATTTTTGTCTTCCTCAGTGGATGGATGGTTGGTGATGTCATGTTGTTTGATTGTGTAATAACAGCTGGTTAAAATACATGAAAAAGTACATGTCCCAGTTTTTTATTTCATAATGATAATATTTAATGATTTTTCACCGCCGCATTGAAAATGTCCCCGATTTTCATTTCAGAAATGTGGTCACCTCAAGCTAACCATCCACCTACAGATAGGAATGAATGAATGAATGGGTGATGAATTAATGATGAATGAATGAAGCAGGTCGTTAGTGTTGGTAGTTTAGTGATTAGTCTCCCTTTGCTGTACAGCCAGTGGTCCAAAAACCTGATGTCTAGAAGTGTGTGTGTGTGTTAACAACCATGACCACACACACACACACACACACACACACACATTTAAATGCTTTTATTTGGATCCAAACTTACAAGGAAGGGAAACAAGATCCAAACAATTTTGGGAAGAGACATTGACAGTGACGGGTTAATCAGCAACATGCATTTACAAGACCTACATGATAAGTTAAAATATTACACCAAACACTTACGGGTAAACAAAACATCTCTGTCTCCAGATCCGCATACTGCCTATGGTGGCTGACACAGAACAAAATTTTGCCAATCTTTTGGCTTCTTTCTTCTGTAGTCCACCCAACATCAGTCCTCTAACCAGATGTTTGTGGATATGGCCTAAGCTTCCGAATATTAGCGATATAAGTTTGCACTGGTAACCAAGTTGGCGTATACGGCTCACCAGTGGCTGGTATTTCAGTAACTTAGAGTAGTAGCAGGTGTCCATATACAAATCAAAGCAGCAACCCACCTCAATAATGAGGACATGTTTTAAAGTGTCATTTACAATTACGATGTCAGGATTGTTTGCTATAGTTTTAAAATGGTCATTGTCATGTACATTGTGCTGGAACCAATTCATTTTAACAGCAGTGTGCTTAAAGGTCTTACAGTCATGTTCTTGATTTATTTTTCCTAGATCTTTTGCAACCAGGTCAACCAAACGATCATGCCTGGCCACATACAGTCCTTTGTAGCGATTACATCCATTCAGAATGTGCGCAACTGTTTCATTCTCCTGTTGGTTTTGATGGAATATGCAGTATGGGTTGTGTTTTGAAGGGTACCATATTGCAAGATTGTATTTTGTTGGGAGACACTGCAGTCGGGCTTTAACCATAAAGATTAAAATATCCTCTGAAATGGAATGGTTAATCATTACAGAATGGGAAACCGAGTGATCTGCATAAGGCAGTGCTGCTAACTTCCCTTGCATTTTTAGGCTTGACCAGCGCTGCGTGTTCTGCGTTAGTCTGTGCTGGAGAAGAGAGGCTCTTGCGTGTTTGGTGTGTAGATGTTGAGCTGAGTTCCCGTCATTCAGGATCGCAAGAGTGGAAATCTGCGAGTCCGTTATGATGTTGTCAGTCAGGGGAGATGTCGCTCCGTCAGGGCCTTGCCAGGAGAGTTGTAGTCCGATGCGATGGCAAAGATCGTTAAGATCTAGCCAGTCGGAGCGCACTCCGAATCCGGCGGCTTTGATGTCAAGTTTACCGTTTTGCTTCAATTTGAACCCCAGGAACTGGGGTTCATTCAGCGAAGCAATGGGTATCTTGCGCCGTTGTAGGTGTAGAAACAATGATTCGCGTGCCAGCTCCCTAACTGTCATGTCATCATTATTGAGCATGCTCAGCAGATGGCCTATCCTGGAGGAGTTATAGAGCCATTCAATGTTCAGGACTCCAAGACCTCCGGTATTGCGCGGCTGAAAAAGGATGTCCCGGGTTGTACGGGTGTTTAGACAGAGCCATTTCCTCACAATGTTCACTGTTGCATTGTTCATCGCTAACAGATTTTGTTGTGAGATGTGTACATTGCGGAACAGATGTTGGATTTTGGCTACTGCGATCTGCCTGATAGCTTCGATTTTCATGCGTACAGGGAGGAGGGCAGAGTCAATTAGTGTGATTCGATGGATGTACTCTTGGCACAACTCTGTGATCTGTTCATCCCAGTCACCAGCGATGTTAAATCTATGCCCTAAATAAGGATAGGTTTCATGTCGGTCATACAGTCGGATAGGTGCTTGCATTATTGTGAAGTTGGGAAGTGTATCATGCTTTGCTCTATACCATCTGTTTCCTCCGCTCCGTCTTTCATAAAACGCCGCACATTTTGTGAGTTTAATGTCCAGATTCGACCATCTGATGAAATGCTCACACACACACACACACACACACACACACACACACCTTCCCTCTCCTCCTTTCCACTTATCCTCCCTTCTCCTCTTCCCTCTTCCCCTTCCCTTCTCCTTCTCCTCTCCTCTCCTAGGTCTGACCAGCGGCTGTATGGTGAAGGTGGAGGAAGGGGCGGAGCCAGCAGACTTCAGGAAGGCCTTCGACTGCATGCTCCAGGGTACGTACACACACACACACACGCACACACACACACACACACACACACACACACACACACACACACACACACACACCCCCCTAGTCTGTGATCCATCACTAATGCATCTGGTACCCTTCTGTTTATACATTTAAATGTTATCGTTTAGCAGCAGCTTTTATCCAAAGTGACTCACAGTGAATTCGAACTAATGAGTCCAGATCCTGAGATCCTGAGATCCTGGTTCTGGTTCTGGTTCTGGTGTTGAATGTTGGATCTATTTCAGGAGAATATAAATGAGTGAAGTGGCGCTCGGCCAGAATGAGGTCATAAGATGACACATGGATTGCTTCTGGCGAGAAGCTTCAAACATCTTGTTAAATATTTCTCGTTTATTCCCTCTAATGACTCCTCACCCGTCCTCACCCGTCCTCACCCGTCTCCATCATGGTGTCACTGCAGAGGAGAACCCGCGGCGGCGCCCCCCGCTGGCCTACCTGGTCCTGGCAGGCGGTGAGTGTTTTTTCAAATCTCTCCGGGGGGGAAGCGTCTTTGAACGTCTCGTATTTATTGGTGGATTAAAAACAACGCCGTTTTTGGCGGACGGCGGGACACGATGGAGGGCGGCGTGGGAAGCGGCGTCTTCATTTTGAAAGGCGTCCGCGTTTAGTGAGACCCCCTCTCCGTCCCCGGCAGGCGGGTGACCTCCGCGGTCCGCGTTCGAGTCCCAGGAAGACCTTAAGTGCTCACTGCTTACTCAACACCTCAGAGCTTTTCATATTGAATTCCGCTCTCTTCATATTTTATTCATTCAGCAGTTTGATGTCCTCCCACTGCGTGACGGAGACCTGCGTGTGTGTGTGTGTTAGTTCATGTGTGTGTGTGTGTGTTAGTTGATGTAGGTGTGTGTGTGTTAGTTCATGTACGTGTGTGTATGTGTGTTAGTTCATGTACGTGTGTGTGTTAGTTCATGTACGTGTGTCACTTCATGTAGGTGTGTGTTAGTTCATGTAGGTGTGTGTGTGTGTGTGTGTACGTGTGTGTTTGTTAGTTCATGTACGTTTGTACGGGTGTGTGTGTGTGTTAGTTCATGTACGTTTGTGTGTGTTAGTTCATGTACGTTTGTACGTGTGTTTGTTAGTTAGTTCATGTACGTTTGTGTGTTAGTTCATGTACGTTTGTGTGTGTTAGTTCATGTACGTTTGTACGTGTGTGTGTGTGTTTGTTAGTTAGTTCATGTACGTGTGTGTGTTAGTTCATGTACGGTGTGTGTCATATACTAGGGATGGGTATTAGGAATCTCTCCAGTGCTGACACACTGAGTCGTTGAGTCGGGACCTCATGAAGAGACAATTACTCCACAGTGACCTCTGCTGACAGCCGCAGCCGCGGGTGAAAGGCTCCAGTCCCCCTTCTCCAGGAGCTCAGGTCCAGTCTCATCTGGCTCTGTGCATACAAGAATAAACTACCTAGACTATGAACTACATAAGAAGAATAACTCATTAGGATAACTATATATATTGTTCTTATACACAAACAACAAACAAAAACGTTCACAAACGTAAGTTTTATTTGTCACATACAAAGTCATACATGTACAACTAGCAGAGAAACGCTTACTCTTCCTGTTACTGAGACAATATGATAAAATATACAATAACTAAAGTATAAAGTATAAGAGTGAAAAGGTCAAATAAAAGTACTAGTGTATATATAAAATAGAGAAAAATAAAATGAAATCCCAGTATGAGGCTTTATATAGATATATATATATAGATATCTAGATATATAGATATCTAGATATAGATAGATATATATAGATATATAGATAGAGACAGATAGATATAGATATATAGATACATATGTAGGATGATGCAATGTACAGTATGTAGCAGCATATTGACTCTGGGAGTTAGTGAGTATTGTGGGCATGCTGGCGGCGGCGGGGGGGGGGGGGGCACATACAGTAGTCCTCCTTTAGGTCCTCATAGTCCTCCTTTAGGTCCTCATTCATGAACCGCACGGCGCTGGGGTTGAAGCGCCGGAGCCTCTGTGTTCGCCGATGTGTGTGTGAAGCGCTTCGGGTGCCGTGAAAAGCGCTATTTAAACGCAATGAATTATTCATGAGTGATTATGTTACGGCGGCGCTCGGTCTGCTTGGCTGTTATTCATGACAGTGGATCACATCTGATCCCAACCTGTTGGCCGTGCACACGCATACGTGCACATACATGTACATGGGATGCACACATGTACTCACGGTCAGTCTTGAACACGCACACACACACACACACACACACACACACACACACACACACACACACACACACACACACACACACACACACACACACACACACACACACACACACACACACACACACACACACACACCACGGCTTGTTAAGTTGGATGCTCACTGTGGTGACTTTCAGGTTTCAGACATGTGGGTGGAGGAGCAGCGCCTCCTCTCACTACCTGGTCCAGTCCTCCTGGACCAGGTAGTGAGAGGTCCAGGTCCAGTCCTCAGGTGGCCATATGTCTTAACATGGCCGCCAAGCAGACCGCGGCGGTAAAAGTCCTTAAGCAGACGGAGGACAACATGATGGCGGCGGCGGCGGCTGAGCAGCAGGTCGGTTTCTCCATTAACTTATATCTCTATTCACTTATTCCACAGACTGTGACGCTGCAACTAATCGAGGCAACGGACCCGGACTAGTGCAACATTGTGCGCTGGTTTGAGTCCTGGTTTGTCCACAGGGGGGCCACACCTGTCTGGTCCTCCAGAGGCTGGACATCAGACACCTCTCAGCCTCCTGGAGATGAGTGTCATTCCTCAACAGGTGAATATTTAATCTCTCTAGTGGTTGTGGGTGTTTGTATTCGCACAGACGACAATGAGTTAATTATGTCATCAGCCTGGACCGCCTGCCAGGTGGCCTGTCCCCCTCCCACCGTCACCACCAGCAGTCTGGACAGAGGAGGACGAGGATGATGAAGGGGATGAAGATAACAAGGAGGACAACTTGGGTGAGTTGCATGGTAAACTCCTGGGTGGAGGAGCAAGATGGGCTGGCTGGCACCTCCTCATTCTCCTCTCCCCCCGCATGTCAGACCAGAAGACGGATGCTTAACCAAGCGATTCGGGGTTAGGGTGTGGGTTAGGGTGTGGGGGGCCACACCTGTCTGGTCCTCCAGAGGCTGGACATCAGACACCTCTCAGCCTCCTGGAGATGAGTGTCATTCCTCAACAGGTGAATATTTAATCTCTCTAGTCGTTGTGGGTATTTGTTCGCACGGACGACAATGAGAGAATTATGTCAAACGTGGAAAACAGTTTCCCTTATGTCGGCCTTTGTAACTGCAGTTGGCCTTCTGGGCGTTGAAGGTGAAAGGGGTTAAATCCACGCCGACGGGCAACAACGTGTCTGTCTCCGATGTACAGGCCCTGCGATACAGGTGAGGTCTACCGAGGCCTGGCCAGACCCTCTGCTGGCGTTGGTTTACTTTGTACTGGAAATGTTCCTCATGGAAAAAGGAGGAGGAGGAGGACAGCGAGGTGGATGAAGAGGACAACTTGGGTAAACTCCTGGGTGGAGGAGCAAGATGGGCTGGCTGGCACCTCCTCATTCTCCTCTCCCCCCGCATGTCAGACCAGAAGACGGATGATGTCCAGAGAGGAAGAGGAGGATAAGATGACGCCATTAGGATCCTGACCAGCGTCCCTCCTTAGACCCGGGTCTAAGGAGGGTTGCTGGCACTAGACCCGGGTCTAAGGAGGACCCCCCAGCGTCCCTCCTTAGACCCGGGTCTAAGGAGGACCCCCCAGCGTCCCTGCTGCCAGGACGTTATGGCCGCCGTTCGGAGGGGTTCCTGTTGAAGAGTCAGCCGGTGTGTCTGAAAGTAAGGGAGAGAGAGGAAAATGGAGATTTAACTTTTTATGCACTTTGTTTGTCATATATCATTAATTAAAAAAATAATTATATATATATATATATATATATATATATATATATATATATATATATATATATATACACACACACACACACACCTTGTTCAATTCATTATCTGCTTTGACAATGTAAGTTACTTATTTTCTGTGCCCATTAAGCTCTTGAATTTTAAGGAAATTTAAAGATTGTCTCAGAGAGAGAAAGTCATGAATTTGGTCAGAAGTAGTGACTGAATGTGATCAATGTGATTGACAGCTCCACCCACCAGCCTGGCAGGTGGCCTGTCCCCCTCCCACCGTCACCACCAGCAGTCTGGGCAGGAGAGGACGAGGAGGACGAAGAGGACGAGGACGATGAAGAGGACAACTTGGGTGAGATGCATGGTAAACTCCTGGGTGGAGGAGCAAGATGGGCTGGCTGGCACCTCCTCATTCTCCTCTCCCCCCGCATGTCAGACCAGAAGACGGATGCCTAACCAAGCGATTCGGCCGGAGCCCCACAACCAGACGGAGAATCGGTCCGGAGGAAATGAAGGAAACAAATTGAAGATGTGGAGGAAGGAGGAAAGAGAATGAAGAAAGACGATAACATCAGGAGGAGGAGGAGGAGGAGGAAATGGAAACATGACCAAAATGGACCTCACCACCACCACCACCTCCTCCTAAACAGCTCCAACTCTGTGGAGGACAGTACATATGTGTCTTCACTGTTATTCCTCAATGATAACATTTATACTCGTATCTGAAAGGACATAAACAATATTTTATTGAATAATAAAATGTGCTATTTTAGTGAGGACTGGCGTTACGAGCTGAACTTTAGACATTAGATAGTTATATCTATAGTAGTTATATCTGACATCTGATAGGGTTATATCTTACATTAGATAGTTATATCTATAGTAGTTATATCTGACATCTGATAGGGTTATATCTGACATCTGATAGGGTTATATCTTACATTAGATAGTTATATCTATAGTAGTTATATCTGACATCTGATAGGGTTATATCTGACATCTGATAGGGTTATATCTTACATTAGATAGTTATATCTATAGTAGTTATATCTGACATTAGATAGGGTTATATCTGACATTAGATAGGGTTATATCTATAGTAGTTATATCTGACATCTGATAGGGTTATATCTTATATTAGATAGTTATATCTGACATTAGATAGGGTTATATCTTACATCTGAGGGTTATATCTTACATCTGATAGGGTTATATCTTACATTAGATAAAGTTATATCTTACATCTGATAGGGTTATATCTTACATTAGATAAAGTTATATCTTACATCTGATAAAGTTATATCTTACATCTGATAAAGTTATATCTTACATTAGATAGGGTTATATCTTACATTAGATAAAGTTATATCTTACATCTGATAAAGTTATATCTTACATCTGATAAAGTTATATCTTACATCTGATAAAGTTATATCTTACATCTGATAAAGTTATATCTTACATCTGATAAAGTTATATCTTACATCTGATAAAGTTATATCTTACATTAGATAGGGTTATATCTTACATCTGATAAAGTTATATCTTACATCTGATAGGGTTATATCTTAGTACATTCATGGGTTATGGGTCCAGTAAAGTAGAAACAGTAAACGGTAAGCTGGGTCTAATGGACGGCAGGTTGTAAGTAAATGGGGTTAACTATCGTTAGACTTTATGTCCTCCTACCTGCTGGTGTGTCATGGAGGACCTCGTCTGTCCTCCACCTGACGCAACATGGCGGCCGTCATCAGGGCTTCCGGTGAGCCGTTGTTAAGGGCCCTCTGGTGGTTGTTAGGGGCCCTCCGGACACCACCGGGTGGACGACAACAACGGACTTCAATGGGCAAGTACACCCGGACCGGGACCCGGACCGGGACCGGGACCCATCACATCTGGTAGGTCGGCTGTCGGCGGCCATGGCCTCCTTAACCGTAGAAGTAGCCGAGATATCGCGATAGTTGGGTCGGTTGTTTACGAGATCACGCAGAGGGGAAGATGGCTGCCGACAGCCCCGTCCTGAGACACACCTGTTCTAAAGGGGACCTACGTCACCGCCAGGTGTGCGTGTGATTAGCCATTACAAGCCATTCCAAAACCTACCCGACAGTAGTGACGGCTCGTTCGCGAACGAATCACTTCGAACGAACGACTCTTCAAAGTGAACGAACTGACCTCACTCGCCGCTCTCCTTCGACTCGTTCGTCGTCGTCGTCGTTCGCTGAGTCTCTGACGCGCTGCTGATTCGCGACGCTGATTGGCTGACTGTGATTGACTCGAGGACTGAGACGTCACGAGAGTCAGCCAATCGTATGTTGTTGTCTGTCTGTCGAGTCTAGGACGCTTTCGTCGAATTTTAGCCAATGAGAGACTCTTCTTGGAAAAAAAACCAAATGGGCTTAGTGAGCGTACGATAAAAAAAATTATGATAATGGTTGACACATTAACAATACCGCTTTCACATTTGAATATTGCCTTTTACATTTAAATATCCGTGAAATGGTAAATGCATGCTGTCTTTGTATTTTCTGTGTCATGCCAGATTAATACATTATTTGAATGTCTCGTCAATCTGTGTCGTTGCACGCGACCCGGCCGGGACCCCCACCTTGGTGGATCTTGGTCTTGAGTGGGGGTGGCCAATGGCCATCTTCACAATAGTAAATAAAATATGCCCAGAATAAACACAACTGTACATCATTAACTTTTAATCATTGCTAAATCAAGTCTATTATCTTGCTGATATATTAAACATCCAATAATCTACTCTTATTTTAGCTGAGTGTGTGAATGCACATTGTGGAAAACTTTTACCCGAATTACATTCCCTGGCTAAACAAAGAGCTATAAGGTCACCAGCAGAGCACAGTCAAGAAGAGCCTACTTACACTGACATAAGCCGTCTGGGTTCGTATATGTCTGATTTGGCCATCAGGTAACTGTAAGTCCACAGTACTGGGTTGTCAGCTGCCTAAGTTATTTTATATCCGATTGATGTGAATGTGTCACACAAGGAAATCATGACATGCAAAGGATATGCATCTAAAAAACAATAAATTTGCTACTTTATCAGTTCTTATGTAAATCTAATGATTACGTTTTTTAATTCTCCTAAATGTTCACAAGACAAGGGTTATTGTGTTTTGATTTATTAGAAAAAGTATTAATGCTATACTATTGATTTAAATTAAGTCTATAACACAACAAAATGTGGAATAAATGAAGGGCTCTGAATACTTTTTAGATGCGCTATTTACACATGATTTACTTTACATATTTCACCGTGTCAGTCTTGACTGTGCGTGATGGGGACCTCTGCTGGTGATAGATGCTCTTTGTTTAGCCAGGGAATGTAATTCGGGTAAAAGTTTTCCACAATGTGCATTCACACACTCAGCTAAAATAATAATAATTATGTATCACGTTCTCCCAAACATCCAGCTGTTATAGTTTCACTTGACTAAAATAAATGTGAACCATACATGGGTGTAGAAAGAGAACGGTAGCCTATAATAGTGTATGATAATAAGGATTTTTTAAAAACTTTATTATGCATGATAATAAGTTAGCACGCTACTTTTATTTTGAAGTTGTTACAGGTCACTTCCGCTTCCGGTCTGTCCGCCGTCATATTAATAAATGAGAACCAAAAAACGAAAAAAGGAATTAGCAAAAACCAAATTTGGGTCGTTATTTGATTTTGTTTTTTTCGTTTTTTCGTTTTTTGATGCTGAGAGCAAAAACCGTTTTTCCGTTTTTGGTTTAAAACGAAAAAAGGAAAAGAGGGCACTGTTTCCGTTTTTTCGTATTTTGGTTTTGACAGAAAAACGGATTATACTTTGGTACCCTGACCCCCGTGGCCCCGTTTTTTAATTTCCTATTTTTGATCAGAGCATAAAATCGAAAGTACGAAAAACAAACCGTTATTTGTTTTTTGGTATCAGATTCATAAACGAATAAGGAAATAACAAATTGCTTTTTCATTTTCCGATTTTGGATTCTCAATTGAATATGTAAAGAACGAATGATACACGGATTAATGCCATCTTTTCCTTTTTTCATTTTAAACCAAAAACGGAAAAACGGTTTTTGCTCTCAGCATCAAAAAACGAAAAAACGAAAAAAACAAAATCAAATAACGACCCAAATTTGTTTTTTGCAAATTCCTTTTTTCGTTTTTTGGTTCTCATTTATTAATATGACGGCGGACAGACCGGAAGCGGAAGTGACCTGTAGCAACTTCAAAATAAAAGTAGCGTGCCAACTTATTATCATGCATAATAAAGTTAAAAAAAAAACGTATTATCATACACTATTATAGGCAGTGTTGTGCTAGTTACTGAAAAATAGTAACTAGTTACAGTTACTAGTTACTTTGTAAAAAAGTTTTAAAAAAGTAACTCAGTTAGTAACTCAGCGCGCAATAGTAACACACCGCGGACCTAACCGGCGGGGGGGGGGGGGGGTGCGCGCAATAGTAACACACCACGGACCTATGACCGGCGGGCGGACCTGTGACCGGCGGGGGTGTCTCAAAAAGGAGGACAAATACGCGTCTGGCTTAATGCTGCACCGGACGCCGGACAGGGCATTGAAAAACCGGACAGTCCGGCTTTATTGATCGGGAACTGTGTGCCGTTGTAAAACCTCACCAAAAGGAACTGGGTAACACAGCGTTTGGTAACGGGAACAGAGTTACTGAATTTTAAAAAACAACGCGTTACCTTACGCGTTACTGAAAAAAGTAACGGCGTTACTAATAACCGTTACTACCCAACACTGATTATAGGCTACCGTTCTCTTTCTACACCCATGTATGGTTCACATTTATTTTAGTAAAGTGAAACTATAACAGCTGGTTGTTTGGGAAAACGTGATACATAATTATTATTATTTTAGCTGAGTGTGTGAATGCACATTGTGGAAAACTTTTACCCGAATTACATTCCCTGTCTAAACAAAGAGCATCTATAAAGTCACCAGCAGAGTTCCCCATCACGCACAGTCAAGACTGAAATGGTGAAATATGTAAAGTAAATCATGTGTAAATACAGCGCGTCTAAAAAGTATTCAGAGCCCTTCATTTATTCCACATTTTGTTGTGTTATAGACTTAATTTAAATCAATAGTATAGCATTAATACTTTTTCTAATAAATCAAAACACAATAACCCTTGTCTTGTGAAAATGTAGGAGAATTAAAAAACGTAATCATTAGATTTACATAAGAACTGATAAAGTAGCTAATTTATTGTTTTTTAGCTGCATATCCTTTGCATGTCATGATTTCCTTGTGTGACACATTCACATCAATCGGATATAAAATAACTTAGGCAGCTGACAACCCAGTACTGTGGAATTACAGTTGCCTGATGGCCAAATCAGACATATACACGGACACAGACGGCTTACGTCAGTGTAAGTAGGCTCTTCTTGATTGTGCGTGATGGGGAACTCTGCTGGTGACTTTATAGATGCTCTATGTTTAGGCAGGGAATGTAATTCGGGTAAAAGTTTTCCACAATGTGCATTCACACACTCAGCTAAAATAATAATAATTATGCATCACATTCTCCCTAACAACCAGCTGTTATAGTTTCACTTGACTAAAATAAATGTGAACGATACATGGGTGTAGAAAGAGAACGGTAGCCTATAATAGCGTATGATAATAAGGTTTTTTTTAGGTTTTTTTAAACTTTATTAGGCTATGCATGATAGCCAGTTAGCACACTACTTTTATTTTGAAGTTGCTACAGGTCACTTCCGCTTCCGGTCTGTCCGCCCTCATATTAATAAATGAAAACCAAAAAACGAAAAAAGGAATTTGCAAAAACCAAATTTGGGTCGTTATTTGATTTTGTTTTTTTCGTTTTTTCGTTTTTTGACGCTGAGAGCAAAAACCGTTTTTCCGCGTTTGGTTTAAAACGAAAAAAGGAAAAGAGGGCACTGTTTCCGTTTTTTCGTATTTTGGTTTTGACAGAAAAACGGAATATACTTTGGTACCCTGACCCACGGGCCGAACTTGATTTTGATATTTAATTTCTCCGATTTGTGTGACCAGGAAGTTATTGATTAGGGTACTAAAGTATAATCCGTTTTTCTGTCAAAACCAAAATACGAAAAAACGGAAACAGTGCCCTCTTTTCCTTTTTTCGTTTTAAACCAAAAACGGAAAAATGGTTTTTGCTCTCAGCATCAAAAAACGAAAAAAACGAAAAAAACTAAATCAAATAACGACCCAAATTTGGTTTTTGCAAATTCCTTGTTTCGTTTTTTGGTTCTCATTTATTAATATGACGGCGGACAGACCGGAAGCGGAAGTGACCTGTAGCAACTTCAAAATAAAAGTAGCGTGCTAACTTATTATCATGCATAATAAAGTTAAAAAAAAAACGTATTATCATACACTATTATAGGCAGTGTTGTGCTAGTTACTGAAAAATAGTAACTAGTTACAGTTACTAGTTACTTTGTAAAAAAGTTTTAAAAAAGTAACTCAGTTAGTAACTCAGCGCGCAATAATAACACACCGTGGACCTACGACCGGCGGGGGGGGGGGGGGGGTGCGCGCAATAGTAACACACCACGGACCTATGACCGGCGGGCGGACCTGTGACCGGCGGGGGTGTCTCAAAAAGGAGGACAAATACGCGTCTGGCTTGATGCTGCACCGGACGCCAGACAGGGCATTGAAAAACCGGACAGTCCGGCTTTATTGATCGGGAACTGTGTGCCGTTGTAAAACCTCACCAAAAGGAACTGAGTAACGCAGCGTTTGGTAACGGGAACGGAGTTACTGAATTTTAAAAAACAACGCGTTACCTTACGCGTTACTGAAAAAAGTAACGGCGTTACTAATAACCGTTACTACCCAACACTGATTATAGGCTACCGTTCTCTTTCTACACCCATGTATGGTTCACATTTATTTTAGTAAAGTGAAACTATAACAGCTGGTTGTTTGGGAAAACGTGATACATAATTATTATTATTTTAGCTGAGTGTGTGAATGCACATTGTGGAAAACTTTTACCCGAATTACATTCCCTGTCTAAACAAAGAGCATCTATAAAGTCACCAGCAGAGTTCCCCATCACGCACAGTCAAGACTGACATGGTGAAATATGTAAAGTAAATCATGTGTAAATACAGCGCATCTAAAAAGTATTCAGAGCCCTTCATTTATTCCACATTTTGTTGTGTTATAGACTTAATTTAAATCAATAGTATAGCATTAATACTTTTTCTAATAAATCAAAACATAATAACCCTTGTCTTGTGAAAATGTAGGAGAATTAAAAAACGTAATCATTAGATTTACATAAGAACTGATAAAGTAGCTAATTTATTGTTTTTTAGCTGCATATCCTTTGCATGTCATGATTTCCTTGTGTGACACATTCACATCAATCGGATACAAAATAACTTAGGCAGCTGACAACCCAGTACTGTGGAATTACAGTTGCCTGATGGCCAAATCAGACATATACACGGACACAGACGGCTTACGTCAGTGTAAGTAGGCTCTTCTTGATTGTGCGTGATGGGGAACTCTGCTGGTGATTTATAGATGCTCTTTGTTTAGGCAGGGAATGTAATTCGGGTAAAAGTTTTCCACAATGTGCATTCACACACTCAGCTAAAATAATAATAATTATGTATCACATTCTCCCTAACAACCAGCTGTTATAGTTTCACTTGACTAAAATAAATGTGAACGATACATGGGTGTAGAAAGAGAACGGTAGCCTATAATAGCGTATGATAATAAGGTTTTTTTTTAGTTTTTTTTAAACTTTATTAGGCTATGCATGATAGCCAGTTAGCACACTACTTTTATTTTGAAGTTGCTACAGGTCACTTCCGCTTCCGGTCTGTCCGCCCTCATATTAATGAATGAAAACCAAAAAACGAAAAAAGGAATTTGCAAAAACCAAATTTGGGTCGTTATTTGATTTTGTTTTTTTCGTTTTTTCGTTTTTTGACGCTGAGAGCAACAACCGTTTTTCCGCGTTTGGTTTAAAACGAAAAAAGGAAAAGAGGGCACTGTTTCCGTTTTTTCGTATTTTGGTTTTGACAGAAAAACGGATTATACTTTAGTACCCTGACCGTTATTGACTTCTTTGTGTGTTGCACTTGATAAGCTTGCAGGTCCGTGTATGATCCGATCATTTGATTATTCCATTCATTCATCCAAACGAAAAACGAAAAAACGAGTCAATATATCGTTTTTCTGTTTTTTCTTTATGCACCAACAATTGAATAATGGTGTTTGTTTTCCTATT
>JAOPHQ010003087.1:7500-26731 GCA_030340625.1 Merluccius polli | reverse complement strand
TTAACGTTATCTGAGGTCAAACGGGGCTAACGTTATCAAACAATTGTATAAAAAAAAAAAAAAAAAGAAAGAAAGAAAAAAAAAGCCATAACATTGTGGGGCTAATACATTTTTATAGAGCTAGCTAGGTAACGTTAGCTAATTTAGCAAGCCTTGGCCTTAGCTTAACATTAATGTAAACAATATGATGAGGGTACCGGGAATCAGAATCATTTCATTGACAAATAACATTTTTCACTTACTCGCAAATCCACTCGTAGTCCGTGAACGGTCTCCCCTTCTTCGCAAGGGCATGAGCTGTCCTAAACATGGCCCTCAGTTTGGCTCTCGTCTCCTCCGATAAACATGTCAAGGCAGCAACAGCGGGTTGAGAAAAGAGTGGCTCGGACTGAGCCCGAGCCACTGATTTACAGACACCGTGACACCGGCTTCCCTCGTGCTCCCGGATGGTCTCCACTTTCATCGTTTTGTTGCCCACCACAAATGAATTTCCGCGCTGTTTTTCTTTGGCGTGTGTCCGGCAGACGGAGCAAAACATGACACCCGTCGAGTCGTCGTACTGAAGCCATTCCCTGTCAGTCTTCCACTTCTCACTGAACTTTCTCACTTTTGCTTTTTTCGTCGACGTTTCGCCTTCTTTGTCACCTATCTCCTCTGTATTTTTCCTCTTTGGTTCGGTCACACCGGGGATATGCCGCCACATTGCTGCGCTCGAGTCTCACTCACTGCACCGCCAAAGTTTTAAAGAGCGGTAACGCGCACGCTACGTTGCTTCGGGGGAACTATTTTCTACAGCGGTGACGTCGGGGGAGAGACTTCAGTGTGACACACAACAAATCAATTTATTGCAAGAGCACGACCATTCGGGACAAACATTTACCCGCCCCAGTGGTGTGTATCCCTCCAAAATTAAGTCGCCAGGGGAATATTTTAGTCGCATTTGGCGAGTGGCGACCGTTAGTTTACAGCCCTGGGTACAGGGTTAGGGTAAAGGGTTAGAGGGTTAGGGTACAGGGTGAGAGGGTTAGGGTCAGGGTTAGAGGGTTAGGGTACAGGGTTAGAGGGTTAGGGTCAGGGTTAGCGGGTTAGGGTACAGGGTTAGAGGGTTATGGTACAGGGTTAGCGGGTTAGGGTACAGGGTTAGGGTTAGAAGGTTAGGGTACAGGGTTAGAGGGTTAGGGTACAGGGTGAGAGGGTTAGGGTACAGGGTTAGGGTACAGGGTTCGAGGATTAGGGTACAGGGTTAGAGGGTTAAGGTACAGAGTTAGGGTTAGCGGGTTAGGGTACAGGGTGAGAGGGTTAGGGTCAGGGTGAGAGGGTTAGGGTACAGGGTGAGAGGGTTTGGGTACAGGGTTAGAGGGTTAGGGTACAGGGTTGGAGGGTTAGGGTACAGGGTTAGAGGGTTAAGGTACAGGGTGAGAGGGTTAGGGTCAGGGTGAGAGGGTTAGGGTACAGGGTTAGAGGGTTAGGGTACAGGGTTAGAGGGTTAGGGTACAGGGTTAGAGGGTTAGGGTACAGAGTTAGAGGGTCAGGGTACAGGGTTAGGGTACAGGGTGAGAGGGTTAGGATACAGGGTTAGGGTACAGGGTTCGAGGATTAGGGTACAGGGTTAGAGGGTTAAGGTACAGAGTTAGGGTTAGCGGGTTAGGGTACAGGGTGAGAGGGTTAGGGTCAGGGTGAGAGGGTTAGGGTACAGGGTGAGAGGGTTAGGGTACAGGGTTGGAGGGTTAGGGTACAGGGTTAGAGGGTTGGGGTACAGGGTTAGAGGGTTAAGGTTACAGGGTGAGAGGGTTAGGGTCAGGGTGAGAGGGTTAGGCCTCTAGGCCCCCCCAGAAATAATACAATTTAAGTACAACAAAATGTGACCTCTGCACTTAACCATCGCTAGCAGCAGTAGGAGCAGCAGGCAGCCGCTGCGCAGCGCCGGGGGGCCGACTCCACTTCCGGTGCCTTGAACTACCGGTAGTTCAAAGACAACAACCTGAGAGCACGACTCAGCAGACTGATGTAAAAGTAAAGAGTCTTTACTTATGAACCAGTACAACGATACAAAAATCCAGGCAGTCAAACTAACTACAAAAAGGGTCAAGCTGAGGTAGAATCAAAAAGCTGAGGTCAGGACAAAAAAGACTATAACTATAATCAAGGTCACTTCTTTACATCAACTACGCTGCACCGCTAAGGCACTCGGCACAAAGACAATCTTGGAGAGAACAGAGGAAGTGAGCTGGTGTATTATGGACCAGGGAGCTGATGAGGGAACAGGTGAGAGGGGAGGATGAGCAGGTGAAGCAAGGGCAGGCAGGTGGGAGTGGCCGGGTCTGAACTGACAGCAGAAGTACAAACAACCCCACTGAAAAAATGAATGATGGACAAGCAGACTGAAATCCAACACCAGGACCGGCTGGGTTTAAAACCCAGGACCCAGGAATGACATTATGAATCGGAAGTTAAAATCAACTCTGATACATCGGGATTAGGCTTAGAGTTGAATTAGCCCGGGCTAGCGCGCTAATCGTTAGCCGTGTTGCTGTTTAGCTGCCTGCCAAAGCCTCCATGGGCCCTTCCTACTCAAAAGCATGGCTGCTGACTCACTCATTTACTCATTCACTCATTCACGCGTTCAAAGCATCTGCCTGCTTACATTTCATCTGAGGAAGAAACGCTTTTTTTTCCTCAAACAGAAACGACGGGGTCATCTGACAGCAGGTCTTCCCGGACGGCGGCCTCCTTCCACACGCATAACATAGATTCAAATATGGGGATGGGGACCGACGCCACCAGACGCTTCGGCATGCGAGTAATGCGAGTAGTGGAGCTAGCCGTTAGCATTGAATGGCTACAGCCTCCCCGCCCATTATGGTCGCATGTAGACCACATCATATCCAATATTTATAGTTACTCCATACAGTGAGCGTCACTGTGAGCACGCTGGCATGTCTACGCTTCATAATCCTTTGACTTCCAGGGGCTCTTCTCTCTTGACGAGAGTGTACAAGCTTATTATCAACGGCCACTTTTGTCTGCGTGTCATTACTTTTGACATCGCTCTATTCAAATTAAACGGGATGTGTGGCTTTTTATTCTTCAGTCATTTAGTTGTCACTTTTTTTTTTTTTCCTGTGGCGTTCAACGGCACCGAAAATAGAGTGGATGTTAATTTTGCATTTAATAGGAATCCAGAAATGACATAACATTACATTTCTACACACTGCTGAGTCACACTGCCTACTCTATGCTGTCCCCACTATCTATCTATCTATCTATCTATCTATCTATCTATCTATCTATCTATATCTATATATATCTATATATAGATATATACTGTATATATATATATGTCTATATATATTTATATATATAAACAAACAAGACTAGGCTGTGAAGATGCCTAAAAAATGTAATATTTGATAATTTCATGGTAACTGCCAGCAACGTATTACAATCAAATGTTTCAAAAAATGACCAATAAAAAACCCAAGAGCATCACATAGTCCGTAATGTAATGGCTCTTCTGACCAAAATAATAATAAATAATTATGTGATTGTCTTATTGCACAGCAGACAATGACTTTCCTGCACAGAGTAATAACTGGTGACAGAGTAATAGTGTTTAATGTGTGTAAGCGTGAATTGCACACACTGTTGTCTTTTCCTCTGGAGGAGCATTGTGCTCTACCTGGTCAGTCTACGCATGATCAAAAAACGATTTGCGTTTTTACAATATTAACGCCCCCTGGCGCATCACAGGCCCCCCACTTTACCACCAACTAGCAAGGATTAGCATGGCAGGCACATGGGATCCGAAAGCTTTGCAAGTAGACGACGGCGGATGTAAATGTGGACGGCAGTAGAGACCAGCGCTGGAGAGAACGTGTGCTGGTAGGGGTGTGTGCTTATCAGCAACCACTCAAACAAACGTACGCTTGAGGATAACTTCTTAAACGCTCCAGGCTGACACTGAGAGGCCAGCTAGCTGTAACTGGTAGGCCGTAAAATAATAAATAACAATAGCTTTATTTTAGAGATGGGCATAGATTAAATTCTTTAATCTAGATTAATCTAATGGTAATCTTGAAATTAATCTAGGTTAAAGTGGCTCCTTTGAATGATGTCGAAGGTGTCCATAATATGTGTTTGCTACCTAAATAATGACTTATATTACGGCCACAAAAATATTATCGCCGATAAGAGTCTCGCAGCGCGGTAACGCCGATAACGGCCCACCACTACTTTATTTATATGGCGCTGTGGAGTGTGCGTTGTTGATAGCTGGTCTACAGCCTCTCCTGGGTCCGAGTCAGACTGGTTGGACTCTGGGTCTGGGTGAGGCTGCACACCTGTGGTGCAGACTGAGCCATCACGGCACCCAGGATGAACCAGCTATCACCACACACTCAGGAGAGAGAGAGACTGTCATGGCAGGACGTTACATCTGCTCGGCGAATACCATCTCTCCTCTCTCCATCTCCAAGAAACGCATACTTCAACCAACATCTAGCCAGCGGCGCGTGGTGAGAGTCCACCGCTGCGCCGCTGAAGGGACCCGAGGACACTTCACACTCCACACGGCGCAGGCAACACAAACACAGGAACACAACACAACGATCGCAAAAACTGCCGAAGACGGCCGACATTAACTAGAGAGGCCTTGATGAACAGCTGGGTGTCCAATTGTTTTTTTAAACGGGTCCGGCAGGACACCGGTAGGTCGGTAGGAAACGGGTAGGTAGGACACAGGTAGGTAGAAAGGACACAGGTAGGTAGGAAGGTAGGACACAGGTAGGTAGGTAAGTAGGACACGGGTAGGTAGGACACAGGTAGGTAGGTAGGACACAGGTAGGTAGGTAAGTAGGACACAGGTAGGTAGGACACAGGTAGGTAGGTTGGACACAGGTAGGTAGGTAAGTAGGACACAGGTAGGTAGGACACAGGTAGGTAGGTAGGTAAGTAGGACACAGGTAGGTAGGACACAGGTAGGTAGGTAAGTAGGACACAGGTAGGTAGGACACAGGTAGGTAGGTAAGTAGGACACAGGTAGGTAGGAAGGTAGGACACAGGTAGGTAGGTAAGTAGGACACGGGTAGGTAGGACACAGGTAGGTAGGTAGGACACAGGTAGGTAGGTAAGTAGGACACAGGTAGGTAGGACACAGGTAGGTAGGTTGGACACAGGTAGGTAGGTAAGTAGGACACAGGTAGGTAGGACACAGGTAGGTAGGTAAGTAGGACACAGGTAGGTAGGACACAGGTAGGTAGGTAAGTAGGACACAGGTAGGTAGGACACAGGTAGGTAGGTAAGTAGGACACAGGTAGGTAGGTAGGTAGGTCACAGGTAGGAAGGTAAGTAGGACACAGGTAGGTAGGACACAGGTAGGTAGGACACAGGTAGGTAGGACACAGGTAGGTAGGTAAGTAGGACACAGGTAGGTAGGTAAGTAGGACACAGGTAGGTAGGACACAGGTAGGTAGGACACAGGTAGGTAGGACACAGGTAGATAGGTAGGACACAGGTAGGTAGGTAAGTAGGACACAGGTAGGTAGGACACAGGTAGGTAGGACACAGGTAGATAGGTAGGACACAGGTAGGTAGGTAAGTAGGACACAGATAGGTAGGACACAGGTAGGTAGGTAGGTAGGACACAGGTAGGTAGGACACAGGTAGGTAGGGTAGAGACCCAATATGACATTCAGTGATTAGGAGGATTCAGGAGAACTTCTCCACTCTCAGCTACGGGTCAAGCTAGCTAGCACTACTACTAGCACTACTAGCTAGCACTACTACTAGCACTACTACTAGCACTACTAGCTAGCGCTACTACTAGCACTACTACTAGCACTACTACTAGCACTACTACTAGCCGTCTTTAAATAATATCCGACACACACATTATAAACGGATTCATATCTCTTCCACACCTTAAAGTCACATTATGAAGCAATGACAAATAGCAAAGTGCTGTTGTGCGACTGCGTTTATTGATATGGGGGGGGGGGAGTGGGGGGAGCGGGGGGGTAACTGTAGTTAATTTAAACGGGCTGACAGGGTGAGTCACAGTGTGCACACGCAGGTAAAACCCGGAGAGATACTTTACGCTCCCTGGAATGATTTAATTATGAGGTTAGGTAAGTTTTTATTTTATTCGTGTGATGACGTGACGACGCTTCGATGGGCTTCGGAGTTTTGGCTCAAACAATTTTTGGCGAGCTCAGTGCTACGACAGAGACCGGTGCAAGGGTTACCCTCGGCAACAGGAATTTTCTTTTTCCCCCTCGCCGGGTCCACTCTGCAGCTGGACCGGCGCCGGACACGTGACAAACATCTCAACCCGTGCAGAGGTGAAAACACACACTGGCCCCCCCCCCCCGACTTTTGATGAAGAATTTGACAACGCGATATCCGGAAACGGATGTCCCCCTACAGGAAGTCCCTCTACAGGAAGTCCCTCCCTCTGTCACCGCTAAACCGCTAATGTCACCGAAGTCCCGCCTTCCCTCTCGCCGATAACGCTCACTGGAAGCGGCGGCCCGCTCCGAACGCCTGGGGACAACGAGGTCATCCTGCCGGCTTACGCATGTAACACTGTGATGCATTACCCGTCCAGATGACACAAAGCCCTCCCCCCCCCCCCACAGCCAGGTTACCATTAGCTCAACAAGGCGTCAACATTGGAGTGAGTCACACTTTGCTCTGTCACCCGCCACCAGGAAAGCCCTTCCGACCGCCCGGCGATCAGCGGAGGGAGAGTGGGGTCACTGGGAGGAGGAGTGAGGCGGACGCCGTGACCGGAGGCCACAGGGAAGAAGTACCGCCACAAGTACCTCCGCACCCTCCGAGCGTCTCGCCTCTCAGGTCTGTCCCTTGAGGACAGTCGACCGTTTTCGACTCGATGGACCCCTTTTTCCACAGTAGGAACAACACAGGTGTCGCTTCTAACACTAATTATGGGCCCGTTTGATTTAGGTCCAGTAGTGTATCGACACAACGAGGGGCCGTGCTGGCGCCGGGTTTTATGAATAACACCGAATGACAGGACGACAGGAACAGGAAGTGACCTCACCCTGCTACCTGTGAAGAGGGTCCATAGGACAAACACAGGTGGCGCTCATAACCCGAATGATGGGTCCGCTCCTTCTAATGCATATCTTTACAGACGACACTAGTGTATACCACCCGGCCCCAGAGTCTAACCGGTCTGACCGGGACCAGGTGTGCAGCCTCACCACCCGGCCCTAGAGTCTAACCCGGTCTGACCGGGACCGGGTGTGCAGCCTCACCACCCGGCCCCAGAGTCTAACCGGTCTGACCGGGACCGGGTGTGCAGCCTCACCACCCGGCCCCAGAGTCTAACCCGGTCTGACCGGGACCGGGTGTGCAGCCTCACCACCCGGCCCCAGAGTCTAACCGGTCTGACCGGGACCAGGTGAGGCTGCAGACCGGCCGTCGACCACACACACACTCATGCGAACCGACGGGCCAACAACGACAACGTTAATCCTAAGACCGACCGAGTCAGGCGACCACAAGCGATCCCTCACGCTGCGATTCGCACTCACAACTCATGTCGTCGCAGCGGCGCAGTCTCTACCGCTCACTGACACATTTCCCGCTCAGAATCGGCGCGGGCGTACGCCGGCGTGGCGCCAACGCGACGCAGCGCGTACGGGTTGGGCCTGGCCTCGCCGTCCCCGGGCGCCCTGCCTCGGCCAGCTGTCACCCGGACGCCGACAGCAGCATGGAGACGGCGGCCATGCGGTTCCCATGGTGACCTCTGCGGCCTGCAGAGAGACGGCCTGGCGAGACTCACACCTGGCGGTTCCTCTTTTGCCACCGCTTTGGCGAACGGAGGGCCGCGATTGGCCGAGGCTTCTGTGAATGGAGCGCGCGCCCCCCCCCCCCCCCCCCCCCCCCCCCCCCCCCCGTGCACGAGCCGCTCCCCCACGGGGGAGGGAGAGGGGGAGGGGGGAGGGAGAAACCAAACCGTCCGCGAGGACGTCGTGCCGTTAGAGAGGCCCGCGGGAACAGTCGAACACGGTTTTTCTCACGTGGCCTATTTTGATTTTTTTGTTGTAATAAATTAAATAAATACATACATATATAAATAAATACATAAATAAATAGAGACTGTGGTAATCATACGACGTGGCCCGGCTAAGCTAACGGCTAAGCTAACGGGGGAAACACCTCCACGTCCGCGACGAGCAGGCCTCCTCGACGTGGAGCTCGCGACGACCAACACCTGGGCGCGCGAATGCGGCGACAGCGGCGCGCGCGCTCCCATCCCCCCCCCCCCCCCCCTCCTGACGCTCGCGGGCAGGATGACGTAGTAGGACCGCCGGACGGCAGGACGTAAAGGAGCAACATCCCATGTTCACATCCCCAGGTGAGGGGAAGGTGTCACATCCCAACCAGCCTGGGGGATCGATACGTCATATATACGTCATACAGGAGGGCTGCAGACGTCGCGCGAGCCTTCAATGTCAAAGACTGCGCGCACACACACACACACACACACACACACATGTAAGCCCCCGGTCTGTGTGCACATCCACACACATCCGCTTGGAAATGAATGAACGCCAGGCCTCGCCTAGAACCCAGTCTCCTTGACTCTGTCATCCCGTCTCCATGGCGACAGCGGGAGGAGGAGGAGCAGGAGGAGGGGGAGGACCGAAACTGCATCTTTCTGGCCCCCACAAACCAACAGATGTGTAGAAGAAGCCCCCCCCCCCCCCCCCCCGGTCTTATCCTTCCCCTGCCCCCCCCCACCACCACCACCACCACCAGGTCTTAGCTTCTCCTGGACCCCCCCCCCCCCCCCCCAGGTCTTACCTTACCTCCACCCCTGGTCTTACCTTCCCCTGGCCCCCCCCCAGGCCTCCCCCCCTGGTCTTACCTTCCCCAGCCCCCCCCCCCCCCCCCAGGTCTTACCTTCTCCTGCCCCCCCCCCCCCCCAGGTCTTACCTTCTCCTGGACCCCCCCCGCAGCCTCCCCCAGGTCCTACCTTGCACCGCTCCATGCAGGTCCTCACTGAGTACGCGTCCGTCTCGTACTTCTGGGTCATGAGCTCGAAGTCCTCGTACTTCTCCTGCGCGTGCTGGTCGTACCGCAGGTACGCCTGCACGCACAGGCTGCAGCGCGTGAGGTCGCCGCCGCCGCCGCCGCCACCACCGCCGCCGCCGCCGCCGCCCAGCGCGTCCAGGCTGCAGTTGAGCCGGTCCGGACTCGCAGACCCGTAGAACAGGTCCAGCAGCGAGTAGGAGTTACAAAAGGAGAGGTACAAATCACTGGCGTTGACGCCGCCGCCGCCCGCCGCCGCCTCGGAGAGACACCTGCACAGGTGGTCCGCGTCCCCGAGCGTCGCGCACGCGCCCCCGCGGGGGGGGCAGGTCTCGGGCCGCCGCCGCCGCCACGCGTGCTGCTGCTGGGTCGAGTTTCCTATAAAAATATCCGGGTCCGGGTTCGGGTCTGGGTTTCCTCTGAGGCTGCTGTGTGCTGAGCGGGTCCGCCTGGACGGGGGGGAGGAGGAGGAGGAGGGGGAGGAAGAGGAGGAGGTCATCTCCTCCTGCTCCTCGGAGGAAGAGGAGGAGGAGGAGAACTTGTCCCGGGTCCTGGTCAGCTGGGCCTCGGCGCAGAACCACAGGTGGTCCGAGAGCAGGATGGAGAGGAAGAGCAGCGACGCCAGGGACAGCCGCCATCGCTGCGCGCGCTCCGAGTCGGTGCACGGCTTTTGGTTTTCGCGGGGTTCCTCCGGGCGGACGCGGACGCCGTCATGCTGCTGCCGCCGCGTCCACGCACCCCGGGTCATATTTCGGGAACGCGCTTCGCCGTGGGGGGGGGGGGCTGCTGCTCCGCCGCCGCCGCCGCGGTCATGGACGTGGACGTGGTGGTGGTGGGGGGGGGGGGGGGGGAAGGGGGGAGGTCCGCGCGGCTCGCGTGCCGCTCGCGGCTCACCTCCTCTCCTCCTCCGCTCCTCCGCGAGACGTGACCCAGGCCGGTCCCATTCAATGGACGACGACGCCGCGCGCACGCACGCGCGCGCCGGCGGCGACGGCGGAGGAGAAGGAGGGAAGTCAGACGCCGCGGGCCGCGGGCCGCGCGGCGAAGACGCGGGTCCGTAGCGGCATGTCTCCTCCTGCCGCTTCCTCCTCTCCTCTCCTCTCCTCGCCTCCTCTCCCCTGCGTGGCCGTCAGAAACCCTCCTCACGCGCGTCTTTACATTTTCCACCGGTTCCCGCCGCCGCGGAGGGGCGAGGGGCGCGTGTCCTCTCGCTCGACGCGGTAAAAAAAAAAACAACCCGCCGCCGCCGCCGCTAGATAAATGGCCTCGGACCTTGTGGTGGTTGTTGTTGCGTGTGTGCGTGTGCGTGTGCGCGTGTGTGTGTTTTCTCCGTTCACTCCGCCGCCGCGGCGTCGCTCCGCTGCTCCGCCGTCGCGCCGCCCGCCGCCATGTTGGCCTCGAGACGCTGAGCCGCTGAGGAGAGCGGGAGCTGCCGCGTCGCGCGAGACATCTTCAGCGCCGCGGCCCCGCCGTCCCTGACGCATCCGGGGCTGCTGATGCTGATGCTGCTGCTGCTGCTGCGCTCGCGCTCGGCACGTGAGCCGCCGCGGCCACTGACACGCGCACATGCGCGCGCACGCACGCACGCGAGCTTTTTACTGGTTTATCTTTATTTATTTTATTGAGCAGATTTATCTATCTTCAGCCCGGTTACATGGTGCCGCCCACTCCTATCTCCAGTCCGCGTGCACACGCACACGCAAACACACACACACACACACACACGCGCACACACACACAGGAGGTTTTCAAAGCGCGCGGGGGGGGGGGGGGGGGGGGGGGGGGGTGACCACGTGTTTTATCTGCGGTTGTAACACGAGGCGACACGCAACCATTTGGCCCCGAACCGTTTCTTTAAACACCACACACAGATATGACACTGTGTGTGTGCGCGTGTGCGTGCGTGTGCGCGTGCGCGTGTGTGTGTGGGGGGCTCTCCATGGTCCTGAACAGATATAAGGGCCATATATATATATATATATATATATATATATATATATATATATATATATATATAATTTATATATTTATAAATATATATATATAATTTATATATATATAATTTATATATATATATATATATATTTAGATATATATTATTTATATATTTATATATATATATAAATATATATGTATATATATATATATACATACATATATATCTTTATCTATAAATATATATTTATATATATATATATAAATATAAATATATATATTTATATATATATTTCTTTATATATATATATATAAATACTAGTATAATAGAGCTTAAATCTGACCTACAGCACCTTTAATAATACTAGTATATATATAATAGATCTTAAATCTGACCTACTGCACCTTTAATAATACTAGTATATATATAATAGATCTTAAATCTGACCTACAGCACTTTTAATAATACTAGTATATATATAATAGATCTTAAATCTGACCTACACCACCTTTAATAATACTAGTATATATATAATAGATCTTAAATCTGACCTACTGCACCTTTAATAATACTAGTATATATATAATAGATCTTAAATCTGACCTACTGCACCTTTAATAATACTAGTATATATATAATAGATCTTAAATCTGACCTACAACACCTTTAATAATACTAGTATATATATAATAGATCTTAAATCTGACCTACTGCACCTTTAATAATACTAGTATATATATAAAATCTTAAATCTGACCTACAGCACCTTTAATAATACTAGCATATATATAATAGACCTTAAATCTGACCTACTGCACCTTTAATACTACTAAATATATATAATAGATCTTAAATCTGACCTACTGCACCTTTAATAATACTAGTATATATATAATAGATCTTAAATCTGACCTACTGCACCTTTAATAATACTAGTATATATATAATAGATCTTAAATCTGACCTACTGCACCTTTAATAATACTAGTATATATATAATAGATCTTAAATCTGACCTACAGCACCTTTAATAATACTAGTATATATATAATAGATCTTAAATCTGACCTACAGCGCCTTTAATAATACTAGTATATATATAATAGATCTTAAATCTGACCTACAGCACCTTTAATAATACTAGTATATATATAATAGATCTTAAATCTGACCTACTGCACCTTTAAAGTGTTTTCAATGTAATCAAAACAACAACTAAACAAGACTAAACCAAACGGGATGTCGCCCTCACATCAGACGACTAACGAGGAGGAACCTGTTGCTCTCCTATGGAATGTATTCATGTGACATTTACACGCCGCCGCCGCTCCGCCCTCGGGGCCGCGCTGACGACAGCTGCAACACAGTCTCCGGCTCCCAAGATGCACCTGTGACATTTTTCCGGAAGGGCCCGGAGTCCATGTCGTTCCGTAGCAGCAGCTTCCTTTTTTTCTTCTTCCCGTATTGCTTCCTCCTCCTCCTTCTCCCAACCCTGTCCTCCTCCTCCTCCTCCTCCTCCTCCTCCTCCCAACCCTGTCCTCCTCCTCCCAACCCTGTCCTCCTCCTTCTCTTCCTCCTCCCAACCCTGTCCTCCTCCTCCTCCTCCTCCCAACCCTGTCCTCCTCCTCCTCCTCCCAACCCTGTCCTCCTCCTCCAAACCCTGTCCTCCTTCTCCTCCTCGTCCTCCTCGTCCTCCTCATCCTCCTCCTCCTCCTCCCAACCCTCGTCGTCCTCCTCCTCCTCCATGCATTAAAACGTATTTAATGCGTGCGTGGCAAATATGCAAATCATTATTTAGCATTTAATGTTATCATTTAACATTTTCCTTAAATAAGAATCTGATTCTTTGTCCTCTACTGTACAGCGATCGGCTTCGCCTAATAAAAGGTAAAATATGAAACCCAAACTGCCTTTTGAGGGGAAAGTCTTTCAAGAAAACGTTTTTCTTCATATTAAAAATGTATATTTATTACAGTTTCTATCGTTAAAACCCGAAACGGACGAGACAGTGAAGACAATAGAAAACAGTGGCGTCACACATCATCCACTCATCATCCACTCATCATCCACACACACATCATCCACACATCATCCACTCATCATCCACACATGATTCCTGAATGAAAGGCTGAATAAAAGATCCTTCAGCAGTGAATTCCCTCCCCTGCGACTTTGTTTTGATCCATTAATCTCCAAGTCAAGGTGAATTACACCGCCCCCCCCCCCCACACACACCCCACCCCCCCCCCCTCACCCCCCCCCCCATGACTATATTTAAAAACCACATGCTCAAATTTGAAGTCAAAGATAAGAGACTAACAATGGACAATATGACGCTATCCTTAAAAACAGAAAACAAGCGAAGGTCGGATGTTTTAAAAGTGCAAAAATCGGTCAGTCCTAATCCGTTTTCAGATCCTGTTCCGGTGTGCGGCTGCTGCTGCGGCGGTGGCGGCGGCGGCGGCGGCGGCCGTCTTTCACACCAGATACTCACTGTCGTCTTGCAGGAACCCCTCCCTGATGGAGTCCCGCACCCACGCCTCCCGCACAATCCGGAACTTCTTGGAGAAGCGCCGCCTCAGCGCCCTGAGGTCCGGCAGCCTGGTTTCCTCGGCGACCACCACGTGGGACACGCCCTCCTCCAGCTCGCCCGCCACCGTGGCGCCGTGGTAACGCAGCTCCAGCTCCCTGGTCTCCAGGCGGCACGCCGCCGCCGCCGGGCATCCCGTCCCGGCGCTGCGGTCCATGTACACCCGGCACCGCCTGAACATACTGGTGGGGAGGTCCGTCCAGCCGTAGCGCTCCTCCACCTGTCCCAGGTCCACCGCCGCCGCCTCCGCCTCCTCCTCGCCGATGCGGCCGAACACCTCGCGCAGCTGGCGCTCGTCCGTGTCGGCGAAGTAGCTGTCGCCGTGGGCGTCGTACTCCTTGGCGAAGTGCCGGCGCGTGGCCGGCGTCATGTGGATCATGTGGCCCGGCTGCCAGGGCGCCACGCGGCCCAGGTCCAGGCACTCCCGGAGCCAGGCGGCGCGCACCACGTCGTGGCTGTCGGCGTGGATCAGGTTCCGCACGCGCATGTTCTCCACGCCGGCGATCACGCAGTAGGTGTCGCGGCCCGGGTTCTGCACCGCCACGCCGCCGCACCTGTGAACGTGGCAGCGGTGCGGTTAGGAGTCGTCCGGGTTTGACACCACGACTGTACAGAGGAGCGCCTAAACAACCAAGACGGCTTCTGAATCTGATATCGTGGCGGTATTAAACAAACTGGACGGTATATTTTATCTAAAAGAAGAACAGACGACTGCACTTAAAGGTTTTGTTGATAAGAAAGATGTGTTTGCCGTACTTCTGACACAGAGTATCTGCAGGTTTCAGCAAGTCAAATTTAAGACTTTTTAAGACCTTTTTAATACCACCTTGAATGAAACTTAAGACCTAAAACACGTGATGGTGGGGGGGATCCGCTGTATTACAACCCAAGCATAGCATGTGTGTCACTCAATGAGACTCATTCAGCTTGAATTTACTTTTACCCAGAATGCATCTGGCCTCTTCTGGGTTGGCAACAGACGCGAGCCGACGTCGGAAACGGACGTCTTCCAGCCAACTGTCCTTGAATTTGCACTTACCCATTGTCGCAGACTAGCTAGCAAGCGCGCTGATAACCGCTTATATATGCAGCTAGCAAGAAAGAAGCCTCTCTACATGTCCTTCCCGAAAAGTCCCGCGAGAAAAATAAAAAAATAATAGTCCTGCCCCGACAAAATTTAAGACCTTGAGTTACAGTATTTAAGACCAGCATATGACATTTTTAATGAATTTAAGACTTTTTAAGGCCTTAAAGTTAGAAACATGAATTTAAGACTTTTTAAGGCCTTAAAGTTAGAAACATGAATTTAAGACTTTTTAAGGCCTTAAATTTAGAAACATGAATTTAAGACTTTTTAAGGCCTTAAAGTTAGAAACATGAATTTAAGACTTTTTAAGGCCTTAAATTTAGACACATGAATTTAAGACTTTTTAAGGCCTTAAAGTTAGAAACGTGAATTTAAGACTTTTTAAGGCCTTAAAGTTAGAAACGTGAATTTAAGACTTTTTAAGGCCTTAAATTTAGACACATGAATTTAAGACTTTTTAAGGCCTTAAATTTAGACACATGAATTTAAGACTTTTTAAGGCCTTAAATTTAGACACATGAATTTAAGACTTTTTAAGACTTTTTAAGGATGCGCGGACACCCTGTGACAGGATTTGGTAAAAGTTTAATTGACGCCACGCGTTTCGTTGCTGATTGGTTGAAGGTCTATCAAATTGCGTCCAGAGGCATTTTGGTCCCTTGGAAATCCAAAATGAACTGAGAGGTTCCAGACTAATACGCATTTGTGAATTGCGTAATCTAGCCAGGCTAGACTTTCACGTTACCTGGCCACGGCCTTCTCCAGCTCCGCCTTGGGGTTCTCCGCGCTGCCGTTCAGGATGCAGAACTCCACGTCCTCAAACATGTCCGTCTCCCGGACCACTCCCGACAGATCTTGGGGCCTGAAGTGGTCGACGAGCCCCGCCACTTTCTTGGGCTTCGCCGCCGCCGCCTTCCGCTTCTTCTTCTTCTCCGGCTGTCCGTCGCCGTCGTCATCGCCGTCGATGGTCAGGTGCCGCGACGCCAGCTTCCCCGACGCCCGGTGCTGGAAGCAGTCGAGCTCCGACAGCGTCATGCACTGGTGCCACTCCTTGTCCTCGCGGATCCTCTCGATGCGGGGGAAGCGCAGCGTGCAGTTGGTCTTGTACATGTCGCTGCCCACGATCTCGGCCGCCTTCACCTGCAGGATGACCGAGTGGCGCGGTTCGATGTACACCTCGGGACGCTCCGTGCCGCACAGGATGGCGGCCGGCGGGTCGTTCTTGCGGTACACCTGAGATGGGGGGAAAAAATAACTTGTGAGTTTCAGTATCCTTATTTCCGCAATACTTGCATCAGTCAGGTTCACTCAGAAATCAATTTTCAAGCCAGGTAAGGTAAAGTTCATCTTAGTGGAAGCAGATGAATAGCGCTGTCCTACAGAGGGCGCTGCAGTGTATTCACAAAAAACGTCAGACGGACCTGTACACATAGACATAATATACGTAGACGCCTCATGACGTGCTGCAACGTAACCCAGCGTCGCCGCCATATTGGTTGGGTCTCCTCACTCTAGTCTAGCATAGGGGTCAACGGGAGAGCTATGCAGTATTTAGTGCAGCTTACGGCGCAGTATTGACACCAGATCACGTGGATTACCTTTCACAAGTAACATTGAACAATAATTCTTATTATTAAAAAAAAAAAAAATTATTATTAATTGGTCCTGTATCATAACTAAATCTCTGCCGTTTGTAACAAACCAAACTGTGTGAAAATCCGGTAAAAATTGGGGGAGTTCTGCTTATTATTGTAGTTGGGGATACACTTCCTCAGTAGAAATAAATGCGCTGGGGACGCACTGGGGACCCATCCAAGATGGCGGCCGCGCACTGGGGACCCATCCAAGATGGCGGCCGCGCTGCTACGTCCGCTCCAACAGGCAGCGTCGGTCTATGAGGCGTCTACGTATATTATGTCTATGCTCTGTACAGCCCAAACCCCAACGTTACACCACACAAAATAAATATTTTCATATCGCGATATTTGCAGGATGGCAACACGTGTGTCGTATCGGACGTTACAATGCGCTCCTCCCTGCCGGTACCTTCCAGTGCTTGGCCAGCTTGAGGCCCAGCTCATACAGCTCCTTCATGGTGTACCCCGAGCCGATGCGGCACAGCGTGTGGAAGACGCCGGGCCGCTCGCCGGGCTCGGGCTCCTCGGCGACGGCGCACAGGAAGTGGGACATCATGCCGCCGCGCCGCCCTTTGCCCCAGTAGCCGCCCACGATCAGCAGGTCCAGCTCGTCCATCAGCCCGTCGACGTACTCGGGCTTCAGCTTCAGCCAGCCCTCGCCGCGCTTGTCCGGCTTGTACAGCGACAGCGGGTCCTTCACCATGATGCCCTCCTCGCGCTTGTCGATGGCGTCGTTGAGGGCGTTCACCACCTCCTGCGTGGTCTGGGCCTCCGTCTTGGCCACCAGGTGGATCCGGCCCTTGAGGGGCTCGAAGACCGTGTGCAGGGTCTCGTCGCGGGTCCTCAGCGTCTCCTTGCTGAACTTGCGGCCGTTCACCAGCAGCACGTCGAACACGCAGAAGCACGTCTGCAGCTCCGAGTCGTCCGTCAGCCGCTTGATGTCGAACTTGCTGCCCTTCTGCATGAATGCCTCCGTCGCCGGGTGGTAGGCCATCATCTCGCCGTCCAGGATGCAGCTGACCACGTGCGGCGCGAACGCCGAGTGCACGTGCGGCGTCAGGGAGCCCTCCTGCGGCGACGCGCCGAACTGCTGCGTGTACTCGAAGGCGTTGCGCGTGAAGTACTTGTACACGTCGCCATCCTTGTGCAGCTGCATGCGCTCGCCGTCCAGCTTGGTCTCGATGTAGAACACGCCGTTGCGCATGCGGCGCTCGATCTGCCGCACGTTGGCCACGGCGGCCAGCATGGGCTTGAACGCCGAGAAGACGCCGACGCACGCTTCGCTGAGCGACGCGCCGGGGCTGTGCAGCGTCCGGCACACCTTGTCGAGGTCGGCGCTGACGTTGTACAGCTCGCCGGCGTCCGGGTGGAAGGCCTGCAGCACCGTCTCCTTGCTGATGCCCAGCTTCATGTCCTTGAGGATCATGCGGATCAGCCACTTCTGCTCCAGCGCCGAGCTCTGCGTGAGGAGGTGCAGCAGGCCGCCCCGCACGCGCTCCTTCTGCTTGCTGGCGTTGTTGGCGGCGACCGAGTCCAGGAAGCCGTTGACCTCCTTGATGGACAGGCTCTGCTGGCCGGCGCAGCGCTTCTTCAGGACAAAGTACGCCATGCTGGCGAAGTCGCCCACCTGGCCCTGGGCGGAGGTGGGGGCGCGGTAGTTCAACAGCTTGTTGGCCTCTGGGCCGTCCTTGGGGAGGCCCAGCGCGTGGATCAGGAGCTTGGCGAGCATGTTCTCCTTGATGCCGTAGGCCACGCGCTCCCTCTCAAAGGAGGGAACGATGAGGCGCATGGCCGGGTAGAACGAGTCGGTCGTCGCGACGCCCTTGTGGAGCGCGTCGTGGAACTTCCTCCACGACTCGATGAAGTCCCGGAGGAACTTGGACTTGTCTGGGCGCAGCTTGCATTTCTGGATCTTCTCCAAGGTTGTGCACAGGTGGAGGAAGGGCACCTGGGCGGAGACGGACAGCTCGGTGGCCGCGGCGCTGTTGGAGGAGGTCCCCGCCATGGCGGTGAACTTCAGGAACTTCAGGAAAACTAAGGAGAACAAAGGCTGCAGTGAGTGATTTTCATGATGTAAATAAAGCTACCAGACTATTGACTGACCAAATGAATGACCACTTGGGAACGGATCTACTAGAAAACTCTTTATTTAAAAGTCTTAATTTGTCGACTCTTTACTAGGAACAATACTGCGTCGCCCGAAAACATACAACGAAATATCTAATAGACGGTATAGTCACACACATGTTATGTTGCGGCCCATTTCATGACATTGAAAACATTTGATATAGCACTACCCTTTATGATATATATATATATATATATATATATATATATATATATATATATATATATATATATATATATATATATAACTAGATAATAGATATACAAATTGAGACACAGCAACATTTAATGTATTTCTGGATGAAGCTGATTCACAATTACGTATGAAAATGGTGCGTATGAAAACTCAAACATATATATAAATCATATTTGATCGTTGTATTCTTCTTGTTGTGTATCTGTGGCTATAAACCTTATAGTGACTTCAGTTCAGGTGAAAGATTTTCAAAGTAAAGTGTACTCTTCTAATGCTGTGGTGTTATGGCTTATTATACAAAGTGGATATTATTATACGTGTACATTGTTGTCATATATTCAATTGTTTAATTGCTTACTCAAATCTCAATGTTTATGTAAACTATAACATGTACTAATATTTTAAAACGGATTACTTGCCTGCTGTCCAATGTGATGCATTGACTTACATTTTAACAATGTAAGTTACCTAAATCGTTTCTTTAGTTTTGTTTTGAACAGTAATGTTAAAAGCAAGTATCATTTGTATACAAAAATACCAACGATATTAATAACTAAATAATAACCAAATATCTTCGATAGATAATTAGTCCTATCGT
>JAOPHQ010003087.1:0-2500 GCA_030340625.1 Merluccius polli | reverse complement strand
TTTGAATATTTTGACATACGTGACGAGGCAAAGGCAAACAACACACTCCCTTAACGTGTGTGTGTGTGTGTGTGTGTGTGTGTGTGTGTGTGTGTGTGTGAGTACATGCTGTTCCTTGGCTCCTATGGCGGTAGGTAACAGAAGGACATGTAGATTAGATATAGATTATAGATTAGTTATAGATTAGGCAGGTAAACATTCACCTGAGCTCCAGGGTTCAAACTAAAACCAGACCAGCTGACAGGACCAGAGGTCTGGAGGAAGAGGGGACATGAGCCTGTTGTTACCATGGTAACATAGTACTGTAATGAGCCTGTTGTTACCATGGTGATGTAGTACTGTAATGAGCCTGTTGTTACCATGGTAACGTAGTACTGTAATGAGCCTGTTGTTACCATGGTAACGTAGTACTGTAATGAGCCTGTTGTTACCATGGTGACGTAGTACTGTAATGAGCCTGTTGTTACCATGGTGACGTAGTACTGTAATGAGCCTGTTGTTACCATGGTGATGTAGTACTGTAATGAGCCTGTTGTTACCATGGTGATGTAGTACTGTAATGAGCCTGTTGTTACCATGGTAACGTAGCACTGTAATGAGCCTGTTGTTACCATGGTAACGTAGTACTGTAATGAGCCTGTTGTTACCATGGTAACGTAGCACTGTAATGAGCCTGTTGTTACCATGGTAACGTAGTACTGTAATGAGCCTGTTGTTACCATGGTAACGTAGTACTGTAATGAGCCTGTTGTTACCATGGTGACGTAGTACTGTAATGAGCCTGTTGTTACCATGGTGATGTAGTACTATAATGAGCCTGTTGTTACCATGGTGATGTAGTACTGTAATGAGCCTGTTGTTACCATGGTGATGTAGTACTGTAATGAGCCTGTTGTTACCATGGTAACGTAGCACTGTAATGAGCCTGTTGTTACCATGGTAACGTAGTACTGTAGTGAGCCTGTTGTTACCATGGTAACGTAGTACTGTAATGAGCCTGTTGTTACCATGGTGACGTAGTACTGTAATGAGCCTGTTGTTACCATGGTGATGTAGTACTGTAATGAGCCTGTTGTTACCATGGTGATGTAGTACTGTAATGAGCCTGTTGTTACCATGGTGATGTAGTACTGTAATGAGCCTGTTGTTACCATGGTGATGTAGTACTGTAATGAGCCTGTTGTTACCATGGTAACGTAGTACTGTAGTGAGCCTGTTGTTACCATGGTGATGTAGTACTGTAATGAGCCTGTTGTTACCATGGTGATGTAGTACTGTAATGAGCCTGTTGTTACCATGGTGATGTAGTACTGTAATGAGCCTGTTGTTACCATGGTGATGTAGTACTGTAATGAGCCTGTTGTTACCATGGTGATGTAGTACTGTAATGAGCCTGTTGTTACCATGGTAACGTAGTACTGTAGTGAGCCTGTTGTTACCATGGCGATGTAGTACTGTAATGAGCCTGTTGTTACCATGGTGATGTAGTACTGTAATGAGCCTGTTGTTACCATGGTAACGTAGCACTGTAATGAGCCTGTTGTTACCATGGTAACGTAGTACTGTAATGAGCCTGTTGTTACCATGGTGATGTAGTACTGTAATGAGCCTGTTGTTACCATGGTGACGTAGTACTGTAATGAGCCTGTTGTTACCATGGTGATGTAGTACTGTAATGAGCCTGTTGTTACCATGGTAACGTAGTACTGTAGTCAAGACAGGTCATACATGACCAACGGTTCACTAGGATGGCTTTAAACTTTAAACCAAACTATCCAAGTAGGAACAGGGAATCAATTTGTAATGTATTGATTACCTATTGTTGATGATCGGTTCATTATTGTATTGATTACCTATTGTTGATGATCGGTTCATTATTGTATTGATTACCTATTGTTTATGATCGGTTCTGTATTGTATTGATTACCTATTGTTGATGATCGGTTCTGTATTGCATTGATTACCTATTGTTGATGATCGGTTCATTATTGATTACCTATTGTTGATGATCGGTTCATTATTGTATTGATTACCTATTGTTGATGATCGGTTCATTATTGTATTGATTACCTATTGTTGATGATCGGTTCATTATTGTATTGATTACCTATTGTTGATGATCAGTTCATTATTGTATTGATTACCTATTGTTGATGATCAGTTCATTATTGTATTGATTACCTATTGTTGATGATCGGTTCATTATTGTATTGATTACCTATTGTTGATGATCGGTTCATTATTGTATTGATTACCTATTGTTGATGATCGGTTCATTATTGTATTGATTACCTATTGTTTATGATCGGTTCTGTATTGTATTGATTACCTATTGTTGATGATCGGTTCTGTATTGCATTGATTACCTATTGTTGATGATCGGTTCATTATTGATTACCTATTGTTGATGATCGGTTCATTATTGTATTGATTACCTATTGTTGATGATCGGTTCATTATTGTATTGATTACCTATTGTTGATGATCGGTTCATTATTGT
>JAOPHQ010003085.1:0-7500 GCA_030340625.1 Merluccius polli | reverse complement strand
TACTCTAGTTGGAATAGCCTCAACTATCATCGTATCACATCATCTGACACAGCTTTCATTGGCAGCCTGTTTGTATTTTTTAAATTGTGAAATGGTTCACAACCACTGGCAGCTGAATCTGACAAACACACACACACCCCTCACACACACACACACACACATACACGTTTACTTTACCAACAGGGGACTATCGGTTTTCATCGACCAAGTGGGGACCTCTATTTCTGGTCATTTTAAAAATACAAAAACATAATACAGTGTTTAGTTTGAAGTACTTTTGTCATAATATAACTTCAAATGTGTTGTTTTTTATTTTTTTAAAGTAGTTGCCAAGAGGGGACTTGAATCCTTAAGCGACATTTACATATCTAAGAGGGGACTTTCATTCACTGCAGCAGGGGAGCTGTGCCTATTGTTTCACTCAATGAGTGTTTGCCAACAGCAGTCTTAACAGTACTCTGTCAGTCTTAACAGTACAAGAGGGGACCTTCTAGTGAAATAGTGGAATCTATCTTTAACAGTAAATATATTCTATTGATGTGAATCACAGATCCCACAATTGTCACAAATGTTTCCTTAACATGTACAGTTACATTTTTTTATAAAGCAAGCATAGTGTGCACTCCCATGTTAATAATAATATAAAAAACTTGTAAACATAATTTTAAGATATATTTAGAACAGTTAAAAAATGTGTGATTAATTTGCGAGTTAACTATGGACAATCATGCGATTAATCACAATTAAATATTCGATTTATTTATTATTTATTATCTACTATAGAGACAGCACTAAACTTTTTTTTCTAACCTAATGGATACATAAATGCTGGAGTGTAAGTGTCACTCCATACCATCTAACAGGGGACCAGTGTCATTTTGTACAGGCAATGAGGGGACTTCCAAGTGGGAACCATCTTTTCTGTTTAACAGCACTAAGTACAAAATAAATCTACACATTAAACTTTCTTTGAAGGTCTGTATACTATTGTGCAGGTTCTGACATATGCTGTTGGTAACTCCATCAAAAAGACAGATGATAGCTTTAAGTCTGTTCAAGTGCAGGGAACAGTGATTGTTGATTGATTGAACGGTGATAAATTGTGGTAGTTAAAACTGAAGTCATGTTATTGTGAAAAAAGATCATTTAGAAAATACTGTCCCTTACATAAGTTCACATTCAAAGAACAGACACACTTTGTGCTCTAAAATATAAAAGATGGTCCCCACTTGGATTGTACAACATGACAGAAGTCCCCTGATAAATAGTATGGGGCGACACTCACACTCCTGCATGGATCTATTCATACATTATGGAAAATACTAAATGAAATCCTCATCAATAATCATCTTTTAAGATATATTTAGAACAGTTAAATGTGCAATAAATTAGAAATTTGCAAGTTAACTATGGACAATCATGTGATTAAAAACGATCAAATATTTTAATTGATTGACAGCCCTAGTTAGCCCTGTTGTATATAAGTTTTTTTTCTCATGACAAAATGTCCCTTATGAACTATGGAAGAACTGTCTAAAGGCTCTATGGCAAATTATTTATTTTCTACTATAGAGAAAGCCGTTAACTATTTTTTTCTAACCAAATGAATACATAAATGCTGGAGTGTAAGTGTCGCTCCATACCATTTAACAGGGGACCAGTGTCATTTTGTACAGGCAATGAGGGGACTTCTGTCATTCTGTACAATCCAAGTGGGAACCATCTTTTCTGTTTAACAGCACAAAGTTAAAAACTAAATTCTACACATCAAATTTTCTTTGAAGGTCTATATACTATTGTGCAGGCTCTGACACATGCTGTTGGTAACTCCGTCAAAAAGACAGATGATAGCTTTAAGGCAGTTCAAGTGCAGGGAACAGTGGTTGTTGATTGATTGAACGGTGATAAATTGTGGTAGTTAAAACTGAAGTCATGTTATTGTGGAAAAAGATAATTTAGAAAATACTGTCCCTTACATAAGTTCACATTCAAAGAACAGACAATACTATTTAGAAAAACATTTACCAAATGTAAAATACACAGATGAATGGATTTGAACTGGTTATGTTCTTGGCATGTCTGCTCATTAACAAAACCTCATGTTGTTAGTGTCTAATGTAACAATCAATAATGCAAGATATCTTATTATTGATTTTAGAAAATATAGATTTATTTTGGTCTGAATTTTAAATCCAGCATCAATCAGACAGTCAGTGGTCTAAGACCCTGACCTTAAGCGATATTTACATATCTAAGAGGGGACTCCATTCACTGCAGCAGGGGAGCTGTGCCTATTGTTTCACTCAATGAGTGTTTGCCAACAGCAACTGTTGCTTCTGTCAGTCTTAACAGTACAAGAGGGGACCTTCTAGTGAAATAGTGGAATCTATCTTTAACAGTAAATATATTCTATTGATGTGAATCACAGATCCCACAATTGTCAGAAATGTTTCCTCAACATGTACAGTTATTTTTTTATAAAGCAAGCATATTGTGCACTCCCATGTTAATAATAATATAAAAAACTTGTAAACATAATTTTAAGATATTTAGAACAGTTAAAAAATGTGTGATTAATTTGCGAGTTAACTATGGACAATCATGCGATTAATCACAATTAAATATTTGATTTATTTATTATCTACTATAGAGACAGCACTAAACTTTTTTTTCTAACCTAATGAATACATAAATGCTGGAGTGTAAGTGTCACTCCATACCATCTAACAGGGGACCAGTGTCATTTTGTACAGGCAATGAGGGGACTTCCAAGTGGGAACCATCTTTTCTGTTTAACAGCAAGTAAAAAATAAATCTACACACTGGCTTTGCATTTGATAGGCACAGGGACTTGCAAATGATCATCCTTGTATAGTCTGGCTGCTTTTAACAAATCATTTATATAAATAATGATTTAGTATGGGAGGAATGCCAGGAATGTCACCAAAGATGTATGACCATTCACTATCAAGCATACCTGAGTCGAGTCGGTCTGAGTTGGATACAACCAGGGTTCTAAATTAACACCCGCCAAACCGCCAAATGCGGGTTAAAAATCATTTTGGCGGGTGTTAATAAAATCTTACTAGCCAGTTTGGCCGGTGATGCATGAGGCAATCATGTCAGTCAGAGCTGCTCTACTGTTCTCGCTCCCTGGGCAGTACTGACTACATTTCCCATGAACACTGTCGTGATGCTACGTGATGACGTATAAGACGCCCATTGGCTGCGCGCAGGCAGTGCAACCAACCAGCGCGAGTAACCATGGAAACAGAAAACACAAAGAAGAAGAAGAAAAAGAAAAAGAATGAATGAACGAAGCAGAAACTACCAAAAGAAGGGAGCTAAAGTAAATTAAAAAGTAACGTCAACCTAAACGTAAACTAAATGCGGCGGTGGTTGGTTGGACGGACTGGGGGCGAGAAGAGGAAGGAGGTGTGTGTGTCCGAGAGGGCTCTCCTCCGGCACATTACTCTGAAGCCCCGGTGACGGTCTGGAAGTGCGGATAAAAAAGAAAACAGCGGTTAAAGCTGGTGTGTGTGCATAGGCATAGATTACGGGGGGGGGGGGGGGGGGCGTAGATTACTATTTATAATTTGAATTTTGTCCCCACCACTTTTAAAAATGTGCAAACCAATTGCGACCAAAAAAATCCCCACATACTCAACTAAGGTAACTTTAGAAAGTTACCAGCCAAATTGGCTGGTAATCAAAAAAGTTAATTTAGAACCCTGGATACAACATCTCGGCTATGAGAAGTTAGCAACCTTGGAACTCACTGTAGAAAGGCCTAACGACTATCGTCAACTCCAGGTAACCATCCCCCACTGCAACCTTGGAACTCACTGTAGAAAGGCCTAACGACTGTCGTCAACTCCAGGTCACCATCCCCCCCCAAACTGCAGACGACCAGACAGGCACAGGCTGTCACAGAATGATGTGCAGAGAGCAACACCCCTCCCCCGCTCTAAGTCACTTCTCAGAGGCAGCACTCACCACAATTTAATCTTAAAGTTAGGATCTGTGAAGCGCGTGGTGTCTTATGAATGCAATGAACACATTGATTATTACAGCATGCACAATACCATACAATGAAATTATCATAGAGACATGAATGATTATTTAATCAATCATGTGCTGGTAATTCTTTAGTCTTTATCTTTTGAAAGCCCTTTAAAAGTGTTATTTTCCTCCAACCCAAGACTACGTAGCATAAAGTATGTAAATCCATTCCACATTCCCTCCCTCTAAAAGCGGTATATAATGTGGAGATTAGAAACAAAATGGTATAGTAATAAAATCCTACGTTATCTCTATAGTTAAATTAGTCTTTAGCAATTTATTACAATTAAAATCAATAAACCTGCTAGTTTGATAGTATCTAGACTAAAACTGGAAGTGGACCTGTTTGCAGTTGCATTGCCAGAGACAATTTGCATGACTGTGCCAGCATTAGTGAGCAATTATTGTCTGATCCTAAGAACCAATCGCTGTCCCCGTTTCACAAAGCAGGTTTAGTGAAAACTCTGAGTTTATTAACCCTGAAATGAGGGAAACACTGTTTTCCGTTTCACAAAGGGAGGTAACTCAAACCAGAGAAAGAGGGGTAACTCTAGCCAGTTTCACAGAGAGAGGTAACTTGAGCTCTCGGTCAGTTACCATAGTAACAGACTCTATGAAACTAACCTGGTCGGGACCAGGTTTTTCACAATGGACCTCGAGGTTCTCTCTGTCTCCGCTCTCTTTCAGCCACACACGCCATTTGATTTCCTCATTCATTCAGTCAGCCATCGAGTTTTGGCGTTGTACAATGTCAGAGATGCTGAGCAAGGCAACTGTATACAGTCAAATAGCCACTTAAAATTTACTTTACAGTGTAAAACATGATCAAAATGATCATGCCGAGGTCTTATCTGTTTGAACAATGTTTTTATATGTCATCTTAAGCTGCTGACAAGTGCGCTTCTCCCCCGCGGGATTGCACCTAAATGAAATAAATGAATAGTTACCATTCAAGCAGTTTTCCCCTCTAATATTATTGTGATTGCAAAGGACTTCATTTAAACTTACGCAGCAGTGTTGCACTTCTTTCTAAAAACGTGTTGAAATTCGCCATATGAGTGTAGGAGTTGGATTTAACAGTTGTCGATTGGTAATGCCTGGAGCGAGTAGGGCAGGCTGGTGACGTCAGAGTGAAGGCGAGTTGTTGAGTTGGTTCTTCGACATGTGATTAATAAATGGAGGCGGAAAACCTGCCGCTCCAACAGTACAAGTTCCTGAGTTTTTGTATACCTAAGAGTATCTTTGAGCCCATACACCTCGGACGCTACATGAGCGCATTAGGATTTCCAATTGGAGGTTGGTGAAAAACGTAGACCTCCTCTTCCCTGTTGCCATGGTGACTCGTCGAATCGGGGCTCCATTGATGCTGGCTTTTTATAGTTGTGGTGCACACGCTTAACCCTGAAACTACTCTGAGTTGATCAAATTAACTCAAATCCGCTGTTCTGGAACCGAAAACCGAGAGTTTTCTATTTCAGAGTAGATCAACTCAGCGTTTAGGATTAGACTCAGAGGTTGTTGAACCTGCTTTGTGAAACGGACCCCTGATAGCTAGTTGAGATTGTGTATATATTCTGGCCATTTGAAAAAAAAAGTAGTAGAAGTAGTAAGTAGACCACTTTTCCAGGAGACCACTTTTTTCTACATCGATGTTTTCGATTTGTCGATTTGTCGGCTCGAAAAATTGACAAAGACGTTATCTTTTTGAAGGACTTGATCAACCCAGGAAAGTTCAACACAGTACTTGAGGCTGTAAAAAATATGACTGGGTTTGATGCCTTAACAAACAGATTCTCAGTTCCCTCAACAGCACTGAAACTGCGCCACTCCCTTGTGAAGGTGTCGCATATTGTGCAAGGAGAGGCTCTGCGTCAAGAGGACAATGCCTTAAAGGGAAGGGCGGAACAGTTCATCAAATTAATTAAGCTAGAATGGACAACACGTTTCATCCAACGCACTGAAAACCCTGTACCAGAAGAAATGGAACAGCTCTGGCAATATCCAAAATAGCAAGATCTGTTGTTGCTATTCTTAGATATGTAACTTATAGATATATAAGCTGTAAATACAACTCACTCAAAAAGCCACAATGACAACATTGTTGGGGCAACTGTACTTGCAAAATAACACTATATATATATATATATATATATATATATATATATATATATATATATATATATATATATATATATATATATACACACAGTATATATCATAATTATCTCTTAAGAATCTCTCTCTATCCATTTTGCTTATTTATTTCTTACTCATCCTCATGTTGGAGTGTGAATGTCACTCTATGCTATCTAAGAGGGAACTTCTGTCATTATGTACCAGCCAACAGTGGACCCCTGTCATTCCATACAGTAGAAGTGTGGACCATTTTCTGTAATGCAAATCAACAATTCTAATGCATTTATTTAAATGTAGATTGGGGACTCACGCACATTGTAAAATGTATGGAAATCACTCATTGTTAGATGGAAGATAAAGGTACATTTTGGGGATTGAACTATTTTAAAAGTATAGTCCCTAAAAGTGTCTTTTTTTTTTTACCAGACTTGTTTATTATATATTTTAATAGATATGAACTTGCTACTGACTGTTCTATTCCTAATTACTAATTACAGCTTAGTGTTTTTTTTCTTTTCCCTGCATTTTTAAATTCTAAAGTACTTACTACTCCCTTGCCTTCTGGGTAGCCCTTTATTTAATACAGTGTCATACTTGACAATGGTTAAGCAATCCATTAAAGTTGAGCGTTTAGATTCTGTTACAAAAACATATTAACATTGTGTTGGACGAATAATTATTACATTAGTTGAGATTACCATCTTTTCGTTGCAATATATTTTTGTTATTTCCTCTATTCGTAAAAGCAGGAGTGTGTATGTCGCTCCACGCTATCTAAGAAGGGACTTGTGTCATTTTGTAATAGCCAACAGTGGACCTCTGTCATTACATACAAAAAAGTTACGTTATGCAAATCAACAGATAAAATGCATTCCTTTAGCCGTAGACTAAGCACACAAGTTTGTAGTTGTAAAAAAACTAAAACTTTATTAAGTTTAGAAATTTGTGTTCATGTCTTTTGTGAAATTAAGCCATCCTCTAGCTGACTTGTCCGTTGTATCGCAGACAAACTTATAATTTCTGGGCCTCTGTCATATATACCATGCTAAATTGTTCTCTATCAATATCCAAAATAGCAAGTTCTGTTGTTGCTATTCTTAGATATATAACTTATAGATATATAAGCTGTAAATACAACTCACTCAAAAAGCCACAATGACAACATTGTTGGGGCAACTTTACTTGCAAAATAACACTATATATATATATATATATATATATATATATATATATATATATATATATCATAATTAGATTCTTATTATCTCTTAAGAATCTCTCTATCCATTTTGCTTATTTATT
>JAOPHQ010003084.1:0-13854 GCA_030340625.1 Merluccius polli | reverse complement strand
AGAGAGACAGAGAGAGAGTGTGCCTGAGAGAATACATATGCGTAGGAAGCCAACAGATCAACTAATCTATTACCCATACAACTCAAAGGATATGTGGCATACACTACATTTTTGTCCATGTTACCATGGCAACTATAAGAGGTTTCCAATAGGCTTAGTGTGGTGATGGCTTTAGCAGGAGAGGTAACTGGGTTGTGGGTTTTCTAGCAGTTTGTTTTGCCTTTCTTTGCATGGCCATGTGCATAGGTTGACTTACTGTCAAACCTTATATAACCATTTGCTTTCCATATCCTTCATGTTCTCAACTGATAACTCTATATCCACACTTATAAATTAATATTTGATCACTTTGTCTCATATTGTTGTTTCCTGTATATGAGCAACCCCTTTGGGATTTTAAAACACTATTTCTGGAGTGCTAGTTGAATAACATTCACAGTAACAAGAATAATGTAAGTATCTTAGTATGAACTTACGGTCTTTCAGAATCTTTGCTGTTAGTCCATTGCCAAAGAGAGAGAGAAGAGTTGACACACATAGCAGACATTGTTAATCATATGTAAGCATGAAATTGTGTAGAGCATTTAAGTATATTAATAGTTATTGAGTGAGAACTATTTATAATACAGTGAATAGTATATGTATATGGGTATAGCAACATCAACATAAAAAAACAACAATAACAATTGTAAAAACAATACTATATTAGTATATTCTATATTAGTTATTAAAACAAGTAGAAAAATTTATTTTTTTGACATGTAAATGTAAAACAACTATGTAGGATGTCTTACCTGTAAGGCGAGACCACATCAGCAAAGGACATTTGTAAAAACAGAATGAGTACAGGAGTCATTAATCAATGTGTAGAAACAAAATATTGGCATCGAAAAACATACAATTATTAAAATACAGATAGACACTGGAAATTGACTTCATATGAGGTCAGATAAGATGGAGATTGTAAAAAACATTTTGTGAACCTTTAGAATTGTAGTGGTATTGTAATTGCAGGTTGTGTGAATGAATGAGTGAATGCTGTATAACAGTTGCTTTATTTAGTAGGTTCACCTCTATGCAGCATTTTGTCAATACTGTAACCTTGGTTACAGGGTTGTTATCTGTAGAGTAGCAAGGCTGCTGGTAATTAAAAAATACCCACATACTTGACCTTGTGAGTCTATGACATCTTAGAAAGTGTGTGTGTGTGGGGGGGGGGGGAATTCCTTCATACAGCAGCAAGGTCTCTCATGCACAATAGTCAAAATATGAGTTAAACTCTACTGTTAAATTAAATTAAGCTTGGAGCTCAACTGTTTTAATCTTTGCAAAGGTTATACTGCATAAAGCAAACCCTTTCAATGGTTTAAACCTTGCCATTTAAATATTGTAATTGAAATTGTCAACTGTACATTTTATGTAGATAAATGCAGTACAAGTACATGTTATGTAAAGTGCCAGAAAAGTATTGTACCATCAGAAAATATCTAATCATGTGCCATTGCCACAAATAACACAAATTGACATGCTCAGAAAAAAAGTGATATTCTCAGCCGATGCAAGTTGTCAATGATAAACGCTGCCAATCTCACGCCCATATTGTGTTGAATATATTTGACATTAGGTAGCTGGGTTTAATGCAAATGCACTCTCCTTAAGAATATGTGTGTGCATGTGTGTGTGTGTGTGTTAAATCAATAGTGAATGGTGAATCCAAGGTGAAGAGGTCAAAGACTATAAATAGAGAGTTGGCACAAGAGGTTTGGGGGGGTGGTGGTCAGAACAGCATAACAGCAGACGGATGATGATCTCTGCTCTGTATGTGTGTGTGTGTGTGTGTGTGTGTATGTTTGTATCAAAATATTTCTCATAAGACGTTTGTGAAAGATTCAGCACTATTCATCTTGTCTATGGAAACGATAGAGGCTGCTCCTCCTTTGTTTCTTTGTTCCAATTACCCAAAGGAATCAACCTAATGCATTCTGCCTTGGAGCAGCGTTACATGTACCAGAAAGATATACAATGTCACCAATATAAGATACCATATGGAATGTAATATAACCAATATCAAACAGAGCATATAATGGTAATTGACTCTAGCATTTTTGTTATATGGGTTATTACATGGGTTGGAATGTTCCTTTAAATAGATTATACGCAGTGATGTGTATGTGATTCATTCTCAATTAATTATTACAACTATAAAAGATGGACCTCCAGTAACTTACGGTCTTGTGGTACTTCGATGGATGCGACCTGTTGCCATAGCAGCAGCAATAATGAGACGACAGCCACCTGCCCACCCTGTGCCAACATCTCTCCTCTCCCCGTGGCTGGCTCCTCCCTTCAGCTCGTCCAATTGGATAGATCAACCAGCTGACAGCCACGCCCACCACCTGTGAGTTTTGTGAGGAGAGAGAGAGAAACAAAGACAAAATCACTTAGTTAGTAGTGTGAACTTGCAGAACATGAATGTTTGTGTGTAAGTGCCTGTGCGTGTGCGTGCGTGTGTGTGTGTGTGTGTGTGTGCAAACGCTGGCCTACATTCACAGCTGAGTACAGACAGAGCTCCTCCCTTCCTTCTAATATAAAAAAGCCCATTTAGTCTCGAAACATCAGAACTAATTGTCGTTCTATCATTGTCAACAGCTGGCTATGAACATATTTAAAGACCAAGTCTACCCAAGGCCATGACATCACCGGGTGATGTCACAGTGTTTCGGCTACGATAAAAATAGAAAAATAACAATCATGTAAAAAAAAATCATTCCAGTCAAAAAAAACAAGATGGATGAACTCATGGAGGTGAATGTAACTTAAACCCTTGGATCCTGCTCCGTATCACCACCATTCCAGCTCAATGTTTTGTGTCAAACCATGATCCCCATGTCTGGGTCAACACTATTGTGATTTTGTCAGTGTCATCCAGCTAAACGTTAACCAGTGTGATGTGGCAGACTGGAGGCCAGGAGCTGAAATAATATGCCCATTTCACCAGCTCCTTACTGGGGCACAACAGCTCTTTGGCTTGAGGCTAGTTCCCCGGCACACACACACACACACTCTGCTAACACACACATTCTCTCTAACACACACACACACCCTATACACCATCTGGTGGTGGTATGTCGACACCGTTCAACTAAATACCTAATCTGCCCCTTGGGGGGTGGACACAGATCCCCGAAAACAGGATATCTGTTTGGTGTTCCCATCTCACACACACACACACACACACACACACACAGGGCAGATGCACACAAATGTCAATTTGCGCACATGGATGAAGATCCACCGTGGCACACCCAGCCTCACTCCATGCTGTGCATGCACGCACACACGCACACACACAGAAGACTCAAGCTGTTGCTGTGAAACCTGACTATCTCCCTCTCTCTGTTAATTACTGAACCCCTGTAAGACACACACACATACACACACACAAATACAGGCACATGCACCTGAATCCAAACATCCATGCAAGTACAGGCGCACATACACACAGACATGAATACACACACACACACACACACAGTGAGATTCTTATGTAAGGCATGTGATGTGCAGCACGAGAGAGAGAATGAGAGGGGGACTTCAAAAATTACCATGGGAGAGTGCCCACCTACACAAACACACATACACCCCGATATAGGTCACTACTTGTCTTACTAGTATTCAGATGTCGGCTTGCTACATTAATGATGATGGCGGTACGTGCACTCTGCTCCTACTCCTAGGCACGTGCACACACACACACACACACACACACAGCCGTGGAAGACATGCCAGGGAAAAGGGGGTCAACGCACAGTACACACGACCACACAACACGTGCCACACATCTTCCTTCGACATGCAGATGTAGAACAGTGAGTACAGCGTGAGAGAGAGAGAGAGAGAGAGAGAAAATTCAGACAGGCATACGTGAAATGAAAAAATGTAAGTTCTTTGCAGACAAACTTGCTTTATACTCAATGTGGTTTCAGTTTGGTCACTGAACGTCTTATTAGTTAAGATCAGTGGGGTCTCCATGGAAACGGGAGATCAGATGCAGTCACCAATCACACACAATGTTCACAATCCCGTCGTCTGTGGAGATTTTGGCAAGTTACAAAATCTTTTGTTTGTTTCCTCACCAAACTTCTTTTCGTCATGAAGTACGGTATATATTTAGTGTGGGAGGTTAAAATAAGCACTTGTGATCGTCACTGACGAGTACCAAATGCTGTTTCTCAGGTGTTATAGCAAGTGTTACAGGAAGAGAGGGGAGGAGAGAGAAGATGAGAAAGAGAGACCGATTGTGAGAGACAGGACAAAGATGTGACATGCAGTGGAATGAATTATCACGCACAGATTTACAGAAACACGTGTATAGATAGATGAGTAGGTGGGATAGATAGACACACACACGCACACATGCACACACACGCATGCGCACACACACGCACACACACACGCACACACACACACACACACACACACACATTATGACCGTGATCCCACCTATGGGATTTAAATGCAAAACATTGTATCACACATTTGATTTAGTTTAGTATAATAAAGCATACAGCCATAGTTATAGTCCTAATTTTTCGAAAATGTCTGTTATTGAAAAATAAACAGCAAACCAAACCAAACTGCTGTCTTCAGCAAGATAGAAATTGCTTTCCTCAGGCTTTCAGTTTCTGTCGTCATTCAAACACAGTGAGTGGACACATACATATACGACCCTCATACACATATATAGTGAGTTAAAAGGCACATTTCACATATAGTGCGGCTACCATTATATCAATTGGCTCATGAGTGTTATCTGTCTTTGTGGGGCATGGATATAGTGTGTGAATATATGTTTGTCCCTAGGCAGAATAACATAATAATAATATGGGTTATACATATTGAAGCGTGAACGTTTTTACATGAGCTTTTATGAATCTAAGAAAAGCTGGCATACATTCTGGAATAAATACAACTACTATTAAATTAAATGTGATATCGTTTCTAGAGCTGGCTTACATGTGTCCCTGGCACACGTGTCGCTAGCTTTTCTAAAACCCCATTGTTCTCTGGTAATGGGTGTGATGGGGGGGGTGTAGGTGAAGGCTAATGGTTCCTGTTAGCCAACAAGCCACAAGACACACCGGCTGAAGAGTATGGAAGGCCAAAGGGGTCATAAACGCCTGCCCAGACGTGTGCTTTGCATAGGTACACGAAATTTCACGTGCTTTTTGCGCATTTTCACGTGAAATTTCGTGTGCCCAAAGTGAACACGAAATTTCACGTGCTTTTTTGCGCATTTTCACGTGAAATTTCGTGTGCCCAAAGTGAACGTGTAAACACGTTACCATTTGGCACACGATATTTCACGCGCTTTGTGCACAAAAAGCGCGTGAAATATCGTGTGCCAAAGACAAAGATTACGCGTGCAGTATATGCAACTAGCACTAGATGGCGCAAATGGTTGCTAGTCTATGTTTGAAGGACGCAATTAAATATACTGAAATATGTAATTCTTTAAGTGGTTTCATCATCTATTAATACTAGTCGGCCAAGCAACTATCAACGTTGAAAGTAATTCCCACACTGTTCATTATATTCCTATATTCCATTAGTAGAAGGCAGTCACATGTTGGCCAATAACCGCATGATGGTCCGTCATTGCGCTGCTTTTACCCGAGACTGACAGCCAGGCTGTCCAAATGTTGAAGTTATTTATTTGACCAGCGCGGCCCATGCTGCGGCCCGTCATGTAGAAATGCAGTTGCATCCATTTGGTTTGGGGGGGGGGGGGGGGGGGTGGTCGTCGGTCCAGTGGTGGGCCGGTGAGCCGGTCAGTGTGTGTTCCGATCGCGGGGGGGGTCGTCGGTCCAGTGGTGGGCCAGTCAGTGTGTGTTCCGATCGCGGGGGGGGGGGGGTCGTCGGTCCAGTGGTGGGCCCAGTCAGTGTGTGTTCCGATCGCGGGGGGGTCGTCGGTCCAGTGGTGGGCCAGTCAGTGTGTGTTCCGATCGCGGGGGGGGTCGTCGGTCCAGTGGTGGGCCAGTCAGTGTGTGTTCCGATCGCGGGGGGGGGGGGGGGGGGGGGGTCGTCGGTCCAGTGGTGGGCCAGTCAGTGTGTGTTCCGATCGCGGGGGGGGGGGGGGGGGGTCGTCGGTCCAGTGGTGGGCCGGTCCGACCCTGCTGACAGCCTTCATGGCGATATAATACATTAGGACGAGCCGCTACCTCGTAGAGACCACACAATGGCCTTCTCTGTATTTGCTGTACAACGTATTAAGACGGTTCCAATGCTCCGCAGGTTTTTGTGTTTTACTCTGTGTGAGGATGAACAGCAGAACGCGCTGATGGACAAATGTGTTGCAGACCAGACGACCTGATCACTTCCACGAGTTACGTCCAGAAGCACAATGTGAAGGAAGCATGTTATAAACCACTTTCGCTTTATTGCACCATAAGAGTGAAATATGTGTAGTAGTACACATTGAATCAGCTGTATTAACGCAATGCGCTGACCAAGGACACCCTTCATTCTGACGTTGGAGGAATATAATGAACATCTATAGTTTGGTTTCACCTTGATAATTATTTGGCCTACTTGTATGGATGTTGAAATGACTTCAAGAAATGAATATTTGAGTATATTTAATTGCATTTTCTGCACGCGTACGCTTTGTCTTTGGCACACGATATTTCACGCGCTTTTTGCACACAAAGCGCGTGAAATATCGTGTGCCAAATGGTAACGTGTCAACACGTTCACTTTGGGCACACGATATTTCACGCGCTTTTTACACACAAAGCGCGTGAAATATCGTGTGCCAAATGGTAACGTGTCAACACGTTCACTTTGGGCACACGATATTTCACGCGCTTTTTGCACACAAAGCGCGTGAAATATCGTGTGCCAAATGGTAACGTGTCAACACGTTCACTTTGGGCACACGATATTTCACGCGCTTTTTGCGCACAAAGCGCGTGAAATATCGTGTGCCAAATGGTAACGTGTCAACACGTTCACTTTGGGCACACGATATTTCACGCGCTTTTTGTGCACAAAGCGCGTGAAATATCGTGTGCCAAATGGTAACGTGTCAACACGTTCACTTTGGGCACGCGATATTTCACGCGCTTTTTGCACACAAAGCGCGTGAAATATCGTGTGCCAAAGACAAAGCGTACGCGTGCAGAAAATGCAATTAAATATACTCAAATATTTCTTGATGTCATTTCAACATCCATACAATTGGCCAAATAACTATCAAGGTGAAACCAAACTATAGATGTTCATTATATTCCTCCAACGTCAGAATGGCGGACCATCATGTGGATATTGGCCAACAAATGACTGCTTTCTACTAAATGGAATATAGGAATATAATGAACAGTCGTTCATTATATCACAATAGAAGTGATGAAACCACTTAAAGAATTACATATTTGAGTATATGTACATGCATCTTATAAACATAGACTAAGCGACTTATTTGTTACAGATCAACATATAACTCGTAGAGGACAATCATTAGTAGAAAGCAGTCATGATAAAACCACTTAAATAATTACATATTGATGTTTATTTACTTGAGTATATGTACTTGCATCTTATAAACATAGACTAAGCGACCATTTGCGCCATCTAGCGCTAGTCGCATTGTCTGCACGCGTTTACTATTGGCACACGAAATTTCACGCGCTTTGTGTGCACAAAGCGCGTGAAATATCGTGTGCCAAAGACAAAGCGTACGCGTGCAGAAAATGCAATTAAATATACTCAAATATTTCTTGATGTCATTTCAACATCCATACAATTGGCCAAATAACTATCAAGGTGAAACCAAACTATAGATGTTCATTATATTCCTCCAACGTCAGAATGGCGGACCATCATGTGGATATTGGCCAACAAATGACTGCTTTCTACTAAATGGAATATAGGAATATAATGAACAGTCGTTCATTATATCACAATAGAAGTGATGAAACCACTTAAAGAATTACATATTTGAGTATATGTACATGCATCTTATAAACATAGACTAAGCGACTTATTTGTTACAGATCAACATATAACTCGTAGAGGACAATCATTAGTAGAAAGCAGTCATGATAAAACCACTTAAATAATTACATATTGATGTTTATTTACTTGAGTATATGTACTTGCATCTTATAAACATAGACTAAGCGACCATTTGCGCCATCTAGCGCTAGTCGCATTGTCTGCACGCGTTTACTATTGGCACACGAAATTTCACGCGCTTTGTGTGCACAAAGCGCGTGAAATATCGTGTGCCAAAGACAAAGCGTACGCGTGCAGACAATGCAACTAGCGCTAGATGGCGCAAATGGTCGCTTTTATAGTCTTTGTTTGAAAGATGCAATTAAATATACTCAAATATTTATTTCTTGAAGTCATTTCAACATCCATACAAGTAGGCCAAATAATTATCAAGGTGAAACCAAACTATAGATGTTCATTATATTCCTCCAACGTCAGAATGAAGGGTGTCCTTGGTCAGCGCATTGCGTTAATACAGCTGATTCAATGTGTAATACACATATCACTTAATTTAGCAACCATTGGCGCTATCTACCGACGACATTTATGCAGGCATGTGATTGGCCACGTTAGTCATATTTTTTGTAAATATCAAAAATAAAACATTCAATGACCAAAAACATCATGCATGTGTGTATGGTTCATTTGGATAGGGAAGAGATTTGCGTCAGAATGCGCAAGAAATGGGCTATGTGTTATGCAGCTAACAACTAACAGCTATCATTACATAGGCTATATATACATATTATATGTAATTACTACATGGAACTTCATGTGCAAATGCACATGAAGCATGTGAAATACTATTGAGTGTGTGAGTCGATGAGGGAGATCATCAGAAGACAAACACATTATTCATGGAGGCCTACAATGCCTACAATGCCTAGCTAGAGACATTTGGTCTTTAAAATAACAAAGAGGACACTAGGACAACAAGAAATATCAATGTGGGGACTCCAGCCCTACAGGAAGTGATCCATTTGGGTATCTAGACAACCAGGAAGTAAAGCATTCGACCTCTTGGGGCCAAGCACACTTGGGAATGAGCTAGAGACCTGGGGTCTCTTTTATATGAAAGAGAGCCTCAAGGACATATAAGATTATCAATTTGGTGGCTGTTACCCAGCCGGAAGTGACTCAAAGCACCTACATTGAAACGCATTAATGTTGTTGCTATAAATTAATATAAATGTGTAGGATAGAGATAGGAACTTGACCTCTGAACCAATCAACCAGGGATCACTCTGTGAAAAGCTCAAGTCTCTCAGCCAAAAGGGGCCCATGCAGGGGGCCGTCCTAACGCCTCCCATAGAGCGTAACAGTGACCGCCCCCTTTTTAACAGCTCCGGTGCCGGAAGTAAATTTCCCATGCATTTATCTCGTCCACTTTTCGTAGAATCCTTATAAAAAGAGTATTAAGCCTTTAACCAAGCCAATCGTTCGTTGTGGTAGTCGTGACCATATTATGTTTGATTCAGGCATAAAAAGAATTTGGAAAACGGAAGAAAAGGCAAAGGTACTTTATTTTGTTGACCGAGTGAGGAACTACTCATCCCGAATCAATACATAATATGGTCGTCACGACTACCATAATGAACGATCGGCTTGGTTAAAGGCTTAATACTCTTTTTATAAGGATTCTACGAAAAGTGTACGAGATAAATGCATGGGAAATTTACTTCCGGCACCGGAGCGGTTAAAAAGGGGCAGTCACTGTTACGCTCTATTGCCGTTGGATCAAAATACGCCACGTAATAACGGGACGTGGATCCCCCCCCCCCAGAGGTCACAGAGGGTCAATATTCGGTGTGAGGGTCCCAGTCGGGCCCGGTAATGAGGCTGTCAAGTCTCGGGGCAGTGAGACCTTCCTATGTCCAAATCTGCCTTTTGAAACCACATTCTGCGCGAACAGGACTCGAGGGTTACACTTCAGAGAAGCTCTGACAACAAACTGGCCCATACAGGCTAACTTTTTTTCTGTGAGATTTATAAGTCTGACTCTTGGATATGTTGTTCCTGGGACCAAGGGGGACGTGTGTATGCATTTTGTCATCTCTCACCATCTCGTAAGGTCACGAAAAGGGTTGTGACCTGTAACATGAGAGTCAATGGGAGTAAAATGGCAGGAGTTTTCAAGTTCCCCATTTCCGGTGGAATTGCGATATAAACTTGTGCTATTTAGGTGTGTAAACACATGTGGGGTGGGGACCAGGTTCTCAAGTTTGGGGTCCAAAAGTCAAAAGGGGCCCTAGCCACGCCCCTACAAGAATAATCCATGAATAGGGGCCTAGAATGATTTGGGAATAAGATTGAGACCTGGGGTGTTTTTTATATGAATCAGGGCATTAAACTGTACTATGATACATCATTAAATAATGTTACATTGGAAAGGATCTAGCCCAACAGGAAGTGGTGTAATTTGAGGGGGGCCTTGAGGTCAAGTACACTTGGGAGTGAGTTAGACACCTGTCGTCTCTTTTATATGAATCAGGGCCTAAAGGACATATAAGATTATCAATCTGGTGGCTCTAGCCCAACCAGAAGTGATTCAAATGGGCAGTTCAGGTCATCAGAAGATTAAAAAACACGGCATTAATAGGGGCCTAGAATGGTGTGGGAATAAGATAGACATGGGGTCTCTTTTATATTAATCAGGGCATTAAATTCTACTCAAATTATATATATATATATATATATATATATATATATATATATATATATATATATATATATATATATATATATATATAATTTTATTTTTTATATATTTTTTTAATTACGTAGCCCAACAGGAAGTGACCGAATAATCTGCCCACACTATCACCAAGTGGACAAAAAAATGAAGCACACACACATTGGACAATACGGTATCGCGCGTTTTCATGATAGCCAATCAGCTTTCTTTCACGAGGGGTACAACAATCTTAGCCAATCAGCAGCCCCCATTTAAACCGCTTGGGTTTCAATGTTGTCTCCTGTTTTGACCTATACATAATACCTGGACCGGGGTGCACGTATCTGCGGTCAACATTAAACTATCATATTGTTGAGTTATCAAGACGAAACTATCTTAAAATATTGCATTTCTCACTGAGAATAAAAGCCATATCCGTCATTGCTGTTGTTCTGCACCGCATGGGGCTTGCGCAGGCGCACTGATCGCTGGATATTCGTAGGATTATGCACGAATAATTATGCATAACTTTTCGTAAGATATCGTACGAACTGTTGTATGAGGATAGGCTACGTTGCATAAAAAGCTACACTGAAGTCCTCGCACACATGAGGTGTATAGCTTCGGCGATACACGGGGAGGAGCTGTCTGGCGCTGCGGTACTGACAAGTGAATACGTGAATTATGTAGGCTACGTGTCTTTCCCTTCATCAAAGCGTCGTGCAGGATCTGGGGCCTCATTTATAAAACTCTGCGTGAAACCCTCCGTAGAACATTGCGTACGCCCAAACCTCAGAATGTGCGTACGCACAAAAACATTCCGATTTATAAAACCTTGCTGCGCACACCTGTACGCACTCTTCTCCTTATAAATACCAACGTGCGTCTAATTTGGCGTGCGTGCACGAGCGCTCTGCTCCTCCCAAGTCCATCCCTTAATAGTCCTTAAAAGGTCAATGCTAATTAATTACTTAATATTTATAAGTAGGAAGGAGCCTTTTCTGACCAATCATTAGACGGAAAAATGGCACATTTTAAAAAGAAGGCGTTTTTGGGATTCGGAGATCGAAGTGCTTCTAAATGAGACCAACGCAAGTCTATTTTGTGGCTTATTTATCAAGCTCATTATTTAAATGTTTAAAGTGATACAGTTGGTCTGGCCGAGGATTGTGATTTGAAAGGGCTGTAGTGTGTTGAACATAATTTTGCTTTAATTCATATTTCATAATGGGTGCTTTTCATAAAATAAATATATAAATGAATAAATAACTCGTATGTGGTCCGCAATGAGCTCCGGGGGTTGCAGCATCTTCTTCTTCTTTTGGCGTTATTGGCGGTTTGCAAACACATATAGTGCATTACCGCCACTATAACACATATAGTGCATTACCGCCACTATAACACATATAGTGCATTACCGCCACTATAACACATATAGTGCATTACCGCCACCTTCTTCCTGTGGTCCTCTCCGGAGAGAAGCTTTGCGGTAGCTTTACTCCTGCACGGTGAAAGGATGCGTAGAACTGCGCACTCTTTTCCGCAAGGTTTTTTTCTATAAATCACGACGTTGGCGGTGAAAGATGCGTACGCGCATTTCAGCCCTGTTTCCGCAACATTTTCGTGCGCAGAGACCTTTATAAATGATCAGTGACCATATGGATGATACTCCTATCGGTATCAGTGACCATATGGATGATACTCCTATCGGTATCATATGGATGATACTCCTATCGGTATCATATGGATGATACTCCTATCGGTATCATATGGATGATACTCCTATCGGTATCATATGGATGATACTCCTATCGGTATCATATGGATGACACTCTTATCGGTACCGTATCGTCAGTGACCATATGGATGATAGGCCTACTCCTATCGGTATCAGTGTTGGAACATTAGAGCAGTCACGGACAGCATGTGGTTGTTGGCCAATAAATGACTGCCTTCTACTAATTATATATGAATAACGTCCTCTACGAGTTGTATGTTGATGTATGTTGAACCAATAAGAAGCATATGAAATACAGTTCACATATAATGAACAGTCTATGGATTATTTTCAACGTTGATAGTTATTTGGCCTACTGGTATAGATGATGAAACCAGTTAAAGAATTAAATATTTGAGTATATTTAATTGCATCTTTCAAACAAAGACTATACAAGCGACCATTTGCGCCATCTAGCGCTAGTTGCATTGTCTGCACGCGTACGCTTTGTCTTTGGCACACGATATTTCACGCGCTTTGTGCACAAAAGGCGCGTGAAATTTCGTGTGCCAATAGTAAACGCGTGCAGACAATGCGACTAGCGCTAGATGGCGCAAATGGTCGCTTAGTCTATGTTTATAAGATGCAAGTACTTATACTCAAGTAAATAAACATAAATATGTAATTATTTAAGTGGTTTTATCATGACTGCTTTCTACTAATGATTGTCCTCTACGAGTTATATTTTGATCTGTAACAAATAAGAAGAGTAGAGAAATACATGTTCACATATGCACACAAACACACATACTATACAACCGACCATTTGCGCCATCTAGCGCTAGTCGCATTGTCTGCACGCGTTCACTTTGGGCACACGAAATTTCGTGTGCCCAAAGTGAACGCGTGCAGACAATGCGACTAGCGCTAGATGGCGCAAAAGGTCGCTTAGTCTATGTTTATAAGATGCATGTACATATACTCAAATATGTAATTCTTTAAGTGGTTTCATCACTTCTATTGTGATATAATGAACGACTGTTCATTATATTCCTATATTCCATTAGTAGAAAGCAGTCATTTGTTGGCCAATATCCACATGATGGTCCGCCATTCTGACGTTGGAGGAATATAATGAACATCTATAGTTTAGTTTCACCTTGATAGTTATTTGGCCAATTGTATGGATGTTGAAATGACTTCAAGAAATATTTGAGTATATTTAATTGCATTTTCTGCACGCGTACGCTTTGTCTTTGGCACACGATATTTCACGCGCTTTGTGTGCAAAAAGCGCGTGAAATATCGCGTGCCCAAAGTGAACGTGTTGACACGTTACCATTTGGCACACGATATTTCACGCGCTTTGTGCACAAAAAGCGCGTGAAATATCGTGTGCCCAAAGTGA
>JAOPHQ010003083.1:0-13259 GCA_030340625.1 Merluccius polli | reverse complement strand
CGGTATTTGTCCGCCAGATGACGCAAAATGGCGGATCATTTGGTGCACGTTATTTAACATGCACTTAAATCTAATGCCGCAAAGTGCATGTTCCCTCTTATAATGTTTACTCTTTTACTACCAGTAGTTTATGTAACTGATGCTTTAAACAGCGATTTATCGTGAATTCAGATACAGTTGATTTAGCAGCAGGTAGGCATCTTGCTCAATGATGCCTACAAGTTAGTACTTTCAGTAACATTCGGCTGGGAGTCGAACCCCCGAACCACTACTAGACCATCCTGCCGGTACTGCTGTGTGGGGTTGAGGAGTAGAGAAGGTGGTTCCATGTGTGTGTGTTTGTGTGTTTGAGGTACCTGCCCCCGGAATGCTTTGTGGTGGGGAAGGAGCCTCCTAAGATCTCCAACAAGGTGGACGTCTGGTCTGTCGGAGTCATCTTCTTCCAGTGCCTCTACGGACGCAAGGTACGGAGCCATAGACTTGGGGCTGGGCAATGTATCGGTGTTATATCGATATCTTGATATGAGACTAAATATCATCTTATATTGCGTACTTATTTTAGATATCGTAAGTGTTGTCTTTTCCTGGTCCTACAGTAAAGTGATGAAATGAAAATGAGAAAATACTCGGTCCTTTTCATTTGTCAAGTATTTAATTCACATAGGAGTATACAAAAATAGGCTTTACCGTGTGGTTATGTTATACAGACTATTTATTTATTGAATTACCAGAAAACATGCTATATCGTTATTGAGATATTAAATTACTTGTATCGGGATAGAAGATTTGGGCCATATTGCCCAGCCCTACATAGACTGTAACAAATATTGACATGGCATCCGTGACATACACACAACTGTCATGAAGGCGTAGGTTTCACGTTACGAGCGCCGTCATTGCTAATATCCATATTTGGCACATTGAGGGCAGGAATTTAATGCCCCCCCCCCCCTGCAGTAGTCTATGGCCAAAACTCATTCGTATTCAATTCTTAATAACTGTTCAATGAAATAAAACTGTCAAACGGGACCTCTCAAAATTAATAATGTGGAGATAAACTAGCCACTGCGATTCTAACCTAACAAAGAAAAAATGTATTGGCTTTATATTACGAGAATTAAATCACAATTTTTTTTCATCCAACCACTGCGTGCCACCTATGAACTACACGTTAGTCTCTACAGTGAGCCACCTATAGGCCGTTAGATAAAAGTATTAATTTAGTCATCTGAAACAAATGTCAAATACTATTATTTTGCATTTCTGAAGCTAAAAGCAGATCATCTGCTTTTATTGTCTGGCGAGCGATGATGGTATTTAACATTAACACTATAACACACATATTCAAAAAGAGTAAATGCATACAAAAAGAAGTTAATTAATCTTCATCAAATACATCTCGTGGATGCTCTGGTGTGCTTTGGGTAATGGTAGCAATCATCTTCAGGCAACATTACACCCAACACATATTCTTATCCCCCTCGTTAATCCACCTTCAGGTCACGATATTTCCAAATGGTACATTGTAGATTGTAAATAGGTAAATGGTATTATGATGCCCACCACTGATGGTAAAGTGTGATTCATCACAGATATTTGGCTCCAGCAGCAATAAAGACCATCTAAAGGACCTATCCATGTGGTTTGTCCTGAGTGGTGCTCTCTGTCCCTCTGTCCTCCAGCCGTTTGGTCACAACCAGTCCCAGCAAGATATTCTCCAGGAGAACACCATCCTGAAAGCCACAGAGGTCCAGTTCCCCGCTAAACCACAGGCTAGCACCGAGGCCAAGGTACGTGTGCACACACACACACACACACACACACACACACACACACACACACACACACACACACACACACACACACACACACACAACACACACACACACACACACAACACACACACAACACACACACACACACACACACACACACACACCACACACACACACAGACAGACAGACAGACAGACAGACAGACAGACAGACAGACAGACAGACAGTCAGTCAGTCAGTCAGTCAGTCAGTCAGTTAATACTTTTCTCTGAACATTTGTTTTTCCAAATCAACACATTTGTGAAAGTATGATTTCCTCCTCTTAAACAAGTGGTTAAAACCACATTGTATTTAGTATATTTTTTGTTGTCCTTCATACTTTTTCTAGTCCATTACTTTCAAGTTCCATTCTGGGGAATGCCTAGCAATCAGGAATAACTAGTTATCGGGAATGTCAACCTACTGCTGGTCTAGTACTTCAACATGTCTCCTCCTCTCCCTCCCCCACTCCTCTCCCTCCTCCTCCAGGCGTTTATCCGCCGTTGTCTGGCCTACCGCAAGGAGGACCGCTTTGACGTCCACCAGCTGGGCGCCGACGCCTACCTCCTGCCCCACATGAGACGATCCAACTCCTCCGGCTCCCTCCAGCCCCCCTCCTCCTCTCTCTCCACATACTGATTGGCTCTCCGCACATGACTGACGGTGCGCTCCGCCGGCCAAATCCCACAACAGTTGGGAGGGGTTGGTGGATAAAACGGGCGGGGTTACGGGTTGGTTGAAGTTGAGCCGAGGGTAGAGGGTAGTGGAGGGGGTGGGTGGAACAGCAATTTAGCTGACGTGCCCCACCCCCCCCCCCCCCCCCCCCCCGATTGAAGAAAGCTGGGTGACAAGACAAGATGGAATGGAAAATAGTAGCGATGGAAGAGAAGAGGTGGGTACCAGGCATTGTGCCCTGGTGCCCTGTGGCGGACTGCAGAAACTGAACAGGAAAGGGAGAGAAGGTGAACCGAGCGAGAGGGTGAACTGGAAGAAAGTGAATGGATTTGTTCTGCACTATTGTTGTGTTGGAGTGGCCACGGTGTACAAGGTTACTTCCCCCTGGATGATGTGTTTTCAAACTTCTCACCTCTCCACCACCCTTTTTTTCTTTTTTTCTCTGTTACAGCTCAGCAGAAACACTTGTAACGCAGCTGTGACAGCGACCTAAAAACCTTTAAGCCCGCCTCCTAGGCTCTTTGATTCTCCTCCAGCCAATGGAGTTCTTTCTTCCTGTGTGGTTGAAAGAGAAGAGAAAGTACAACAAGGCAGTTGCCCTCTACCCCCCCACTGCTGTGTTGTAGAACAGGCCCCCAAAATGTCCCATCGATCATGTCCATGGGCCACATTGTCGTGTCTCTACGTATGACATTTCTGTGGGCCGCAGGGTGACAAATGATGGTCGTTTCATCTCACAGGACTCTACCTTTTTGGGGGAGGGCCTGTGGCTGGGGTGGGGGAGGGCAAGACGGCGTAGTAGGAAGGTGATACACTTGATGTAACACCCCCACCCCCCCATGAAAATTAAACTCCAGAAATCCCCCGAGTAAAGTTCTGGGAGTGAACCACACCTGGGGAGTGGAGACCCATGGCCGTGTTTACCTCTCCCTGACCTACTAACGACACAAAGTCACTCCAGGACTACGACGCAAACCAGGTGCACCATTCCCTTCCCCTTGTTTATTTTTTATATATGTTCACCTGTTTGGGAGCGAGGATCGCCGGTCTAACTACTGGATTTACTCAACGGGGAAATTCATGCGTTTGTCTTAAACCATTCTCTCGCTGTCCAGATGGAGGTACTTGAAGCGTTAGCCCAGGCTGTATACCGTGTTGCTGTCACAGTAAAAAGAATAAATAAAAAGAGAAAAAAGCCTGCTTTCCGTTAACGTCGTCATCAACATCATCCCAAGATGGACTTTTACCGAAGGATTGGATCAAGTGTTACTGATTTTTTTTTTTGTTGTAATTTTATTTAGCAGCAAAGACTGCCATCACAAATGTATTTCAAGGACAGGGGCTGGGCAGGTCGGCGTTGATGTACATTTCATAAGTAGGAGCCAAGCGTTGGCACACATGTAACGATGACGAATCTCACTCTCGCCATGTCTTTGTGTTCCTCCGGCTCTGGACGCGCTTGTCATATTTTGCTGCTACAAATGTTCGCTTTTAGTTTTGTGACGTGTGGACACCTCTGCCTAGAAACATACATACTTGAAATGCGTTGAGAAAAACTTTTTTATTTTGGTTTTTCCACACAAAATATCGACGTTCACTGGCAATTTGCAACAAGCGTTCGTCATCGGTGTGTCAATAGTTCGGGCTTCGTGTAGAAGTTTCAACAGTCATTGTAAAGTAGCAGAGCCCTTCCCCGATGTGCGATGATGCTAAAAGAAGATGATACGTTTCAGTTTAAGAAACCAAAAAAGAGTGACAACAGAATAGGGGTTGTGCTTTTAAGATGCTATACTCGATGCCAACATATGCTGACCTTCCCTAAAAGTAAAAAATAAAAAGTATACGGGAGCGCCGGTGGATTTGCATGCATGTTATTATGTAGCGCCCGTTTGAAATGGAGACTACCTGGAACATGGCAGCGGTACCGTGGTTTAGATTAAGACCCTAAAAATACAATGGCGCAGGTTTCTGACCTAGCCAACGCTACATTGAAGTCTTAATTGCTGTGCTCTGCTGAAGCCCATGCAAGATGTCTAGAAGGAAGACGCCAAACGACACATTGACCTACGACCCTGCGTTTTATTACCGTTTTGTCGGTTCTCTTCAGGTTACATTGGAGGGACTCCTCCCTCTGCCTGTTGCCGCTCATTAAAAGGCACATGAGACTCAACGCAACAAATGAAAACCAGTCTACTTTGTATTCACTTAATATGAATTAAAATGTAATTTGACCTAATCTTCTTCACATGGGTTCAGGCATACTGTCTCTTTTGCTGTTTTAACACACCCATCCCCCCCCCCCCCTCCTGTTCTGTTTGACCCCTTCCTCCTTGATTTGAGGACACACCTGTACAAAGTGTGTTGGCATCTCGCACATCCCCAACTGTTGGTGACATCACAAGGACAGGTTCAAGTTCTGCAGAAAGGCAACGGCAGGTCATGTCATTCATATGCAATAAAGATTGCCTTAAAAGTCCTACAACGTATTGTTTTGTGTGTGGATGTCATGTTATTGTTGACAGCGTAATGTGTTGACCATATAGGAGACAAACCCTGATTGGATTTGATGACTCCCTCTCTGTTAAACGCATGTCATTGCATGCATAACTTATTGGCTGAAATGGTTAACCTGTCTGCGGGGTTTGGCTCCCCTTTTACATGAACAGCTATGCATACCAACCTTATTAATGTATAGGATTAGCAACCTAGCAAAGGAGTACCCAGATGGCACCATCAATAGGCCTAACTGCAGATGGAGGACAAAAAGATGCTAGAAAATTTAACTTCATTGTCTTTTATTTGTACAAACAAGTGCTACCATTGTCCAATATGGCATGTCAGCGTGTTGAGTAAGGAAAAACACTGAATAAAATTAAATTGGTTTTATTTCTCACGCTGTACAATGTTTTCAGAAAGTTACGCCACACAGACACACAGTGGCCGTGAGATATAATTGCAACTCCGGTATTCTACTGATTTTTGGCCCTTGCAAGGAGTGGTGACGTTAACCTGAACCCAAACACTTTCTTTTTTGTAACCAGACACCCATGTTTTGCCTCATCTAATGATCACGCACTAGCCAGCATACACAGAATAGGGAGGCACTCATGTAACCTCTGCCTCCTGTCCTTCTGTTCAAACTGCTTTGTTTTTCGGCAGTTGCTCTCAGGCTACAGAAGGCTATCGAGTTCTCAAAGTGAACAAAGAAACAAAAATAAGAATGGACAGACATGTCTTAATAATTTCATACATATGCGGTGCAAAATAATGCAGAATCATTCATAATGTAGAAACAAAATCACAACAATTTCAGAAAAGAAAATAGGTTAATAAATGCCAGAATCTGATCTATTGGTCAGGGGTCTACCCACTAGTAGTGAATCTAAATGTTATTTATATAAAATAAAGCCCAAATGAAACAAAGGATTGCCATATGAGAAAATGGGGAATAACTCCAAAAGGAGATTTCTCGCCACCTTACAGAAGCCATGTCCTTTACACCTCGTAGCTTGCGCTAGCTACCGTTAGCACGGGGGGAGGTCCCCAAGTAGAACCAGGCATCAGCCGCCCTGCTCCCCCCACACACCCTGCGACCTTCACAGCCGAGCGACCTTGGGGGGCTCCGCGGCTACGTTAGCCACTAGCGCATGTGACACTAGGCTGCAGTCAGTCACCCCCTTAACCAAATAAATAGAGAGAGAGGTTTAGTTAAAGAGAGAGAGAAAGAGAGAGGTCTAGTTAAAGAGAGAGAGAAAGAGAGAGGTCTAGTTAAAGAGAGAGAGAAAGAGAGAGGTCTAGTTAAAGAGAGATCCGGTAAAAAAGAGATACAGCACGAAAGAGCGAAACTGGGGTGTGTTTTGGTTTCCACGGCGAGTACCATTTCCTTCTCCTTCACGACGACGGCGGCGACAGTGTTTCAGTGCCGTCTTTGGGGAGAGTTTCCGTGGCGACTGCCGAAGACTCGAGTGCGGCGGTGACGGCAGGCGAAGAGACGGTAACAGTGGTGGCGGCGGTAGCTGGGGCGGCCGCTGGCGTGACGCCCGCTAGGCTAGCAGTAGCTGGGGGCGGTACGGTGAACATGGGGGAACCAGAGACTCCCTGGGGAAGGAGCGGGGCCAGCTGGGACGGAAGCACCGGGAGGGGAGGCAAGGGGGCCAGGCCCGGGAAGCTGAGGGGTGGGAGGGACCCCAGCGGAGGAAACGCTGTGATTGGACGAGAAAAAAAAAGTCAAAATACAGAATCGTATTTTAAAACCAACAGAATAATATCTTTTTTATTCCACTGTTCTCTCCCCTCAAGGAATACAGTACCTATCCCTGAATAGAGGAAGAGACATAATTCAAGAGAGGGAAAAATAAAATATGTGAATGGAGCTTGGTAAGGGGGGATAATAATCATGAATCCATAAACTATAAAAAGATATGCATGTTAACTTTGTTGAACACAGGGAGAATCTCAGATGAGGGGGATAAATCCAAATGTCCTATTAACTTTATGACTCTGTACCGGTGTGTGTTGTCAGTATTTCTGCATATTTCATACCTAGACTTACCTTTTGCTTCTTTAGCTTCTTATGTTATTTTCCTATCTCTACTGTGTTTTTGCAGTACATAAATGACCCTTGTCATAATCATGGTCATTCTGTACATAATCTCACTGTACAGAATGACCATGGTATAGAGCAGTGTTTCTCAAATGAGGGTACGCGTACCCCTAGGGGTACTTGGAATATTTCTAAAAATGTGTACCGGTACTTTGTCGTAAAATAATAATAAAATTAGTTGAATCTGAATACCACCCTAAAATTACGTAAATCTGGTGAATGACAAAAATCATAAGTGAAGCACAAGCCCATGTTTTCACTAAACTAAGTATTTGCACCACCCATTTAATGTTCATGTTTAAACCAAATAACATGCACATATATATATATATATATATATATATATCTTTTTAATTTTTTTTGTGCTAGTCGAAGGGGTACTTGGCTGAGAAAAATATCTTGGAGGGGATAAATCAGTTAAAATAGTATGAGCACCACTGTTACAAAGCGCATCACTGACCTACTGCTCCGGAGGGGGGTGGGAGGGCCCCGAGCCCGGCCAGGGATATGGCACTGAGGTCTGGGAATGCCAGGTTGAGGTTGGCCAGGTTAGCAGGCAGCGGCATCAAACCTGCAACACAAAACCGCCACATAACTAATATGAGAAGGCCAGGCTGGTATTAGATGGAATAGAGGGGAACTGCAGGTTTCGACCAGTTCAATTTAAGACTTTTTAATACCTTTTATGCCACTTACTAATACCGATCTCCTGGCCCAGCAGTGTATCGGTAAATGACAGTACTCAACCTGGAATTGTTTTATAACTATACAAATGTATTAACATAGCGCAAGATAGCAGTGCAGCAAGATAGCAGTCTGACCACAAAAGTATTCTGCACGCGCATTAAGTTATCGCACCAGTGCAGTGGTCAACACAGCTCGTGCCACGGGAGGCAAACAAATTGGTTAAACAAACATTTATTGGTTTGAGATTTATAATTTTCCCTCTCCCAACAGTTGCAATATCGCAGTATTTAGTATGTGCCAATAGGGAGGTGTGTGTGTTTGTTACCTGGCAGTGTGGTGGCGGTGGGGTTGAGGGGCTGCAGGGGGGAGAGGGAGGGGCTGGCAGAGGAGGAGGAGGGGGGGAGGAGGGGAACCGTGGGGAGTCCTGCCAAAGGAAACACTTTATTATGGATTGATTGCTCTTTCCAGCCACGCCCTGGCAGGAAACTGGTCAGCGGTTTCCTTTTGTGATTGTTTTACTGTGATATGCCCTAAACTAATAAAGGCATTTTAACCACATCCTTGTAGTTCCAGCCCAGAAGCTTCCCTTTTCCACACATTTCTCACATGGAGTCTATGAAAGAGAGAGAGCGAGAATTGAGAGACAAAGACGCCATACCAGTCTGAAGCTCTGAGGGGACGGTGGGCGGGGCCGAGCTGATTGACAGGCCCGCCAGCGAATCCTCTAGCCCGGCAGGGACGGCTGCTGAGACGGGAGGGGGTGTGACTGCAGAAAGTTGGACCTGAAGCAAAGGTGTGAAAAAGGAGAAAGAAGAGAAGACGTTTAGATAATTAAAAAGATGTTGCTGAGCAGGTAAGGTCAACTCCGGTCGAACATGTAATCGACTCGAAAGCACAACACTGAACAGACAACCAGGAGGAAGCTCATTTTACCCACAATTAAACACGTTCACTGTGTCCGTGTGTGTGTGTAATGAGGTTACTGCTGGAGCAAAGACTCGATACTTTCAGATATTTTTCTTTTCCAAAGTCTGACCACACTCCCGTGAGTCCCAACAAATGGACCGATGAGAGAGGAAAATTCTAGTACCTCCGTGAACCCGTCCTTCAGCGGACTGGCGGGCTCGCTGGGAGCGTTGCCGTGGAAACTGATCTTCTTGCCCTCCTCGAAGGGCCGGGTGGGGATCCTGTGGAGATATCCGTAGCCGATCCCACAGCCCAGGCTGGAGGCACAACAAGACAGGAATGTGGGTGTTCCCAGTGGGATTTGAGCCAAAGCTAAAGTGAAGGACTTTCTAGTTCAAGCTCAATTTCCTCTTTGATCTAGAAACATTTGCTGACAAATATGCAATCAAGATACATCATGACCGCAGTCCTCCACTTTGACCATCACTGTCCCGTGTGTGCAAGCGTGTGCGCATAATATGCGTGTGTTACCTGCCCTCTCCTCCCCAGGCACCGTTGGGGGTGATGACCACCTCCCTACAGTTGTCTGTGTCCGTGTTGTACACGTACAGCTTCAGTCCCTTCCCTTCGTGGGTCTCAATCAGAGAGAACAGGTCCTCTGACTGACGGGGGGGGGGGGGGGGGGGGGGAGACACCCAAAGAGAATCTCAATAGACTTCCAATAGAGATGTACATTAAAACTCCTTAGCTCACTTAAAACACTTCCTCTTTTATTGTTATGATGTCACTGATTCTGAGTGGACCATGTGCAAAATCCACAAAGGACCAATTGCACAACCCCTACCAAATCCCTTCTGCGGTTGGTCCCGCGCCTTCATTTCCTGTACAACTAGGAAGTGATTCCTTCTTTGTCTTTGAATACAGAATGATAACAGCAATCACTGCAGGGTGCCACTGCTATAGACTGGACACGTTTGTGTTTGAGAGAGATTGAGGGCTCAATGATGCTGATCTCTGACCCCATCACCTACCTCATTCATGACCGTGTCGGCGCCTATGATGTAGTCTGTGTGCGGCCGCAAGCCAGCCAGCGCTGCAGGAGAGTTAGGCTCCACATCCTGTGGACCAAGAGGTCAAAGGTTAAACTAATACAACTTCATAATAATGATAATATTCATAATCATAATACAAAATATAAGTTAAAAAAAACACATCATTTTGATATATAATAATATCAGTTACTGACCAGCACGTGCCAGACATTTTCATTGGCTCCCTCGAAGCTGCAGAACCGAATCGAGACCCCCAGCAGGCCCTGGCCCCCCCACATGTTGCTAGGGGTGACGGTGGCTTCCCTCAGCTCCAGGGTCTTGGAGGAGTAGACCAGCATCCGGACGGGCTTCTCCACGCTGGCCTTCAACAGGTCTTTCAGCGTGTCGTTGTCCTTGTTCTAATGCGTGGCGGTGGAGGTAGATCATTCAGTAAATGACGGTTTTCTGTTTTGTGCGTCGTCTACTCAGTCCATGCAACTCCAACTTACCAGCCTCGTGTTGTTAATTGACACGATGAAGTCGAAGAACGGTTCCAGCCCTGCACGGTGTCCTGGAGAGTTTTCCTGAACCTGCAGCGGGGAAGATGGACTTTAAGCTTCAGCCGACGGAGACGTGACATAGTGGTGATTTCACTTATAGCGATCATCATCATCATAGGGACCATAAGAGGGAGGGAGAGAGTGAGTGAGTGAGTGAGTGAGTGAGTGAGTGAGTGAGTGAGTGTGTGTGTGTGTGTGTGTGTGTGTGGGGGGGGGGGGGGGGTGGAGCTTAAATTACATCACACAGGATGAGTGTCATTTCACCATCACTATTGTTTCAGCACTAATACTATGTTTGTTGAGTTTGTGAGCTGGGAGGAACTGGCGAGGTGTGTGAACACATGCAGACGGGTGTGTTGACGTTCCGCCCGTCAGCCGTCAGCTGAACGGACCCAACCTGTTGGAGAACCTGAACTGTCATTCAGGTTAGCATCGACTAGCATAGTGAAGGGACTCATTTGCACATTTTCCCTGCTACTAAAGTCACAACATACAAGCGGGTGCAAAATGGCCAACATTAAAAATCATTCACAAATAGTCAGCGGGGGCGAGAATGAGAAACACATGAATGAATGAATGCATGAATGACTGAATGAATGCACATTTTCAATGCATCAACACGTAGGCCCCAGACGACATCCCCGGCCTGGAGTCATCGCCCGGCCCGGGGGAGACGTCCACTGTCCCGCGACGCTAAGCTAGAGGCTAGAGGCTAACTCCGGGGAAATAGAGCCAGAAACTCACTCGGAGAACATGGTAGCCTTCAGAACCGCCACCCGGTATCTCCACACTCTGCGATCCGCCCATGCTGCTGCGGTTGAAGGGTTGTTTTCAAGGGGGTTCAAAGTGTTTGTTTTCCCTCAAGGAAAGGTAAGATGCTTGGTTTTACACAGCCAGACGGGTACACGTCGCCAACTAACGAGCCGGCGATGCGCATGCGCCGTTACGTGGCAGGAAATATGTATTTTTATTTTTTCAGTCTTCACACATTCCTGTGTGTAATACACCCATGAGTGTATTGAGCTTACCTTTTAAAAAAAAAATTTAATTCTTGACATTCTTGTAATGTCTATTTAATCATTATTCGTTGGTTTCATTTTTAAAGTAGGCTATGCTTCTTTGCTGACGTAAATATGCAAATGTGTGTGTGTGTGTGTGTGTGTGTGTGTGTGTGTGTGTATGTGTGTGTGCGTGTGTGTGTGTGCGTGTGTGTATGTGTTGAGTGTCCAAAAGCAAGTAGGTGCAGTTTAGACATTGTTGTCAAAAAGACTAGTGCTTAAATTGGTTATATTTAAGCACAATGGGGCAATTGCTCTGTCGCTAACTTAGCCACTAGTTTAACACGGTTTTAAACTCGTCGGTGACGCAAGAAGTCACGTGACGTCTTAAGCTCCATTGCTGTGTCGTATGTAGGCCTACCTGTGGTTTAACCTGCAGCTGCGTTTTACCTTGATCTCAATTGCTGTGTCTTCAGAGAAATTCACATCAGACACTAGAGGCGTATTTTGTGCGTGTTAGTCTAGTCTCGAAACGGACATGGTTTTAGAGGAGACTAAACCAGTTTGCAGGATGAAAGGCTCCATTATAACCGACACACACAGAATTAGTTTAATTAATTATTATTAGTAGTATTAATAATAATGTATGATACATTTACACTTATTACGCCAGGCCTTCAGTACAATAACAATATTGGACATAGTCGATTTGGAATGAGCAGTGATATTTCACGGCTCGCGGGGCTCAGGTCTCGGTCGTGCGTCCGCTCAGCAATAGCATTACGCGCTTCAACTTTCAAGCGCTTCCATACATTCTTTAAATGTGCCGCTGCTCGGTCTTCTGCTGGAAGATCTACTGTTACTTGTGTTTGAGAGATCATCCCAAACAGACTTTCTTCGGAGCGTGGTGGTGGTGTCTTTCCTCTTCCACCGTGTCCACAACACCTCGAATGCAGTACAATAAATATAACTTCTGCTCCTCGTTATAGTTCTTTAATTTGTCTTCAATTAATTAATCACGTTTGCATGCACACCAAGAGAAAACAATGCCAAGTAGGCTAATTGATTGATTGACGTAGGTGAGGGCAGATTCAGATTCCAGACTCAGATTTCCACAAAAAGTAGGCTAGACTATTTCATAATATATTTCAACATTATTTGCGTTTTATTATATTAAAGTTCACTTTACATTCCCATTAAGTTTTTGTTGGTAATTATAGCACAAAATGCATCCAACATTAAGTTAAGACTGCGTCTGCTGGAGTATAACGGGAAATCAGAGTACTTCCGGTTTAACCCGAGTTTAACTAGGAATCAGCTGATCCTGTGTCGGTCAGTACACAGCAATCAGGTTTAACTTTGTGCGCAGCTGCGTGTTAAACTCCAAAACCTCCGGTTTCCGGAGTACGGTTTTAAACCGCAGCACAGCTAACGCAATGCTAACTGACAGAGCAATTGGCCCAATAAGCACAATAATAAGCGACAACAAATTATGATTTGTTTGTTTATTTAATCATTTATTTGGCTCCGCCAACACAAATAGTTCCGCAACTGGACTGGGACTGGACTGTTGCCAAGCAACACAGGCTACACATTTTCCTGCACACAACGATCGTTAATCGTTAACGTAATTAACGGTGATTAGAGCACCTGTAGAGCGGAGGGATACAAGTGTAGTTAAAAGTCCGAGTGCTGTTACACTCTATCGGTCGGAACTAACTGTTGTATAAAGCCATGCAGATATTCGGTAAAAGAGCAAGTTATTTATTTCCTATCATCATCATCATCATCATCATCATCATCATCATCATCCTGCTGCTGGCCAATTACGGCGACGGTCATTTTCACTGCCAGTCTTATTCCTCAAGTTACAGCGGCAGGACTTGAGTAGCTATTTCTATTTTGTTGTTTCAGTTGTTTCGCTAATCTGAATGTACGTTGTTCCTTTAGGCGTGTTTACTTATTGACTTATTTAATTTAAAAAA
>JAOPHQ010003082.1:0-16100 GCA_030340625.1 Merluccius polli | reverse complement strand
TGGTCCCGATTTTTTTTTTCTCCCGGATTACCAGATGGCCGGTCTGAAACCGGATGAACACATTATTATCGTTTCGACTCTTACAATGTCCTACGCACGCAAATAATCCCTACATTATACACTGCCGTTGTCTGGATTTCCAGGGGGGAGGGTCTTGTGCCACGGCAGCCAATCACATTGACCCATTCACACACACACTGAAACATTTAAAACATAACATTTAAGACGGATCGCAATTTTTGCGGTTATCCGCTTTAGCCGCTTCCCAAGCGGTGCGCCGTCCGGGAGGAGCGTGCACGCAAGCAGGTGCGTCGAGGGATTCGACCACAGGGCTTACCTGAGTGTCCTCTCCCCGGGCGGTCGAGTCGCCTAGCAACGGCTCGGCGGGCGGAGCGTTGATGGTGACGGACTTCTCCGAGCGGCTGTCCTTGTTGCGAGACTTGTGCCGGTCCCGGTCCCGACTTCGTTCCCTGGGGGACACCAAAATATGTTTGAAAAAAAAACATTAGGGGGGGTGGGGTGATACTTGACGTATAGACAGACGGAGAGAGAGAGAGAGAGAGAGAGAGAGAGACAGAGACAGAGACAGAGAGAGAGAGAGAGAGAGACAGAGAGAGAGAGACAGAGAGAGAGAGACAGAGACAGAGACAGAGAGACAGAGAGATTAAGCTCGACTGCTGCTGTTTGACCGCCCTGTTGTGGAGGTCAAGGAATAAAACACAGTGACACACACACACACACACACACACTCCAGTTCCCGCTCTTTCACATGACTTCCCTCTAAAACGATGAGGCGAGGGGGTCAGACCCCCCCCCCCCCCCCATGGGGAAACACACACTGGTTAAATCAGCCGTCCGTCTATGTCTATGTCTTCCTTCCTCTCCTCTCTCCATCTCTTCATCCCCAGTTCTGTGAGACTGCGAGTGTCCTTTCCTCCCGTCGTCCGTCCACAAGCTTCAGGTTGACTCAGGAAGTCATTGTAATCAGCCGTATTGTCCGCTGTGGCGTGCACATGCGCCGTGACACATGCACATGCGCCGTGACACATGCACATGCGCCGTGACACATGCGCCGTGTCACATCTAAAGGACAGCCATTAAAAGACTAGGTGACACCCATGGCTTCCTCCAGCCGCTGGAAACCCATTGTGAGTGGGCCCGGGTTTGCACAGTGAGCTCTCTCTCTCTCAACGTTGATTTTGGGGAGCAGGCAGGGGTTAGGCACTTTGCTCTGGGACATTGGGAATCGAACACGGTGCCTTTTAACAGCCTAGCCACTATATGCTGCCCTGTACTGAAGGGTTCAAACCAAGAGCCAAAAACTGCATTATTATAGAAAAAAAGAGCCCCTTTGGATAAACAAAGGTCAAAAAATGAGTATGCATCTCTCTCTCTCCCTCTCTCTCTCTCTCTCTCTCTCTCTCTCTCTCTCTCTCTCTCTCTCTCTCTCCCCCTCTCTCCCCCTCTCTCTCCCTCCCCCTAATCCTGGATAAAACAACCCCTCCTCCTCCTCCTCCTCCTCCTCATTGTGGCTAAATGCCCTCTTTGGGGCTTCCGCTGCGACGAGAGGTTCATCAAGCATCGTTAATCCCCCCCCCCCCCCCCCCGCCCCCCCCACCGACACACACACACACACACACACACACACACACACACACCCTCCCTCCCCCTGCTGGGGTCACCATGCGGCCATCTTGGACTTAGACAATAAGGCATATTAGCACTCTTTATCTCATATTTGTTAATTTTTCGTTATCTCACGTTTTGGAAAAAAAAAACGAATAAACAAAGAGAGAGTAGGAACGAGAAGTTGGACGGGGCAGGTGATGCTAAGGTGGGGGGGGAGAGGGGCATCCATCTTGTTTATGGACAGCTCTGGGAATCACCAGGAAAGAGGATGTTGTAACGCGGCCGCTTCCCACTTCAGTCCAAATGCTCGTCGCTTTTCTTTTTTAAAATCTGCTGATGTATTGTTTTAACGCTTTAAAGCTGTGACAAATCTCGTTCCCTCGGGCCAAGGAAGGCTTTCCGGCTTCTCCGTTTGCCCACAAGCGACGAATACACACACACACACACACACACACTTGTGGCGGCGAGTGAGGTCTGAATTCACCACAAAAAAAAACATTCAAAGATAAATGCTGCGGTTTATCTTACATGTACTGGAGCACGCGAAGTAAATCAAACAATGGACACATTCAATTCAGAAAAATCAAACTGAAACCCGCTCACCCTTCAAAACCCACGCGAGGATGTAGCGCCCGCAGCGCTAACGCAGGAAAACGCTGTGACTGACAGCCGAGCGCGGCCACCGCCGCGGTCCTGGTAGGGCCTCGGTGTTTTGATTTAAGGGAGTACACCTCTCCACTTCCTGACTTCTATTCTAGCACTTCCTCCCTGGTCCAGACCATGGGAACACACACACACACACACACACAACAGTTAGCTCGTTGAGCTAGCTGAGCTATTTTAGCTGGTTAGCTTCGAATCCACAGGACGGAAATTCAGCATGAGGCCCATGTACTCATCATAATCCACATAAAATTCAATGAAATCATTTTGACCCAAACTAATAAATAGAACAATTATAGGACAACCTGGTTAAAAAAAATGATAAGAGGGCCATGTTTCAGATTCAAGGCAGGTTAAAAAGGTATTTTGGGACGCGACCTGGCACATCTGATACACACACACAAAGTGACAAAGTGTCCACACGTCTGGCGTGATCGGATCAGAAAAAGTCCCGTTGAAAAGACAAGTGTAGCCAAGGTTTAAATTTTAACAGTACCTGTAACTCTCCCAGGAATATGACATTCCTAACTGACATTTCAACTATCTACTGAATCCAGAGAGGATTACACGGAGCGAGATGGTAAATACGACCCGGTGCCCATCAATCAACGAGTGACAGTTAATCGATTCGACGGTGATAATCCTTTACAGGCGGTCGGTAACGCAAAAACCTACAGGGAATAACAGACACCTCTTTAAAATGTACCACCAGTACAGTGTTTTCTTTTTCCTTTTCTGTATATCAAAAGCAAAGAAACAACAAAAAAAGTGACAAGTATATATCTGTGTGTAAAGAAAATTAAATACAATAACAAAATGGGGAATCAAGACTACCAATACGTTAGTAGACATTGACGAATGTCTGGGTTATTGTCAAATGCATGAGCTTGTGTGTATGCATCTGCCACGCACTTATATATATTTTTTAATATTTTTACATTGCACTACAATTTATTTATACATTTTTATACATTTTTTATATAGCATTTTATTCTTTAATTCTTTGTGTTGTTGTTGTTGTTGTTACTGTGTGTAATGCTGCTGCTACATTGCAATTTCCCAGCTTGGGATCAATAAAGTATATCTATCTATCTATCTATCTAATATATTCATATATATTCATATATATTCAACACGTTAAATGCTGCCAAAATGAATGCGTTTTGTTTAGCCTGGTACCCGACCGTGACCACAAGCATCTACAGGGTGTAGACAGTTGAAATGTACAAATACGAAGCTACATGCTACTCGATGTGAGGCCTGAATCCCGGCCTTGTGGAGCATAAAAAAAAAACAATACTGGGAATAGAAAATCTGCTTGTTGTGTTTTTGGCTGTTAAAAAAAAAAAAAAGCCCAGAAAAAGTTCACACAAAGTTTCAAAATCTCAATAAAAAGCCGACGTTCGCTAAAATCCCTGCGATTTTTCTCGAAAAATCGCAGGGATTTTAGCGAACGTCGGCTAATCCTCGAGTCAAACCAGCTTCAATTTAGCATTTGTTAGCTAACAATACTACTGGATGTACTCCAAAAAAAAAAAAAAAAAATCTGGCTTGTCCGTCTTTATTTATCCTTTTTTATTATATTATTTATCCTTAAGTAATTTATCTAAATAAATAAATAAATATATATATATATATATATATATATATATATATATATAACACAGGAGACCCTAAGGCGGCCACATTGATCCACAGACAGACCGTGAAGAGCACTCCCCTCTTCCTATCCTCCACGCTCTTTAGCAAACTACTGGCTGATCACTCTGTATGGATTCTTTCTCCCTCCTCCTCCTCCTCCTCCTCCTCCTCCTCCTCCTCCTCTCCTCACATCCTCCTCCTCCTCTCATATCCTCCTCCTCCTCTCCCTCTCATATCCTCCTCCTCCTCCTCCTCCTCCTCTCCTCACATCCTCCTCCTCCTCTCATATCCTCCTCCTCCTCCTCCTCCTCCTCCTCTCATATCCTCCTCCTCCTCCTCTCATATCCTCCTCCTCTTCTCACATCCTCCTCCTCCTCTTCTCATATCCTTCTCCTCCTCCTCCTCTTCTCATATCCTTCTTCTCCTCTTGCACCCTCTTCCCAAATCCTCTCCCTCCTCCTCCTCCCCTCTCTCTCCCTCTCATTTTTCCCTCCCCTCCTCTCCTCTCCTCTCCCCACTCCTCCCCTCCTCTCCTCTCCTCTCCCCACTCCTCCTCTCCCAGGTCAAGGTTAACATGCAGTCTCAGTAATGTTCCTCTGAACCACGGTGGTTCTCCATGGATCCATCTCAAAGAATGAAGTTTGACTTCCAGTGGGTTTTCCTCTCAACAGATATACGAAGCGGGAGGGGAGATTGAGGATGGGGAGGTTGGGGGGGGGGGGGGGTGGCGGGGGTTAGGTAATGTGATGGTAGGGACCAAAAAATACAACAACCCGCAACCGGAGCCAAGCAGTCAAACCCCACGCCAAAATGTCGGCTGACCGATTCTTCCCGCTCCCACGGCACACACCTGTGCCAGAGACAAAAGCGTAGCGCCCGGAGTCACAGGAGATGGAGAAGACGTTTGGCAACGAGCAGACGAGGATAGTAGAGGAGCCAAACTTAAATGGCTGACCGACTGCAGACTCTGCCAGGACGTTTCTTAATCCATAGTCACGTTAGCGAGCACCTTAAGAGTAAATCCTCACTGACAACCTTGCTGAATAAAAAGGTAACAGCAATGTTACAGATTAACAAATTATGACGGTGTACTAAACTACAACTGTTTTAAGTTTAGGCGCATTTAAATAAAAGTTACTAATATTATTATTAAGTTTTAGAGTAATGTTATAATGTTCGAATACAAAACTAATGAAGTATACTTTGATTTTTCGAAATATCTTGGAGCCAGCCCTTTATTTTAACAAGCGCAACGCAGCAAAAGAATGTGAGGATATTTTTTTTACATTTTTTGTACCGTTTAACTGATTCCTGAAAATGATATTGTCGGTTAACGGGTATATTGTTAACATCCCTGATATCAAGGTATTTATAGATTATAAAAAGAAATATCAAAAGCCATTCCTAATAAATACTTGGGTAATAAAATGAAGTTATTACTTAGGCCAAATTAAATGGGGTTTGATCCGTCTGGATGATTGTGGTATTAAAATAACTTTACCAAATGTAAAAAGTCATTTTTACAACACACAATCTCAATACAAGCCAGCAGTTAAACACTGATAAGCTAATTGTCTACACATCAAAGACTAAAACCACGGAGGAATTTTGTCTCGGGACAACAGGTTTAAAACTATGAATGAATTTGCTTAAATTATTAATTTTGACCCTTTCACAGTGTATCAGCACCGTCCTATAATTGGAGTTCGACCAATCAAAAGAAGCAATTTTCCACATGAGCGGTTGCTAATGTGAGATTTGCAATTTAATTATCAATAACTTAGCTTTACAAAGAGACCAAAGAGCCCATGTTTCAAATATAGACTAAAAGTGACTAAATCAAACCAACTTGGTTGGTCAATTCTAGGATTTTGTAATTCTGTAAGATAATATATCAAGTGCTATTACTGGTTTTAATGGAACAGAAAAATGGACACCTGGAATTGAAGGCTAAACGTTTTCTCAAAAATGTGGAAATTGGGACACATTTGTCGCCATTTCCCATAAAGTACGCTATTATTGCACCTTTAACTGCTTCCGCCGAAGCAGAACGGCAAACGACAGTTGTGACTTTTACTTACAAAAAATCGTTTCGCCTCCGTCTTTATTAACGCACGACGTTCAAAAAGCGGACCTCCTGTTACTAGGGGCGCCAGGGGGACCGTTACGCTCACCATCAAGTCACTGGAGCCGAAGGTTAGGGGTGCGACTCCGGGGTCTTCCACCTCCTGTTCCCGGGGAAACCTTAAACCGAATTCATTGCATTCCTCCATTCCTTCAAACGCACATTTACAAAACACGCATAGTCGAACACACGGACATGCCTCTGTGTGTACAGTGTGTGTGTGTACAGCGTGTGTGTGTGTGTGTGTGTGTACAGTGTGTGTGTGTGTGTGTGTGTGCTGTGTGTGCTCTCACAAAAAAATCTTGGCACGTTTCCTGGCATCAATGTAATTAGGAAACAGCGATCCAGAACCACTTCACGCATGGCACCGCTTGCCTTGCAGAGTACCGCGGCGACGGGGGGGTGGGGGGGGCGGCTTCAAAGGAAACAATCCCACTTTTGTGTATCAAATTAGGGGCCATCCGGTGGTCCTGGCGGTGCCAAGGTCTGGCCTTGGCACCGCCAGGACCTTGGCACCGGCAGCCTTTGCACCACTGGCGAGCGGTGAAGCAGAAAGAGAGGGGGGGGGGGGGGGGGGGGGGTAGGGTAGGCTGCCCCCTCCCCCCCCCCCCGCTGTCCTGCCATTTCTTATGAATGCACTGCGCAACATGGGTCGTGCACAAAATGGGCAGAATAGTTAGCAGTGAGTGGGACCACCGCCGCTAACCCTCCACCCCGATTTTTACCCGCCGCCACCGCCCGAAAACACACACACACACACACACACACACACTCTAATTCTGAAATACCAAACTCGTGAGTGTGACCACTTTCGCTCTTGTAACTTCTGAGGGCAAATTCCTTCCCCCGGGGGAATGTTAGCGGTGAAGGGGTGAGCGGCTTGTGCCAACCCCGTCCCCGGAGAGCACTAGCGGGTCCAGTTAGGAGGGGGGAGGAGGAGGGTGAGGGTGGGGGTGGGGGTGGTTAGGGAAGGACCATGTCTTGGTAAGGGGGGAGGAGGAGCAGGGGTGTCATATGGATCTGAGCAAGTGAGGCCAGCTGCTGCACTTTCCACATGTCATGTACATAGGGGGTGTAGAGAGAGAGATAGTGAGATAGTGGGAGGGAGGGAGGGAGGGAGGGAGGTACAAGCCCTCTCTCAGCTGTAACAGGTGGCGATCCGAGCGCGGTAATGCATGATAGGCATGATAAACACCAGCGACAAGTATAAAAAAAATAAAACAAGGCAGGCGACCCCCCCCCCCCATCTCTGACCCCCATGCAGTCGGGTCAAGGGAAGAAGGGGGCCGATGTGGAGGAATAGGGAGCCTCTGGTCAAACCCTCCCTCTCCTCTCCTCTCCCCTATCCGGGTCCTCGGTGTATCAGGCCAGGCCATCAGTCACCCAGGCCTCTTCAGCACCTGTCCCCCCCCACCCCGGCCCTCCCCCCTCCCTCCCCCAGCCATCCTGAGGCCTGTCAGCCGCAGCTATTTCACCGCCGACAGACTAATGGGACCCTGGGGCCTCGGGATCCCCACACGCTAGCGTGCGACAGAGATACCACTGCTATGGGTCTGTTTGGGTGCCGATGTTTAATATTGTTTAATGATAATGCAAAACAAATTGTGCCAAATTATTTTTTTTTAAAAGATTCAAGGATACATTACTGACATTTAAATGAAGAACTCATCATCATCATCATCATCATCATCATCATCATCATCATCATCATCATCATCACCTCTTTTCTTTGGCTTTTTTGGCGTTTGTTGATTTTATATGCACAGATATTTTATCTGGGGTGGACAATTTATTTATTTATTATGATTTAATGTTTTATTATTATATGTTTTATTGTTTATTTTATTGTACAGCACTTTGGGAACCTTTTGTGTTTATTTAAACTGTGCTTCATAAATAAAATGGATTGGATTGGATCATCATCATTAACCACTTTTATTTTACCAAGCGAGTTAATTAGGAAACAATTATTTGTTACAATAACGGCCTGGCGGGGGGGCAAAGTACCGCCTGTGGGAACGGGGGCGGGGATTAAAAAAATATATCAAAACGGAAAAACAGAGAGAGACAGACACACAGACACACAGAGAGACACAATGACAAAAAACAAAGGGAGCAGCAGAGACCAATAAGGCAACAAACCACATGAACAGGCAAGTCATGGCACAATAGACGAGACACAACAAGACAAAAGGTCAAAGGTCAACCATACAGCACAGCACCACAGGTGACATATGGCAGAAGAGGAGGTAGACAGAGGGGAAGAACTCATTTACTTCATTCTTGTTTTTCTGAAACCAACCTTTACTTTTAGCCAGGCGCCAAGTGTGGGACTTTTATTTTGACGGCGTTTATTTTATTTCCCCCGGGAGGGGAGTTGAGGGGGCAACGGAGTATAGATAGATCATAGATAGATCAAAAGTTACACAAATTGAGTTCAATGCCGTGCTAAGTGCTAATCAATCGGAAATATCCAGCCTCACCGTTTTCCTAAAGCATTGCGCAACGTGAGCCGGCGTGAACGACGACCGGCTGCGTTTTGGAAAGGACAACGACAAGAGCGCTAAACTCATTAACCCCTCACTGGATATAAAAATAAACCTTGTACCTCGTCATAGCACGATGTTTTGCCATGTACCTTTGTAAGGATATATTTCTGGATGATACTGTGTAACTAAGCAACAGCGCGTTCAAGGTACCCATCGTGTCGTTCACGTTGTACTTGCATCAAAAGTTTGACGATTAGTCGACTATCGGCTCGAAATGGCGTTATTTATTTTCATTGCTCACGGTACGTCTGGAAGACATATGGCGTGAAAATGATGGCTAACAACGACAGTGAGGAGGAAAAAAAGTGAGGAGAGCTGATCAGGTTGCAGCAGTGGCGCTGAGCAGCGGCGGCGCAGCACAGCGCCGCAGTTGAATTCATACATAATCGTCAAAACGCCAATATCGGAAATCCGATATATCGGACGAATCCTACTGTAGAAACCTACTCAAGTTGTTTCTCCATGTAAGCAATACACCTTGTAGCGACCCGGGTGGGAGTGGGATCTGTGGTCCTACGCTACACGTCATTCCCTCTCTCTTCCAACCCCCGTCTTTCCCGCCTTGTCCATAAAAAGTTACAAAAAGCCCCCAAAAGTGTTGTTTGGTTTGTTCCAAGACTACAAACGAGAAAGAAAGAAAGAAAGAAAGAAAGAAAGAAAGAAAGAAAGAAAGAAAGAAAGGAGGAGGGCCGAAAGAGAAAAACAAACAAACAGACAGAACAAACAGGAACTGGATTTCTTACCCGTGCCGGTGGGATCCCCTGGAGCGGCCAGAATAATACGAATACCCCGAGTAGGTAGACTCCGTGTCCATGGCGATAGGGTCCGGCCCAGGCGACTGGACGAGGACGAGGACGACGACGCGGAGGTTGCGGTGGAGCCGCGCGGGGCCGTCCAATCGGGCACAAAGCGGTCGGTGGGCCGGCTCAGGACATCGACAGAGACGGCGAACCGCCGGTCGTCAATCTCGGAAGCAGCGCCGCGGCAGCTTGGCGAGGAAACATCCACCTGAGAGAGAGACAGAGATGACACTGCATTTCTTTTTTTTCTTTTTTTGACCATCATGATTACAGCCCAACTGTCAAATGAGGCAAAGCCGGACTAGAGGTGAACAGAATTGAACAGAATTGAACAATCGCTTGTGTTTCTCTCCTGAAATAATGTGTATTGACTGTATTGGTTATGAATGTATACGACTTTTCAGGGATAAAAACAACAGAAATATTTGAAATTGCACTTTTACTTTTCTTTTTGTTAGCCGGGGAGAAAACGGCTGAGCGCCATTTGCATCTCCGGTGTCGGTGCACTGTGAGCCGTCCGGCTCCAGTTACCAAGCGCCTTAGTTACCGACACCTCACCAGACCCCTTCCCAGGAAGTGAAACCCCCGGTCGAGTCTTCCCCAAACTAAAAGCAGAACAACAGCAGAGCAGACCCAGCGCTGGAATAAACACGCCCACCCCCCCCCCCCGGCGACCGTTCGCCTGACAACCGCCGTTACACGGGGTGTTAAATCTCCGACGCACCGCAGACAATTTAGCTCAAGACACTGACGTCCTTTTGAGAGCGTGAACACTGTGGGATTCCTGGGAAAATAAAAGCCCTCCTTTTCTTTTTTCTTCTTTTTTTTTTTTTTACAAGGCAGCCTTTTAATACAATGAGTCGCCGGCTCTCTCCTGGGAGCGCAGTCTCGGGGAATGCGGGTTCAAAGAATGTGCAGGGGAAGGAGAGCCGGTCGGAGACGGGACAGACGGTGATCTGTCCTCGGGTGACGGGGAAATCTCCGGTTGCAGACGACTTTTACCGCCTTAAAGTACCGCTGGGGCCTTAACGCTCGTATTGTTTTGTAACGTATAAACATGTCATGAATACATAAATAAATAAAGCGCTTCATGAATAATGTATGTGCGCCGATATTTCCGTAGGCCGCAGCACGACCAGAAAAGCAAAAATCGTAGCGACGAAGATTAATTACAGGGATGATTTCCACTCCTTTTTAATTACAGTCGACGATAATGAAGAGGTCAATGTGTTTGTTTTCGTAATCTACGGTCCGGTGCTCCTCAAGTTAAGTGTTGCGCAACAACCTCTCTCTCAAAAGTACCTTCCCCTAACCCTACGCATTACATCGTCGTCCTCCTAATTAAAGACGCAATCGTGTCTGCGGGGCTCGTACTGCCGATCGGTACGAAGCCGAGGGGTCTTAAAGGGATAGGCGACTGCCGTTTATGGTGCTGCTCCCGTCGCCGAGCTCAGTCATCCCTGGTATGTGGTGTGTACATGTCTCAGAGACCGTGAGTGGATACCAGGGATGGACATTGTTCTCCTCCATGTTCTTCCAGAACAGTGTCCTGAGCAACTAAACGCCACGAAGGAGAGGGAATAGACAAACATTTCGCTTGCATTTTGATGCCTGAAGTGGAACATCTGCAGTTTTTTTTTTTACAAGGTATTGCATCGCCATAGCGACGTTTAACATCAGTCGTCCCGCCTGTTTGCAGTTCTGGTGGGGTGGGGGGGGGGGGGGGGTGGACAAAGGAAGTAGATTAGATCTGAGTTAGTCATTTTCCAGAGAGCTTCACCGCAACAACAAAATAATCTAGTTGTGAGTTTCCCTCAAGAGGAGCAACAGTCCTTTCCAAATGCAGCAGGCGAGTAAGTAAGTATGTAAGTAAGTATGTAAGTAAGTATGTAAGTGTGTAAGTAAGTAAGTATGTAACTAAGTATGTAAGTGTGTAAGATTGTTAAGTATGTAAGTGTGTAAGTAAGTAAGTATGCAAGTAAGTATGTAAGTAAGTATGTAAGTAAGTATGTAAGTATGTATGTAAGTGTGTAAGTAAGTAAGTATGTAAGTAAGTATGTAAGTGTGTAAGTAAGTATGTTAGTATGTATGTAAGTAAGTATGTAAGTAAGTATGTAACTAAGTATGTAAGTAAGTATGTAACTAAGTATGTAACTAAGTATGTAAGGAAGTATGTAAGTAAGTATGTAAGTAAGTAATGAGCAATCCCAAAGGCATCAGAGGAAACACATTTTTCCTAAGATAGTCGGGGATAAGTGGTTGAATGGACTGCATTTACAGTATATAGTGTTCGTCCTTATGGGCTTTCCATTTTTTCAATCACCAACCAATGTTTTCACTGGCTACTGAGGGGCCCCTCGGTTGGGATTTTTCAATTGTTAAAGCTGCAATCAGCAAATCCCCCCCCCCCCCCCCCCCCCACCTACTTTGTTTTGATTCAATTGTGTGTTTCGTCACGGTTCGACTGAGGAGCCGAACGCATGAGACTCAATCGAAAAAGACAATTTAGTCTAAAAAACACAAAAGCGAGGTGAGCAAAGGAGCAGGTGATCGCAGGTTTACGTTATTGGATTATTTCATCAGGTTTTTCGTTATATTTGGACTTCGCCGGTTTTAGCGTGGCGGCAAACGGTCAAAAAATGTGAGGCCATTCATAAACCAATTGTCAACGTTACAGACCGTACCATACCGTGTTTTTGAGACAGTCGTATGGGAATTAGATTTGTGTATTGTCATGATTCACGTGGCACTCATCAGCCCAAACATGATCATAAAAAGGCACGCGGGTACCTTGTGGTAAATAAAAAAGCTCGGTACACGCCGGCGTGAAGTCAGTCGGTGTCTCGGCTTGCCCGAAACACAGCAGCCAATTATATCGCCTTTTAAATATGTCAGCCCTGCGCTTTTTGTTATCTCCCAGCGGATGAAACCAACTGCTTTAAAACAAGAGGTATAAAGAAAACACAAGATTTAAATTTACATTTCTCAGCCTGATTTTGCACTAAAAGCGACTGTGCTAGGTGTGTGTGTGTGTGTCTGCGTGTGTGTGTGTGTGTGTGCGTGTGTGTGTGTCCTGAAGCATTTATATCACCTGTTTAAATCCTCTTAAAAGCGCTCGGTGGGGGGGGGGGGGGGGTTAAGGGGGACAAACGAGGTTAAATGAGCACTCAGGTGTACGGCAGAGAGTGGTTTAAAACGGCCGCCGCCATAACGCCCTCTGATTCACTGACGCTTCGAGACCCCATGCAGAGGCCGACGGTTGAGAGACCGGTTACCGTTCATCCACACACACACACACAACGACTTCTCCTTGGTTAGATGCACGTCCTCGATGAGCAGCTTCGGCATCTGGGACATGAAGGACGCGTCTACAGATGGACTGCAGACGTGCGGGTTCGAACCCAGAACCGCCTGACTGCGAGTTGAACACCGCGACCACTACACTACATTTGCTGCTAAACGACGTCTCTTTGAGGTAGGGGGGGGGGGGGGGGGGGGGGGGGGGAGGGGGGGGAGGGGGGGGAGGTTGGCATCTTGCTCTAGCATGCATGCAGGTAGGTAGGCGCGATATTCGGACGGACGGACTCGTCTGCAAACAAAAATCGATGGACGAATCAACGGAAAAAACGACGACAATTATTTACCGGTTTAGTGAAATGATGATAAAACAATAATACAATCATCATCATCGTCATCGTCATCGTCATCATCATCATCATCATCATCATCGTATCCACCATGTTGAACCAAAGAGCAGTGGGCCCTCGGTCCACAGCCTACCTGCATGCTTGAGCAAGACGCCAAACCCCCCCCTCCCCCCTCCCCCCTCCCCCCCCCCCCCTCCCCTACCTGCTCATGAATGATATGTACTGTATCCTCTTTTAGGAAGTAACGGAAAGTACTTGACTGAAAGTCGCTTCGCATTAACCGGGTCCACGAAAGAGTAGCGACTAAATAATAGGGAGCAGTGGGGGAAACGAGAGAGTGTAATGGTGAGGGTGTTAGTCAGACTGCACGCCGGCAGGTTCTGGGTTCGATGCCCAATATCGTCTGCAGTGGGCGTACCCGCAGGGGAGGACGCCTGCAGGTAGGCCCACTGCAGACGATATTGGGCAAGATGCCGCGATGCCTAACCCCCCCCCCCCGAAAAAAACAAATATATATATATTTTTAAAAAAAGAAAGACGGAAAATTCAATGTGAGATTTTACAGTATGTGTGATCGGAGAAACTGCTAAATTTAATCAAAAGTAGCAAAAGTAGCGCCAGCTCCACCTTACACAGCCCAGAGCTGTGGCTCCACATTTATATATATTTATATCGCGCTTTCTCATGACCAATCACAGCGTTTTACAATTAATGCACATTCACCCACTCTTATCCACCGGAGGTGGAGAATTGCGCGATTGTTGACGGGGGGGGGGAATAGATTAACGGCGATAATTTTTTTATCGCCGTTAATCTATTCCCCCCCCCCCCCCCCGTCAACAATCGCGCAATTCTCCACCTCCGGTAGCACACACATATTATGAACGCCTTCGACTGCATTCAAATGAGCCACTTTAATCTAGATTAACCTAGATTAATTCCAAGATTACCATTAGATTAATCTAGATTAAAGAAATTAATCTATGCCCATCTCTAATAATAATACAATAATTCAATATTAGCAGTCATCGTCTTTGAGCGGTGTCGTGGGGATACAGATGAGGACAACACTGGAGTGTTGTTATGGTGTGAATGATGAAATGAATGAAAAATGAATGCAATAGGAAGTCTAGTGTGGACATCTTTGTTCGGCTAATGAGTTAAACTGTGGATATTATGAATGGACCATTAGTGAACACTGCACAGCTGCAGAGTATTTCAATCACACAACATGTCTGTTAAGGAGGAAATGCCGGACTGCGACTAACGGTTATCATTTTTTTGGATTGATCGTTCAGTCTAGAAAATGTCTATACACATTTTTTTCGCTATAAATTATTTATAGCAAATGCCGTCACGAGTTGCGTCCAAAGCGATGTCTTAAATGTGTTCGCTTTATCTGACAAGCGGCCAAGAAAAAAACGAAAGTATTCATTTTTATAACGATCCATGAACCAAACATTTGAATTTCTGAAGCGTCAAGCGGCAAACGTTCGGCATCTGTACTTGATAAATCGCCTAAACGATTAAATCGATCATAAAAATTAGATTCAATTAATTTTCTGTCCGTCTGCACTGAGAGAAAACGTTTTGCCGTGAAAATATTCAGTAGACAGCAGTCACTCTCCATTCAACATCTCCAAAAGGTCAAGGTCAAGTGTTTTGCGTTCAGTTGAGATCTTGTCTTCTGAACCCCAACATCTTCTGGTGTAGTAGCAGTCACACAGTTGGACTTTTATTGTGGTGAATTCAAATACCTAAATGTGCGGCAGCCTTTGGACATTTTTGGCGTCGACATTAATGCTTTTGATTGTGCTCAACCTCAAGCCGCTTTGGATAAACGCCACTGTGGACTGACTGAATCAAAAGTCGTTATTATCTTTTCTCCCCCTCTCTCCCCCTTTCTCTCTCTCTCTCCCCCTCTCTCTCCCCCCCTCCCCAAGAGGAATCATGAGCAACACACCACCATATATCATCCCTTAGTCACACGGTGAGACAGAGAGGCAGACGGTCAGCCGGTAAGTCAGACGGCCGAACAGACGGTCAGTCGGAGAGGCAGGCAGACAGTCAGCCAGCCAGCCAGCCAGACAGACAGACAGGCAGAGGGAGGGGCAGACCGTAAGTCACACAGTGAGACAGAGAGGCAGACGGTCAGCCGGTAAAACAGACGGTCAGTCGGAGAGGCAGGCAGACAGTCAGCCAGTCACAGACAGACAGGCAGAGGGAGAGGCAGACCGTAAGTCACACCGTCAAACAGACGGCGGGCCTGTCAGTCAGCCAGCTGCGGTAGGTAAGCCAAACAGACGGTCACATGCTAACACTGGAGCTAGCAGGCAAACAAGTTTCATTAATTGCGCACTTCCATTGACATTCCACAGTGTGTGACACACACACACACACACACACACACACACACACACACACACACACACACACACACACACACACACACACACACACACACACACACACACACACACACACACACACACACACACACACACAGGTAAGACAAACAAGACAGAGAGGGCTCAATGCCCCACCTTGAGGTGGGGGGGGGGGGGGAAAATAACTTCACTCAAACGTTCACATGACAACAAGCATAACAATGAGCACACTGAGCCAAACTCTGTTGGGGGGAGGAGGAGGAGGAGGAGGAGGAGGAGGAGGAGGAGGAGGAGGAGGAGGAGGAGGAGGAGTAGAAGAAGAAGAAGAAGAAGAAGAAGAAGAAGAAGAAGAAGAAGAAGAAGAAGAAGAAGAAGAAGAAGAAGAAGAAGAAGAAAATGGGCACACTGTCCCTTTAACATCGGCGCGGCGGTTAGTTTACCGAGCAAACAGATTGGATTAGAAAAAAGGTTTTCAAGGACTGCGCAGGAGACGATAATAATCATCGCCATGGCCGCATACAGTCCCCTATACGGGACCGTCCCTCACCTCGCAAAAAACACTTCCTGGAAACGGACCAATAAGCACGAGCGACGACGATGTCACCTATCCGGCGGACCCTCAAGCTCGAGTTAGGTAGAGGAGGGAGGGGTAACAAAGT
>JAOPHQ010003081.1:12500-14566 GCA_030340625.1 Merluccius polli | reverse complement strand
GCGAGGGGTGCATCCGGGGACCCTCGACTGGTGAGAGAACAGGAATATGGAAAACACATTATAGGAACACATTTACTCACTGCCCGTAACACAATGTAGTTCCTCTAACAGCCTTTAGGTGACTCACGGTGTTCAAGTCCTGCATCTCCCAGTCAGGGTTTTAGTTCTTAAAGGAACACTGCACCCATTTGCATTAAACGTTGCATCGTTAGAAACCCAGTCATATTTTTGAATGGTCGTGCAACATTCACTCATTTTCCCCTGAGACGGGAGAAATCCGTATTTACCTCTCACACTTTCTAGTTCAAATGACGTAAAACGACGATTTTTGCGTCGCTAGAACCCCCCCCCCCCCCCCCAAAAAAAAACACTTCCTAGTAAAATCGTCGTTCTAACGATGCAAAGTTTAATGTAAATGGGTGAAGTGTTCCTTTAAATAATGATAGATCACTTCCATAATATATGTAAAGTGTTTCTACATCGCGTGCTTACTGATAGACTCGAGGTGCACATGGACGAAGTTGAGGCTGTCGTCCTCCAGCGTGTGGTGCGGCTTGGCCGGTACGTTGAGGTAACCGTAGCGCTCCTTGTTGCACAAGTACATCTGGATGTCTGAGGGGGGGAAGAAACACGGGGACACGAATGATCCCATGAATCGCTATGAACGAATGAACGATTTGATCAATCAAGGGACGATCTGGGCTTCCCATCGGAATCATTTCATTGGACATAAAATTGCAATTGTCACTTTTTGTCACCGCAGCCAACTCGTTCCGCATTATTAGAAATGATTGAAATATAGATCTATAAATAGGCTTAAAAATAAAAACCCATTCAGCAATGGCTCAATTGGCCCAGCGGGGATTACATGGACTATACAGCAGGTAAGTCGTGTTACGTGTGCATGTCTGAGCAGCGCATCTATATGCTATATGCGAATAGCCTGGGAACCAGAGGAATCTGCCTGCTCGTGTTTTATTTGCTTTGGCAGATACGTCTGGCCCTGTTCCAGCGGACCTGGCCCAGGTCAGGCCAATCACAACCGTTTATCTAATACGGGGCGGGTTTGACACCATGACTGTATTGAGGAGCGCCGCTGAGGCACTTTCTTAAACAACCAAGATGGCTGCCACTGATGTGTCTGTTGAATCCGCTGTCGCGACAGTACTAAATGAACTGGACGGTATATTTTCTCTAAAAGAACAAACAACTTCACATAAAGCTTTTGTTGATAAGAAAGATGCGTTTTCCGTATTATCGACAGGATTTGGTCAAGGTTAATTCATGTTGCATGTTTTGTTGCTCTGATTGGTTGTAGGTCTATCCAATTGCGTCCAGAGGCATTTTGGTCTGCGCCCGTCGATAATGCCGCCCCTTGGAAATGGAAAATCAACAGAGGTTCCAGACTAATACGCATTTGCGAATTGGTCTGGCGACACCAGGCTATTACGCGACTGCATCTATTTGTCATCTTTTTAATGTTTAATGTGTTTGTATTGGACTTCCCTCCGTTCCCCAACCTCACTCCTTTTCTCAAAATGTGTACGCGATCGAAAGATGAAAGAAGAAAAGAAAAACGACATCGACCATGTTCCCCCCGACAAACCTGCGGCTCTGCAGGAGAAGGCGAAGACGATGATGTCATCGTAGGGCCAGGAGTAGTCCTTGTGCGGCGGGAAGAAGGCCAGCGCCTTCATGCCCTCCTTCCTCAGGTCCAGCAGCAGGGTGGAGTGGACCATGGGCACGGGGAAACAGCCCAGTCGGTGGCGGTGGCGCGTTGGGAAGTACTCGGCCGTTCGCCGGTAGTATCCCTGGAGGTGTGGGAAGACGAGACGAGAGAAGAGGAAGATCAAAACAATTTCATGCATGCGTTTATTTTGAGCATTCAAACCCTGCAACGGACCCCGATTGGTTACCTGGGGTGTTATACCACACCAGTAGTTTGAATACGCGCCCGGGGAGTCCAGCATGGGAGCGATGACCGACTTGTTCTCCGCTATCATCAGGTTTAGTGTGTCCGGATTGGTCACAATATTATCCGTGTCTGCATACTGAAACACAGAGAA
>JAOPHQ010003081.1:0-5000 GCA_030340625.1 Merluccius polli | reverse complement strand
TGTGTGTGTGTGTGGGGGGGGGGGGGGGGTGGTGGAGGAGTTTGTGTGTGTGTGTGTGTGTGTGGGGGGGGGGGGGGGGGGGTGGTGGTGGTGTGTGTGTGTGGGTGTGTGTGTGGGGGGGGGTGGTGTGTGTGTGTGTGTGTGTGTGAGGGGGGTGGTGTGTGTGTGGGTGTGTGTGTGTGTGGGGGGGGGGGGGGGGGTGTGGGTGTGTGTGTGGGGGGGTGGGGGGGTGGTGTGTGTGGGTGTGTGTGTGTGGGGGGGGTGGTGTGTGTGTGTGTGTGTGTGGGGGGGGTGTTTCAGTGTGGGTGGTGTGGCTCTATGGTATGGGCCCCCATCAGGGGAGCACAGCAACATTCTAGAAACAGTTAGTTCAGTTACTTTCGCCCTTTTCCTATTTGCAGAATAATGTCCCCGCTCTACTACATATAAGTGATTTGCTCGTGGCTACGAAGCGGTCGGTTCGTATATATATATGAGTAATAATTTAAAAATAAAATGGTTTGCTAAAAATGGATCAGCATGTCAGGGGACCCCGAGTAGGGTCCCGACCCCGAGGTTGGGAACCACTGCCCTATAGTATAGAAAACCTTTAGTATACCTATAGTAACCCTTTATGTATACAGTAGTATACATATAGCAACCCTATAGTAGGCCTAGTAGTATACCTATAGTAACCCTTTATGTATACAGTAGTATACATATAGCAACCCTATAGTAGGCCTAGTAGTATACCTATAGTAACCCTTTATGTATACAGTAGTATACATATAGCAACCCTATAGTAGGCCTATATACCCTATATAGTAACCCTTTATGTATATAGTAGCAATCTATAGTAACCCTAGTCGTATACACTATAGTAACCATTATATAGTAGTATACCCTATAGTAACCCTATAGTAGGCCTATAGTAGTATACCTATAGTAACCCTTTATGTATACAGTAGTATACATATAGCAACCCTATAGTAGGCCTATAGTAGTATACCTATAGTAACCCTTTATGTATACAGTAGTATACATATAGCAACCCTCTATATATACCCCATATAGTAACCCTTTAGTATATAGTAGCAACCTAGTAACCCTAAAGTATATAGTCGTATACACTATAGTAACCATTATATAGTAGTATACCCTATAGTAACCCTATCGTATATAGTATACCCTATAGTAAACATTATATAGTAGTAAACCCTATGGTAAACATACAGTATAGTATATAGTAGTATATACCCTATAGTATATAGTAGTATACCCTATAGTAACCCTATATAGTAGTATACCCTATAGTAACCCTATAGTATATATAGTATATAGTAGTATACCCTATAGTAACCCTATAGTATATAGTAGTATACCCTATAGTAACCCTATAGTATATAGTAGTATACCCTATACAGTAACCCTATAGTATATAGTAGTATACCCTATAGTAACCCTATACCCTATAGTAACCCTATAGTATATAGTAGTATACCCTATATATAGTAGTATACCCTATAGTAACCCTATAGTATATAGTAGTATACCCTATACAGTAACCCTATAGTATATAGTAGTATACCCTATAGTAACCCTATAGTATATAGTAGTATACCCTATAGTAACCCTATAGTATATAGTAGTATACCCTATATATAGTAGTATACCCTATAGTAACCCTATAGTAGTAGTATACCCTATACAGTAACCCTATAGTATATAGTAGTATACCCTATAGTAACCCTATAGTATATAGTAGTATACCCTATATATAGTAGTATACCCTATAGTAACCCTATAGTAGTAGTATACCCTATACAGTAACCCTATAGTATATAGTAGTATACCCTATAGTAACCCTATAGTATATAGTAGTATACCCTATATATAGTAGTATACCATAGTAACCCTATAGTAGTAGTATACCCTATACAGTAACCCTATAGTATATAGTAGTATACCCTATAGTAACCCTATAGTATATAGTAGTATACCCTATATATAGTAGTATACCCTATAGTAACCCTATAGTATATAGTAGTATACCCTATAGTAACCCTATAGTATATAGGAGTATACCCTAACCCTATAGTATATAGGAGTATACCCTATAGTAACCCTATAGTATATAGGAGTATACCCTATAGTAACCCTATATGGAGTATACCCTATAGTAACCCTATAGTATATAGGAGTATACCCTATAGTAATAGTATATAGGAGTATATACTAGTAACCCTCTAGTAGTATACCCTATAGTAGCCATTATATAGTATAAACTATAGTAACCCTATAGTATATAGTAGTATACCGGGATAATGCACAGTGAGCCGGTCATTATTGCAGAATAAACCCCTTAATTTCGCAATAATGACCGGCTTGCTGTACATTATCCCTTATAGGATCCCTAAAGTTTAGATAATCTGGTTGATCTTCAGCAGCAGAAGTATTAGAATGCTGTTACTGCTGGACAGATGCAAGGTGGGATCGTTCTGCCATTAGCACTTTAACCAGAACCATTGGCACTGTTTCTGTTTACCCTCGACCCTCCATTAACCTTCTCCTAATCACCTGAGTTTCCCTTCAATCTCTTTTTGCATATCCCCTGCCACAGCAATCTCTGGCTCCCTCTCTCTGTCTGTCTGTCTGTCCCTCACTCTCTCTCTCTCTCTCTCTCTCTCTCTCCCCCTCTCTCTCACCTCTCCATCCTCCCCAAGCTTGGCCTAGCAGCGGGGGAGAGGTGCCTTCACCGAGGGGAGCGTATTCAAAGGGTTTCCCTGTTCCCATTGTCCTTTAACTGCTCTGCCTCTCTCGGCAGGGCCGTTTGGCTGCCTTGGCCCTCGCCGGGGCCCCCCTCTCCTCCCTGCCAGGCCCTTTAAGCCCGCGGGTTAAACATTGATTTGTGAATGGAGCGCAGCACAGTGGCCCCTGCTTAGAGCGCCGCGGTCCCCCACTGTTTCTGTGTGTACACACACACACCCCTTGACTATACACCACCACGACCCTCGATGGCGACATGAAAGCTACACTGAGCTAATAGGGCGCCCGCCTCAAACAGCTGAAGTTATAGAACCGCAGCTTCTGGTCACCATGGCAACCGCCAGCGATGATTAACATTTTATTTGTGGGTGTCATCCTCGCTCGGTAGCCAGGACAATTAACCTTCTGCAGGAAAGAGACCAAGTTCAATTAAAACGCGACGGAAGTCATTCGGGACACGAGGATGTTGTTGGTTTTTTGGCGTGATAACCACCTGTTCCCCCCGCGTCACGCAGCAATAAACAAAGTGAGTGTTGAGTGTTAAACGTTAATATTTTTGCGTGACATTTACATTTACAATTTTGGGCATTTAACAGATGCTTTTGTCCAAAGCGACTTACACTACAAATAAGTACATTTGTTAGGAGAAAGTGCAACACTCAACCCCTCAGCAGGGGGGGGGGGGTCCTCCTCCTTAAAAGCTGACATATTTTGCATTTGTGTTTTTTTTCTCCCCCCCCCCAACCCCCCCAACCCCCCTTATATAATAAATGACATATGGACACAAACCTGTCTACACTAATTCTCCTCCAGGATGAATAGCAGCACAGTGCGAACCCCACTTGACCGAAGTGGACACACTTGTGCGTATGACGCGTCTGGTGGACATCTTGCGTGCGCAGAGGCGGGAAAGGCGTCAGGTGATGACACGGCGCGAGCCCTCTTGACTCGCTCCGTTTTCCCGCCGCTGGGAGGAGGAGGAGGAGGAGGAGGAGGAGGAGGAGGAGGAGGAGGAGGAGGAGGAGGAGGAGGAGGAGGAGGAGGAGGAGGCGACCGTGAAAAGGCGGAGAGCTGCTGAAGGAGAAGCTCGAGCTCGAGGGGGTTTTTCTGGTTTTTTCACCCTTCAAAAGGAGCCATGAATGAGTGACTGGTCTGAATGAATGAAAGAGAGGGAGAGAGAGAGGGAGAGAGAGAGAGAAAGGATCAGCAGAGGTTAACTTAACGGCGCTTCAGAGGGAAGAAAAGGGGGAAAAGGGGAAAAAAAAAAAACACAAAACGGATTCAGCTTTAAAGGAGGAGGACCCCCTGCGTCCGGGGCGGGATCAGCGAGGATGATTTATTAGAGAGAGGGGAGAGAGAGAGAGAGAGAGAGAGAGAGAGAGAGAGGGGGGGGGGGGGGAAGAGAGGGGGGAGAGAGAGGGAGAGAGGGAGAGAGAGAGAGAGAGAGACACACACACACACACACACACACACAGAGAGACAGAGAGAGAGGGGGGGAGAGAGACAGAAACAGAAACAGAGAGAGAGAGAGAGAGAGAGAGAAACAGAAACAGAAACAGAAACAGAGAGAGAGAGAGACAGAGAGAGAGAGAAACTGAAACAGAGAGAGAGAGAGAGAGAGGGTCTCTTTCCCCTTATAGGGGTCCATTTGTGAGCATCAAACGGCTATACGCGCGAAAATGCTGCAGTCTAAAGTGCTGATGTGTGTAAGACTCAGATGTGTTTCATTACACGTAGCCTATATAATATATATATATATGGGTCAAATGAGATTGGACCACTTCTGTGTGTGCATCTTGTTTTTGATCTCATTTTATGCCACTGGATTGCAGAAAACGTGGATGTTAGGCGAACCATTTTATGCATGTCGAGGCCTTCGGTTCGGTCCATGCAATGTTCACCCAGTCCTTTTTTAAAATCTCATCAAATGGGATGTATCAATATGAAATGTTACCTATTTGATGAATGTGTTTCTGTTTGATTATGTGTTGCTTAAATACGAAAAATGAAAAAAAAGAAGCGAAACTGGAGACGAAATCCCAACATACACAAAAAGGCCCAAAGGCTCAGACACAAACAATTATGGTTTGAGTGCAGTTTTTTTTTTTTTTTACCATCTTATCATCCGACTTACTTTTGCATCAACATTAAAGTTTGAAAAAAGTATAATTCCTTTTAAATGCGTGGACGTATATATACACTCCCATCATGCATCATATATGCACAAGTCACGCACTGTCAAACTGTAACACAAC
>JAOPHQ010003080.1:0-12435 GCA_030340625.1 Merluccius polli | reverse complement strand
AGAGAGAGAGTTTGGTTATTATTCTCTGCTTTGTATCTTTCCTCATCACCAAATCTTCCCTTCCTTCAAAGCCTTCCTTCTGACTCTCCTTACAACCCTCATTCCTTAATCCTAATACCCTACCTTCTCGCCGAACATCCTTCCTACCGCTCTGCCATCCTATCCTCCCAGTATCATTGGCTCTAACTTGGAACAACAGTGTCCTACCCGAGGTGCACTCCACACCCGCCTGCTTCACAACAAGACCCCCCCCCCCCCACCCCCAGCGTGGCCACCCGTCAGACAGTCACGCTGGGGGTGTTGACAGTGATCCTGGTGTTGACAGCGACGGCGTGAGGGAGAGGAGATAGTGGGATAGTGAGAGTCAAAAGGTGCAAAGTGAGTTTGCGACGGGGAGAGGGAAGCAGGGGGGCAGAGGCCGGTAGGAGGGAGAGGGACGTCAGGGGGGGGGGGGGGGGGGGGGGGGGGCAAGGTGAGAATGATTGATGAAGCACTGAAAAGTGAAAAAATGACACATTCACCCACCTTTTGAATGTACACGTGCACACACACACACACACACACACACACACGCGAACCGCAGCGATGAATCTCCGCGGGCGAGTGAAGTCAGCTGTGCTCTCCAGGCGCTGGACGTGAACATTCGGTAGTCACCGCGAAAAGAGTCATGTAAAATATTTATCCCCGGGCTGACCTTAATAATGCATTATCCCTTTCACTTAGCGCCAGGGGCCCCGCAGCGGTGCGCTCTGCTCCGCTCCCGGGGCCGCGCACGACGACCCGCGCTGCAGGCCGCGGCGAGGCCCACTCATTCACAGAAACATTTGCAGGATTAAGTATCTTGACGTGCGCAGAGACACGCCGGTAGACTAATTCGAATGACTTTGGCCGCGGCTGTCGTCGGTGTGTTATTCCCTCTCTAATCTTCTGCCGGATTGCTCGGGGATTGTGATGGAGGTGGTGGGGGAAAAATGAGGTATGTGCCGTTGAGCTTCAGACTTCAGCTTGAGTTTAATAATCTTGAGCCAGACAGCAGCTTGGGTTTAAAAAAAAAAATACAGCATTGCCCTGCGCCCTCGCTGTCCTTGGTGTTGCTCTGTTAACAGACTGAAGGGGAGACAGTTACATTCAGGGCTTGTACATCACAGTGCATCATGGGATTTTTTTGTTTGTTGATGGCGATACTCCGCCATATTGAGAGGACGCAAGAGAGGTAGGACTGTAAAATCCTAAATCAATGTAAATATACCGTAACCTAGGCTCATGAAAACTTTGTTTTTGCCACGTCTTTTTTTTTGCAATGTCTCACTATAATGACAAATCATTTCACCATTACAGTAATGACTAAACAATGACCCAAAAACCATGACTACCAACACAATAACTAACATTACAATGCTCCTATGCTCCCAAAATGGAGGCGGTCATCGCGATGTGACGTCCCGATGTGCAAGCCCTATACTGGTGCAGGGGGGGGGGGGGGGGGGGGGGGGGGGCGTGGCCAAGACATCAGCTGGAGTTTATGACAAAATAACAACACAGAATATAGTGAAAAACTAAAACAAGACAAAGTGGATATTATTATTACGTTGGGGAGGGATGGTTAAAGTCATGGTTTGGGGGAGGATTCGTTCAGCATCGCCCACAAACTAAACGGGTTGTGGGCCTGCAGCCACTGGGCCGTGGCTAAGTGAAGAAGACGTTCCTTTAAATATTTAATTCTGGTGAGAGCCCAACACACTCACACACACACACACACACACACACACTGGGAACAGCCGTCTAATTTTACTCAGTGTTGAATATTTATATAAGAATGGAAAAATATTGCCTGTGTTTTCGTCAGTAAAAGGGAGTCAAGTCATTTTGAGTCACTTTGGTGAAACAACAAGAAAACATATCTGGGGAAAATACTTTTCTTTTCTAGGACGTGAGAGACAACATGAATGAACTCTGCACAAATGATCTGCACAAGCACATGCTGTACACCACAGGACCACTCGCATTATCAGACAGAGCGAGAGAGAGAGAGAGAGAGAGAGGGAGAGGGAGAAAGGGAGATTTTTGGATGAGCATTGTCTTTGTTATTGCCAGGAAGCCTTGCTGAATGTGAACGGGGGTTTCCACTCAGGGGTCATGGTTTGGAAGCAGATGAGACAATGGAGAGTCAATGCGAGGCGGAGGGGTGTAATAATAACCATGGGGAGAAGCCATGAGAGCTTACGGTGATATATATAATACTGTATATATAGCACTGTAACCAAATACATGAACATTAGTGAATTATACGTTTCAACCATATGTATATGTAAGACCATCATATATGTTTGAGCATAAGGGACATGCATGCATAGATATGCGTGTGTGTGTGTGTGTTTGTGTGTGTGTGTGTGTGTGTGTGTGCGGACGTGTGTGTGATTGTGTGTGTGTGTGTGTGTGATGATCATTCATGCAGTCTTTCATATGTCATTTTTATGCTTTATTTTATATTTTACTTCTGTTTTGTGTTCTTAAAACAGGATTTTGAAGACGTGACTGATGGCTTTGAGCCGTGTGAGAACAGACACTTTGTGCTTTTACTTTGAAGCCTGCTTGAGATTGGATTTCCTCTCACGTCACGTCTTAGTAGCCCATTTTAAGGACGCCTGAGGAGAAGACATGTCTGTTTGTGTGGTGATTCTTAAACCATGGCATTTTTTGCTGGCAATAACTATGCAGCTAAACATAGCGAAAACAATACCACACGCAGAAGCATCAGAAGTGAAATAGGATTTATCTCATTTGTAGAGCGAAGATTGTGCATTACACACCCTTATCGGCAAACTAGTGCCAACATATTGTAAAACACACGTGCCGAATAAACACACGTCCGCCCCTAAATGCACACACACACACACACACGCACATGCACAAATGAAGATGTTTGCACCTGTGTGTGTGTCTGTCTGTGCACACGTATTCCTGTGTGTGTCTGTGTGTGTGTGTGTGTGTGTGTGTGTATGTGAGTGAGTGTCTGTCTGTATGTGTGTGCACTTGTATGCCTGTGTGTGTGTGTGTGTGTGTGTGTGTGGGAGGGAGGAGGAGGGCAGTATGCAGGTTTTTATCCCGCGGGGATATGGCCTTAGAGTGAGTGATTAGGGGGCGAGGCGAGATGAGACTTCGCTGCCCTCAGAGGCAGCAGCTGCCTGCCCCCTGGACCCCAAGTGGAGCAGAAAATCATGATCATTTCATTGTGATAATCAGTCACCCCCCCCCCCCCCCCCCATACAGAGATAGAGAGAGACATAGGGAGAGAGAGGGTGAGAGAGAGACAGGCAGACAGACAGACAGACAGAGAGAGAGAAAACATGCATTATGGAAAAGGATATGTATGGTATAATATCCTTGAAGCACTTGCACGCACTCACAAAACCTGCATGTGTGTGTGCTCATAGCACACTTGTCCACACGCACACTACTTGCACACAATACAAAACTTTCACACATGTACATGTGCACCGCGTGTGACACGTTCTGCTTGACACAAAACCCTTGGGGGGGGGGGGGGGGGGGGGGGTGAACAAGGGGACAGGGGAGCGCACAAGAGAAATCAGTCTCTGTCTGACGTCGGGTTCCCGCTTCTATCTGAGGCCTGTGAGCCAATAGCATGACGACGCTCGCGTCACGTGGTACCTCTGTGTCGTCAGCGATCAAGGTTGTCAGCTAGTGTGGAAAGATGGCTGAGCTTGTTGGCAAGCGCCTGGCTCACTCCGTTCGACCACGAAATATGCAGGTTGTGCAACGAACTGGCCACCACTTGAGGGGGCAAGTGCTTCGAGCAACAGCGGTGTTGTGTGTGTGTGTGTGTGTGTGTGTGTGTGTCATGTGCAAGGTTTTGTGAATGTGCTTGAATGATACTGTCCTAAACGGCCTCCTTCCTAGAGGGCCCTGGCATCACCTATGCAACACTGGCAACAATACGAATCACTAATCACCCAGACACACACTCACACACACACACACACACACACACACACACACACACACACACACACACACACACACACACACACACACACACACACACACACAAACACCGAGACCCATGTGGGTCCTCTCTCTCTCCTCAATGTGTTCACGGTTTTTGTAATTCTGTTGGCCACTGTGGTCGTTTGTGCTGTGAGACGCAAGAGAAAACACACACACACACACACACACATACACACACACACCCACACACACACACAAGCGGATAGAAGATTCAGACTGGCACATGCACATGCATGCCTCCTAGAATTAGATTATTATGCCTAAATAGTCGGCTGGGTCTATAAAACACTTGGATAGGCTAGTGAGCTCTGTTAGGATTCGCTCAAAAAACCAAACCAAGCCAGTCCAACCTTACAGTTTTTTACGATTGAATAAACACTAAAATCTAAAGTTTTGCCCAATTATCAAAACCTTACACTCAAGGAGCAAAACTTGGCCCCAGATTTGCACCACTGTAAGCACAATGAGTCCGTTCACACTTTGTGCAAAACAATACACACAGTGATTTGAAACACTAACACACACGTCTATGCATTAGACACAGAAGTATATCAAGATGTCACTTCCTTGCAATTCTAAAGCACTGACTGTCAAATTACCACACCTATGAGCCAGTTGATTGAACACTGCCATCAGGTGTGCAAACACAAGATTGCTTAATTGTAGACACACCAATCAGGTTTAAGCACTATAAAAATGCAGCAGGTGAGTTCACCAAACTTAACCAAAATGGAAGGAAGAGGAAGAGCAAGAGTGAGGATGAGAGGGGGAATCGGAGAAGGAGGAGAAGAAGGAGGCAGAGGCCGTGCCAGAGGCCATGGCCGAGGAAGAGGAAGAGGAAGAGGAAGACTTCAAGCAGGAGGAGGTGAAGCTCAAAGGAGAAGAGGTCCAACTTTAAGCAATGAAATTCGCGCAACTCTTGTGGACCATGTTGTGAACCATGGATTGACGGTGAGGGAGGCTGGACTGAGAGTCCAGCCAAATCTCAGCAGATTCACCGTGGCATCTGTCATAAGGGCATTCAGACTGGAAAACAGGTAAAAGAATTACCTGTTTACAGCTTCTTACTGTATGCACCCCATATCAGCACTTTTGATACCCCTTCCTGTGACATTTTACAGTAGGTTACATGTATTTTGTTCTACATAGGATTGAGGGTCGAGTACAACGAGGAGGAAGGGCTCCCATTTTCACACCACTGCAGGAGAGGGAGATTGTGAATATGGTTTTGGCAAATAATGCCATCAGGCTTCGTGAAATCCAGGCCAAAATTATTGAAGACCAAATCATCTTTCAGAATGTGAATCAGGTCTCTCTGTCCACCATAGCTCGTATCCTGAAGGCACATCAGGTACAAATGAAACAGATGTACCGAGTGCCTTTTGAGAGGAACTCAGAGAGGGTCAAACAGCTGCGGCATGAGTATGTGGAGGTATGTATTGTTCATTTTAGCACTCTGATGTTGCATACTGCACACATAACCTTTTTTTACATGTAAATGTACTGTACACTAAATCTATGCTGAACTACACAATCTTGTATTTCACTGTATTTTAGAGAGTTTTACAAATGGATGCTGAGGCCATTCAGCATGAGTTCATCTACATAGACGAGGCGGGGTTCAACCTCTCAAAGGTCAGAAGGAGGGGAAGAAATGTAATTGGCCAGAGGGCAATTATTAGTGTCCCGGGGCAACGTGGGGGTAACATCACCCTTTGCGCGGCAATCACCCAGAATGGGGTCCTCCACCGCCATGCCAACATGGGTCCGTATAAAACACCTCACATCCTTACATTTTTGGACAGAGTATACAACCTCACAATCATAAATAACATGCAGATCCAATACATTGTCATCTGGGACAATGTTTCATTCCACCGCTCTGGTCTGGTTCAGAACTACTTTACGCAGCACCCACATTTCACAGTCCTTTTCCTGCCACCATATTCTCCATTTCTTAACCCAATTGAAGAATTTTTCTCGGCATGGCGGTGGAAGGTTTACGATCTGCACCCCCTGGCTCGGGTAGCCCTCATTCAGGCCATGGAGGAGGCCTGTGACCAGATTGAGGCCACAGCCATACAGGGGTGGATACGGCATGCACGGCGATTCTTTCCCCGCTGTCTTGCAAATGAGGATATCGCCTGTGATGTGGATGAAATTCTCTGGCCAGATCCAGCTAGGAGAAGAGACCAACAGTAGCAATTTATGTGCTGTTTTCTTTTTTGGGGGGTTCTTTTTTTGTACAGGATAAAATGTTATGTTCATGAAAACTTTTTTCGCCATGTTGGCTTGAGTATATGTAAAAAAATAAATAACATTTTCAACAGCATTAGTCTTGTGTCCTGTGTGGTGTCTACAGTAATGCATACAAGTGTTCACTGTGTGTATTGTTTTGCAAAAAGTGTGAGAAGACATTGTGTTTACAGTTGTGCAAATCCGAGCGATGTTTTGCAAATTCACTGTGTGCTTCACCCATACTACTCTATGCACTTAGAAGCAGAATTAGCCGAAAGTGTTTAAGGTTTTCAACAGCAGAGTGTAACTGGTGCAAACAGAGTTAAGTCATATGCAACGTGTGTGTTTCATATGGTAAAAAAATATGGTTTTGATAAGTTAGTGTATAGTTTTTACAAGAGTGGTTCATTTTGCAAAGGAGTTAAGGTGTTTTGCTAATTGGGTATGTGGTTGTGCTATTCGTGTGTTGGGTTTTGCTAAACAAAACAAAACAATCAAAATTGTGTTTATTCAATCGTAAAAAACTGTAATACAATTAAATGTAATCAAATACATGTGTGTGAATGTACAGCAAGTGTGTGTGTGTGTGTGTGTGTGTGTGTGTGTGTGGTGGGACTTCTACAGCATTTAACAAAACAAGAGGCGGACATCCAAGATTGGGGACGGAGGGGCGTCTGGCCAAAAGGTAGACCTACAGCTGAACACTTTAAATAATAATAATAATAATAACTTTGACTTAAAGAGCGCTTTTCATTAAGTATCAAAAAGATGCTTTACAAAATTAGGAGCCTAAAAGAAAAACATGAGAAACATGATAGTCATTTCAATATAGGCCTATATATATATATATATATATATATATATATATATATATACAAATAATGTTTTGTCAGTGAAATTAAAGCATAACAAAAATAAATAACTAAAGGGGATGTGCACCAAAGGACCAATGTGTCTAGTTCAGTAGTTTATTGATTAGATTTTCTTAAATTTAAAACCCATCATTAGGCTATAATCGCATATTTCAGTTCAAATCCCCTCCCCGGCATTCTAAGTTGCCAGGCGAAAACGTTTAAACTGTTAAACGTTTAATAGTTAAATTGTTTCTGCAATCAGCCCCCCTAGTGACACCATTACTGAGCCACAGCTTAGGACTACGTTGCCAATTATCACAGCAAAAAAAAGGAAAAACAATTAACACCTATTCTTGTTTTTTCACACCTATAGACTACGCATTTATCATGAAATTAAATGTTGGCTAGCTTCAGTCCCATAATTCATTGCACAAAATAGGGCTATTATCTAAACACAAACGATGATGAATTAACCCTACGCCATTAGGCCTGCATGATCGCTCAGCGCTTCACTGTAGTCATTAGTAGGACTGCATTGTTTTACCCCTCCTTAGTGTTATTATGTGAACTTATCTGTAGGATGTTAGGCTACTTAACATATCTTCACTTCCCTTATATTCAGTCTGAGCTTAGAGTTTGAAGCATGCGGTCGCATACCCTCTTTGAAGACAGAATATGTCGTGGTCCGGTATATTCACTGTAGCCTGCACCTGGTAGCCTGCACCTGGTAGCATACACCCGGTAGCCTGCACCCGGTAGCCTGCACCTGGTAGCCTGCACTCTGTAGCCTACACCTGGTAGCCTGCACCTGGTAGCCTGCACACTGTAGCCTGCACCTGGTAGCCTGCACTCTGTAGCCTGCACCTGGTAGCCTGCACACTGTAGCCTACACCTTGTAGCCTGCACCTGGTAGCCTGCACACTGTAGCCTACACCTGGTAGCCTGCACACTGTAGCCTGCACCTTTTAGCCTGCACCTTGTAGCCTGCACCTGGTAGCCTAAACACTGTAGCCTGCACCTGGTAGCCTGCACCTGGTAGCCTGCACACTGTAGCCTACACCTGGTAGCCTGCACACTGTAGCCTGCACCTGGTAGCCTGCACCTGGTAGCCTGCACACTGTAGCCTGCACCCTGTAGCCTACACCTTGTAGCCTGCACCTGGTAGCCTGCACACTGTAGCCTACACCTTGTAGCCTGCACACTGTAGCCTGCACCTGGTAGCCTACACCTGGTAGCCTGCACACTGTAGCCTACACCTGGTAGCCTGCACCCGGTAGCCTGCACCCTGTAGCCTACACCTGGTAGCCTGCACAATGTAGCCTGCACCTTGTAGCCTGCCACTGGTAGCCTACACCTGATAGCCTTCACACTGTAGCTTGCACCTGGTAGCCTGCACCTTGTGGCTTACAATGTGAAGGCTACACGTTGTAGCCTAGCCATTGTAGCCTACAATGGCTAGGCTACACCTGGTAGCCTACACCTTGTAACCTAGACAACAAGCCACTCCCTTCCTGGATCAGTTCAGTACTGTGGAGAGCTCGCCTGCTGATCTGCGGCTCGAGCGGACGCGTGGCTCGTGGCCCGCGGCGCGCGCCCGTCCTCCTCCTCCTCCTCCTCCTCCTCCTGCTGCTCCTCCTCCTCCTCCTGCTGCTCCTCCTGCTCCTCCTCCTCCTCCTCCTCCTCGTGCTGCTCCTCCTGCTCCTCCTCCTCCTCCAGTCCACGGCGGAGGGCTGCGTGTTTAGCGGGTTTAACTTCGCGTCCGCCATGAAGTTCCCGGTCCTCCTCCTGCTGCTCCTGCTGCTCCTCCTGCTGCTCTTGCTGTCCGTGGCGTCGATCCTTCCCCTCGCCGCCATACCGGGTAAGGAAACTTACCTCCCGCCTATCGAAAACAGGCCTATGAATTATCGATAACCTTATCGATTGGCGGCACGCGCTAACAATACACCCCCCTTTTAATAAAGTAGCTCTACGTTAGAGTCTTACTTCAAACTTTTAGTCTTTTCTTGTCGTCGTTTTTAGTTTTAGTTTTCAGCCGTTGTCGTCGTGTTGTTGGATATACATATAGATATATAAATATAGATATATAAATATAGATGTGTGTGTGTGTGTGTATATATATATATATATATATATATATATATATATATATATATATATATATATATATATATACCGGTATATATATATATATATATATATATATATATATATATATATATATATATATGCTATCTATCTATCTGTCTGTATGTATATATGTAGGCCCTATGTATGTATGTATGTATATATATATATAGAGAGAGAGAGAGAGAGAGAGAGAGAGAGAGAGAGAGAGAGAGAGAGAGAGAGAGAGAGAGAGAGAGAGAGAGAGAGAGAGAGATAGTTATATATATATATATATATATATATATATATATATATATATATATATATAGATATATATATAGATATATATATATATAGATATATATATAGATATATATATAGATATATATATAGATATATAGATACACAGGCCTAGCTGATGTGTGAACAGTAGCTGTCTGTCGCTGTCCTCCTGCTGAGCTGCTGAGCTGGATGGGGATCAGATGTCACTGCCTGCCTCTCGGTCTGTCGACTCAGCACCACCATGACACACATAATACAATATCAAAGAATACAATATCAAATGTAACAATATAAAATATAACAATATAAAAATAACGTCAACCTTTTCATTTTAGTCAGTCCAGGAAGGAGCCACCCTGACATGTGGTGAAGAAGTATGTTTTCATAATGGACATAAAGAAGAAGTAGTAGTATGATGATGATGATGATAATGATGGATGATCGTCGGCGCTGATACTTAAAAAAGAAAGAAAAGCCTAACACCTTTTTTGTTTTTATTATGTGATTGAATGTTCACACTAACAATGTGATCGTATGATGATGATGATGATGATGATGATGATGATGATGATGATGATGATGAAGACAGGAACTATTTCCAACCCGTTTCACACTTGCACGTGTGAAATGAGCATCCACATTGGGGTCATGGCACTGACTGATGTACTGACTGATGTACTGACTGATGTCCTGACTGATGTCCTGACTGATGTACTGACTGATGTACCGACTGATGCACCGACTGATGCACCGACTGATGTCCTGACTGATGTCCTGACTGATGTCCTGACTGATGCACTGTCAGCTGATGTCACTGTATGTCATGGGAGGCACCCCCTGCCTCCCATGACATACACGTACATCACTCTTCATTTGAAACTGTCAAACACGTTCAATTCTCTCTCTCTTCCTTGAGAAGAGATATGAGATTGAACGAACACAATGTAATAATGCTGTGTAGGCGAATGGAAAGCGTCCCAATCCATCGCTGTACATGTTATTGGTTGACTCCATGCTGTGTGTCTCTCCAGGTGGGTCTGTGTCCCTGGCGATGATGGAGGACAACCTCCTGAGGAGCCTGTTCAAGGGCTACCAGCGCTGGGTCCGGCCCATCCAGCACGCCAATGACACCGTCAGGGTGCGCTTCGGCCTCAAGATCTCCCAGCTGGTCGACGTGGTGAGGTCGCACACATATACACACAGATACACACACACAGATACACACACACACACACACACACACACACACACACACACACACACACACACACACATACACACACACATTCTCCATATCGACAACAGTGGAGCAGCTTAAACAAATCTGCTAAAAACACACACAACAAATTCATGTAACAGATACAGGGACAGAACACAGAATCCAATGAGAAAATGTCCTATTTCATTACACGGTGCAGCTCTAATGGAGACAGTTAAATAGGTGACACTTTTGTGACATTTGAGTTTTAAACAAAGACAATTCTTTAGCTAGTTAATATGTAAAAACAACACAGTCCAACATCAGTCCCTTCACATGAAGCTGTGAAGTGTAGCTGGTTAGCTGCAGTGTTCAGAGCAGAGCCCTTCACTCACAGTGTGAAGCTGTCCATGGTCCTGAAATAGATGTGGGGTTATTGTCTTAATGCTTTACCCACCACTCTTTAATGCCTACCTTAATAAATTAAAGACTATGGCTACGATAAGTTGACATAGTTAAGGCGTTCTTGAAATAACACTGTAAATGCGACCACTAATGGAATGGACATTATTCTTAGTGTTCAAATATTAATACCAGAGCCAGCTAACATAAGAAGTGATTTCATCCACTCTGTAGGTGAGCGAGAGAGAGAGAGAGAGAGAGAGAGAGAGAGAGAGAGGGAGAGGGAGAGAGAGAGATTTGTCTCTCCCCTGAGTGTGTCTCGCTGCTGCTGGGCCTCTGTATTAGATTATGGTTCACCTCTGGTCTGTGTTATCATAAGGACCTCTGAGTCACACTGACAGACAAGGCCTGGTCTGAACACTGTACCACTGAGTGAAAGACAGTATGTCCCTCTCTTCTTATCTGTCTGTCTGTGTGAATTTTATTTGTATGTTGTTTTAACATTTGTGTGTCTTATTGTGTGCTTTAGGATGAGAAGAACCAGCTAATGACGACCAACGTGTGGCTGTGGCAGGTCAGGACTAATCTCGATTAGAGATTTCTTTCAAATAAAATACATGTAAGGGATAATCCACAACGAGGTGTGCATGTATCGAAAAATAATGCACAACGCGGAGGTGGACCCCCCGACGTGAAGCGGAGGGACGTTGACCCTGACCTGGAGTGGATTATCCCGCTTATGCTTATAAAAATATAAGTGTGTTGATTCATATTTTGGGGTAATTCTGTCTCAAAAGTACAACTATTAGCTCGCACTACTTTGTGTGTTCCTGGACACAAACAGCAAATGACCAGAGAAATATATGGGTCTGACTAATGCCTGGGTCTGACTAATGCCTAATGTCAGTTAACATGAGATTCATAGGGAATGGGACGTTACCTTATTACTCCAGTAAATAGAGACGACCTTAGTAACGACCTGGCAACGTTACCTTATTACTCCAGTAAATAGAGACGACCTTAGTAACGACATGGCAACGTTACCTTATTACTCCAGTAAATAGAGACGACCTTAGTAACGACATGGCAACGTTACCTCATTACTCCAATAAATAGAGACGACCTTAGTAACGACCTGGCAACGTTACCTTATTACTCCAGTAAATAGAGACGACCTTAGTAACGACATGGCAACGTTACCTTATTACTCCAGTAAATAGAGACGATCTTATTAACGACATGGTAACGTTACCTTATTACTCCAGTAAATAGAGACGACCTTAGTAACGACATGGCAACGTTACCTCATTACTCCAATAAATAGAG
>JAOPHQ010003079.1:0-10812 GCA_030340625.1 Merluccius polli | reverse complement strand
CTTCCATCTTTTTTCTATCACTATTTTTTCGATTTTTTTTAACCTCTTTTTTCGATTTCTTTTTGTAGCACTTTTTTCAATATTTTATTTGCTCCATCTTTTTATCACTTTTTTTTCGATTTTTTTTTCTCTCCATCTTTTTTTTCTACCACTCTTTTTCGAGTTTTTTTAACCCACTTTTTTTTAATTCTTTTTTGCTATCACTTTTTTTCTTTCCATCTTTTTTCGATTTTTTTTCTATCACTCTTTTTTGATTTTTTATTCTCTCCATCTTTTTTTTCTATCACTCTTATTTTCGATGTTTTATTCTCTCCATCTTTTTTTTTCTCCGTCTTTTTTTCGATTTTTTTTTCTATCACTCTTTTCAATTTTTTATTCTCTCCATCTTTTTTTCTATCACTCTTTTTTCCAAATTTCTTTTGCCCCCTTTTTTTCGATTTTTTATTCTCTCCATCTTTTTTCTATCAGTCTTTTTTTCGATCTTTTATTCTCTCCATTTTTTTTCTATCACTCTTTTTTTTTTAAATTTTTGCCCCCTTTTTTTCAATTTTTTATTCTCTCCATCTTTCTTCTATCACTCTTATTTTCGATGTTTTATTCTCTCCATCTTTTTTTTTCTCCGTCTTTTTTTCGATTTTTTTTCTATCACTCTTTTCAATTTTTTATTCTCTCCATCTTTTTTTCTATCAATCTTTTTTCCAAATTTCTTTTGCTCCCTTTTTTTCGATTTTTTATTCTCTCCATCTTTTTCTATCACTGTTTTTTCGATTTTTTTACCCTCTTTTTTCGATTTCTTTTTGTAGCACTTTTTTCAATATTTTATTTGCTCCATCTTTTTATCACTTTTTTTCGATTTTTTTTTCTCCATCTTTTTTTTCTACCACTCTTTTTCGAGTTTTTTTAACCCACTTTTTTCGAATTTTTTTTTGCTATCACTTTTTATTCTCTCCATCTTTTTTCTATCACTCTTATTTTCGATGTTTTATTCTCTCCATCTTTTTTTTTCTCCGTCTTTTTTTCGATTTTTTTTCTATCACTCTTTTCAATTTTTTATTCTCTCCATCTTTTTTTCTATTACTCTTTTTTCCAAATTTCTTTTGCCCCCTTTTTTCGATTTTTTATTCTCTCCATCTTTTTCTATCACTGTTTTTTCGATTTTTTTACCCTCTTTTTTCGATTTCTTTTTGTAGCACTTTTTTCAATATTTTATTTGCTCCATCTTTTTATCACTTTTTTTCGATTTTTTTTTCTCCATCTTTTTTTTCTACCACTCTTTTTCGAGTTTTTTTAACCCACTTTTTTCGAATTTTTTTTTGCTATCACTTTTTTTCTTTCCATCTTTTTTCGATTTTTTTTTCTATCACTCTTTTTTGATTTTTTATTCTCTCCATCTTTTTTCTATCAGTCTTTTTTTCGATCTTTTATTCTCTCCATTTTTTTCTATCACTTTTTAAAAAACAATTTTGCCCCCTTTTTTCTGTTGTTCCTTCATTTTTTCTCTTTCTTTTTAGGCGAGTTTTTGACCTCTTCAGGTCTCTTTTTCCTTCATTTTTTGTTCCTGCCATCTTTTTGGCCCTCTTTCTTCTCGATTTTGTCATTCTCTCTATCTTTTTTTTTTTTTTTTTTTCAGGATTTTTTGACATACCCGGACCTGTTGTTCCTTCATTTTTTCTCTTTCTTTTTTGGCGAGTTTTTGACCTCTCCAGGTCTCTTTTTCCTTCATTTTTTGTTCCTGCCATCTTTTTGGCCCTCTTTCTTCTCGATTTTGTCATTCTCTCCATCTTTTTTTTTTTTTTTTTTTTCAGGATTTTTTGACATACCCGGACCTGTTGTTCCTTCATTTTTTCTCTTTCTTTTTTGGCGAGTTTTTTACCTCTCCAGGTCTCATTTTCCTTCATTTTTTGTTCCTGCCATCTTTTTGTTCCTGCCATCAGGATTTTTTGACATACCCGGACCTGTTGTTCCTTCATTTTTTGTCTTTCTTTTTTGGCGAGTTTTTGACATCTCCAGGTCTCTTTTTCCTTCATTTTTTGTTCCTGCCATCTTTTTGGCCCTCTTTCTTCTCGATTTTGTCATTCTCTCCATCTTTTTTTTTTTTTTTTTTTTTCAGGATTTTTTGACATACCCGGACCTGTTGTTCCTTCATTTTTTGTCTTTCTTTTCTGGCGAGTTTTTGACCTCTCCAGGTCTCTTTTTCCTTCATTTTTTGTTCCTGCCATCTTTTTGGCCCTCTTTCTTCTCGATTTTGTCATTCTCTCCATCTTTATTTATTCATTTTTTTTCAGGATTTTTTGACACACCCATTTGCTGGGGTAAGTGTAGGCCGCCAATGGGTGTGCCAATGGGTGTGCTTTGCTGGGGTAAGTGAAAGCCGCCTATGGGTGTGCTTTGCTGGGGTAAGTTTAGGTTGTGTAGTTGTGTGAAAACGGGAAATAGGCAGAAGCACAACCTAATTCTAAACCGAGAAAACGGAAAATAGGCACAAGCGCAACCTAATTCAAAACCGAGAAAACGGAAAATAGGCACAATCGCAACCTAATTCCAAACCGAGAAAACGGAAAATAGGCACGAGCACAACCTTATTCCAAACCCAGAAAATGGAAAATAGGCACAAGCCCAACCTAATTCAAAACCGAGAAAACGGAAAATAGGCACAATCGCAACCTAATTCAAAACCGAGAAAACGGAAAATAGGCACAAGCGCAACCTAATTCAAAACCGTGAAAACGGAATATAGGCACAAGCGCAACCTAATTCCAAACCGAGAAAACGGAATATAGGCACAAGCGCAACCTAATTTCAAACCGAGAAAATTGGGTGTGCTTTGCTGGGGCAAGTGTAAAGCCGCCTATGGGTGTGCTTTGCTGGGGTATGTGTAAGACGCCTATGGGTGTGCTTTGCTGGGGTATGTGTAAGATGCCTATGGGTGTGCTTTGCTGGGGTAAGTGTAAGCCGCCTATGGGTATGCTTTGCTGGGGTAAGTGTAGGTTGTGTAGTTGTTTGAAAACGGGAAATAGGCACAAGCACAACCTAATTCCAAACCGAGAAAACGGAAAATAGGCACAAGCACAACCTAATTCCAAACCGAGAAAACGGAATATAGGCACAAGCACAACCTAATTTCAAACCGAGAAAACTGGGTGTGCTTTGCTGGGGCAAGTGTAAGCCGCGTATGGGTGTGCTTTGCTGGGGTAAGTGTAAGCTGCCTATGGGTGTGCTTTGCTGGGGTAAGTGTAGGTTGTGTAATTGTTTGAAAACGGGAATTAGGCACAAGCACAACCTAATTCCAAACCCAGAAAATGGAAAATAGGCACAAGCCCAACCTAATTCAAAACCGAGAAAACGGAAAATAGGCACAAGCCCAACCTAATTCAAAACCGAGAAAACGGAAAATAGGCACAATCGCAACCTAATTCCAAACCGAGAAAACGGAAAATAGGCACGAGCACAACCTTATTCCAAACCCAGAAAATGGAAAATAGGCACAAGCCCAACCTAATTCAAAACCGAGAAAACGGAAAATAGGCACAATCGCAACCTAATTCCAAACCGAGAAAACGGAAAATAGGCACGAGCACAACCTTATTCCAAACCCAGAAAATGGAAAATAGGCACAAGCCCAACCTAATTCAAAACCGAGAAAACGGAAAATAGGCACAATCGCAACCTAATTCAAAACCGAGAAAACGGAATATAGGCACAAGCACAACCTAATTTCAAACCGAGAAAACTGGGTGTGCTTTGCTGGGGCAAGTGTAAGCCGCGTATGGGTGTGCTTTGCTGGGGTAAGTGTAAGCTGCCTATGGGTGTGCTTTGCTGGGGTAAGTGTAGGTTGTGTAATTGTTTGAAAACGGGAATTAGGCACAAGCACAACCTAATTCCAAACCCAGAAAATGGAAAATAGGCACAAGCCCAACCTAATTCAAAACCGAGAAAACGGAAAATAGGCACAATCGCAACCTAATTCCAAACCGAGAAAACGGAAAATAGGCACAATCGCAACCTAATTCAAAACCGAGAAAACGGAAAATAGGCACAATCGCAACCTAATTTCAAAATGGGGAAACTGGGTGTGCTTTGCTGGGGCAAGTGTAAGCCGCCTATGGGTGTGCTTTGCTGGGGTACGTGTAAGGTGCCTATTGGTGTGCTTTGCTGGGGTAAGTGTAAGCCGCCTATGGGTATGCTTTGCTGGGGTAAGGGTAAGGTGCCAATTGGTGTGCTTTGCTGGGGCAAGTGTAAGCCGCCTATGGGTGTGATTTGCTGGGGTAAGTGTAGGTTGTGTAGTTGTGTGAAAACGGGAAATAGGCACAAGCACAACCTAATTCTGAACCGAGAAAACGGAAAATAGGCACAAGCGCAACCTAATTCAAAACCGTGAAAACGGAATATAGGCACAAGCGCAACCTAATTCCAAACCGAGAAAACGGAATATAGGCACAAGCGCAACCTAATTTCAAACCGAGAAAACTGGGTGTGCTTTGCTGGGGCAAGTGTAAGCCGCCTATGGGTGTGCTTTGCTGGGGTACGTGTAAGCCGCATATGGGTGTGCTTTGCTGGGGTAAGTGTAAGCCGCCTATGGGTATGCTTTGCTGGGGTAAGTGTAAGGTGCCTATTGGTGTGCTTTGCTGGGGCAAGTGTAAGCCGCCTATGGGTGTGATTTGCTGGGGTAAGTGTAAGCCGCCTATGGGTGTGATTTGCTGGGGTAAGTGTAAGCCGCCTATGGGTGTGCTTTGCTGGGGTAAGTGTAGGTTGTGTAGTTGTGTGAAAACGGGAAATAGGCACAAGCACAACCTAATTCTAAACCGAGAAAATGGAAAATAGGCACAAGCGCAACCTAATTCAAAACCGTGAAAACGGAATATAGAAACAAGCGCAACCTAATTCCAAACCGAGAAAACGGAATATAGGCACAACGCAACCTAATTCAACACCGAGAAAATTGGGTGTGCTTTGCTGGGGCAAGTGTAAGCCGCCTATGGGTGTGCTTTGCTGGGGTATGTGTAAGACGCCTATGGGTGTGCTTTGCTGGGGTATGTGTAAGATGCCTATGGGTGTGCTTTGCTGGGGTAAGTGTAAGCCGCCTATGGGTATGCTTTGCTGGGGTAAGTGTAAGGTGCCTATTGGTGTGCTTTGCTGGGGCAAGTGTAAGCCGCCTATGGGTGTGCTTTGCTGGGGCAAGTGTAAGCCGCGTATGGGTGTGCTTTGCTGGGGTAAGTGTAAGCTGCCTATGGGTGTGCTTTGCTGGGGTAAGTGTAGGTTGTGTAATTGTTTGAAAACGGGAATTAGGCACAAGCACAACCTAATTCCAAACCCAGAAAATGGAAAATAGGCACAAGCCCAACCTAATTCAAAACCGAGAAAACGGAAAATAGGCACAATCGCAACCTAATTCCAAACCGAGAAAACGGAAAATAGGCACAATCGCAACCTAATTCAAAACCGAGAAAACGGAAAATAGGCACAATCGCAACCTAATTTCAAAATGGGGAAACTGGGTGTGCTTTGCTGGGGCAAGTGTAAGCCGCCTATGGGTGTGCTTTGCTGGGGTACGTGTAAGGTGCCTATTGGTGTGCTTTGCTGGGGTAAGTGTAAGCCGCCTATGGGTATGCTTTGCTGGGGTAAGGGTAAGGTGCCAATTGGTGTGCTTTGCTGGGGCAAGTGTAAGCCGCCTATGGGTGTGATTTGCTGGGGTAAGTGTAGGTTGTGTAGTTGTGTGAAAACGGGAAATAGGCACAAGCACAACCTAATTCTGAACCGAGAAAACGGAAAATAGGCACAAGCGCAACCTAATTCAAAACCGTGAAAACGGAATATAGGCACAAGCGCAACCTAATTCCAAACCGAGAAAACGGAATATAGGCACAAGCGCAACCTAATTTCAAACCGAGAAAACTGGGTGTGCTTTGCTGGGGCAAGTGTAAGCCGCCTATGGGTGTGCTTTGCTGGGGTACGTGTAAGCCGCATATGGGTGTGCTTTGCTGGGGTAAGTGTAAGCCGCCTATGGGTATGCTTTGCTGGGGTAAGTGTAAGGTGCCTATTGGTGTGCTTTGCTGGGGCAAGTGTAAGCCGCCTATGGGTGTGATTTGCTGGGGTAAGTGTAAGCCGCCTATGGGTGTGATTTGCTGGGGTAAGTGTAAGCCGCCTATGGGTGTGCTTTGCTGGGGTAAGTGTAGGTTGTGTAGTTGTGTGAAAACGGGAAATAGGCACAAGCACAACCTAATTCTAAACCGAGAAAATGGAAAATAGGCACAAGCGCAACCTAATTCAAAACCGTGAAAACGGAATATAGAAACAAGCGCAACCTAATTCCAAACCGAGAAAACGGAATATAGGCACAACGCAACCTAATTCAACACCGAGAAAATTGGGTGTGCTTTGCTGGGGCAAGTGTAAGCCGCCTATGGGTGTGCTTTGCTGGGGTATGTGTAAGACGCCTATGGGTGTGCTTTGCTGGGGTATGTGTAAGATGCCTATGGGTGTGCTTTGCTGGGGTAAGTGTAAGCCGCCTATGGGTATGCTTTGCTGGGGTAAGTGTAAGGTGCCTATTGGTGTGCTTTGCTGGGGCAAGTGTAAGCCGCCTATGGGTGTGCTTTGCTGGGGCAAGTGTAAGCCGCGTATGGGTGTGCTTTGCTGGGGTAAGTGTAAGCTGCCTATGGGTGTGCTTTGCTGGGGTAAGTGTAGGTTGTGTAATTGTTTGAAAACGGGAATTAGGCACAAGCACAACCTAATTCCAAACCCAGAAAATGGAAAATAGGCACAAGCCCAACCTAATTCAAAACCGAGAAAACGGAAAATAGGCACAATCGCAACCTAATTCCAAACCGAGAAAACGGAAAATAGGCACAATCGCAACCTAATTCAAAACCGAGAAAACGGAAAATAGGCACAATCGCAACCTAATTTCAAAATGGGGAAACTGGGTGTGCTTTGCTGGGGCAAGTGTAAGCCGCCTATGGGTGTGCTTTGCTGGGGTACGTGTAAGGTGCCTATTGGTGTGCTTTGCTGGGGTAAGTGTAAGCCGCCTATGGGTATGCTTTGCTGGGGTAAGGGTAAGGTGCCAATTGGTGTGCTTTGCTGGGGCAAGTGTAAGCCGCCTATGGGTGTGATTTGCTGGGGTAAGTGTAGGTTGTGTAGTTGTGTGAAAACGGGAAATAGGCACAAGCACAACCTAATTCTGAACCGAGAAAACGGAAAATAGGCACAAGCGCAACCTAATTCAAAACCGTGAAAACGGAATATAGGCACAAGCGCAACCTAATTCCAAACCGAGAAAACGGAATATAGGCACAAGCGCAACCTAATTTCAAACCGAGAAAACTGGGTGTGCTTTGCTGGGGCAAGTGTAAGCCGCCTATGGGTGTGCTTTGCTGGGGTACGTGTAAGCCGCATATGGGTGTGCTTTGCTGGGGTAAGTGTAAGCCGCCTATGGGTATGCTTTGCTGGGGTAAGTGTAAGGTGCCTATTGGTGTGCTTTGCTGGGGCAAGTGTAAGCCGCCTATGGGTGTGATTTGCTGGGGTAAGTGTAAGCCGCCTATGGGTGTGATTTGCTGGGGTAAGTGTAAGCCGCCTATGGGTGTGCTTTGCTGGGGTAAGTGTAGGTTGTGTAGTTGTGTGAAAACGGGAAATAGGCACAAGCACAACCTAATTCTAAACCGAGAAAATGGAAAATAGGCACAAGCGCAACCTAATTCAAAACCGTGAAAACGGAATATAGAAACAAGCGCAACCTAATTCCAAACCGAGAAAACGGAATATAGGCACAACGCAACCTAATTCAACACCGAGAAAATTGGGTGTGCTTTGCTGGGGCAAGTGTAAGCCGCCTATGGGTGTGCTTTGCTAGGGTAAGTGTAAGCTGCCTATGGGTGTGCTTTGCTGGGGTAAGTGTAGGTTGTGTAATTGTTTGAAAACGGGAATTAGGCACAAGCACAACCTAATTCCAAACCCAGAAAATGGAAAATAGGCACAAGCCCAACCTAATTCAAAACCGAGAAAACGGAAAATAGGCACAATCGCAACCTAATTCAAAACCGAGAAAAACGGAAAATAGGCACAATCGCAACCTAATTTCAAAATGGGGAAACTGGGTGTGCTTTGCTGGGGCAAGTGTAAGCCGCCTATGGGTGTGCTTTGCTGGGGTACGTGTAAGGTGCCTATTGGTGTGCTTTGCTGGGGTAAGTGTAGGCGGCCAATGGGTGTGCTTTGCTGGGGTAAGTGAAAGCCGCCTATGGGTGTGCTTTGCTGGGGTAAGTTTAGGTTGTGTGGTTGTGTGAAAACGGGAAATAGGCACAAGCACAACCTAATTCTAAACCGAGAAAACGGAAAATAGGCACAAGCGCAACCTAATTCAAAACCGAGAAAACGGAAAATAGGCACAATCGCAACCTAATTTCAAAATGGGGAAACTGGGTGTGCTTTGCTGGGGCAAGTGTAAGCCGCCTATGGGTGTGCTTTGCTGGGGTACGTGTAAGCCGCATATGGGTGTGCTTTGCTGGGGTAAGTGTAGGTTGTGTAGTTGTGTGAAAACGGGAAAGAGGCACAACCACAACCTGCTTCCAAACCGAGAAAACTGGGTGTGCTTTGCTGGGGTAAGTTGTAAGCCGCCTATGGGTGTGCTTTGCTGGGGCAAGTGTAAGCCGCCTATGGGTGTTCTTTGCTGGGGTACGTGTAAGGTGCCTATTGGTGTGCCAAAAAGATGGCAGGAACAAAAAATGAAGGAAAAATAGACCTGGAGAGGTAAAAAACTCGCCAAAAAAGAAAGAGAAAAAATGAAGGAACAACAGGTCCGGGTATGTCATAAAATCCTGAAAAAAAAAAAAAAAAAAAAGATGGAGAGAATGACAAAATCGAGAAGAAAGAGGGCCAAAAAGATGGCAGGAACAAAAAATGAAGGAAAAAGAGACCTGGAGAGGTCTAAAACTCGCCAAAAAAGAAAGACAAAAAATGAAGGAACAACAGGTCCGGGTATGTCAAAAAATCCTGAAAAAAAAAAAAAAAAAAAAAGATGGAGAGAATGACAAAATCGAGAAGAAAGAGGGCCAAAAAGATGGCAGGAACAAAAAATGAAGGAAAAAGAGACCTGGAGAGGTCAAAAACTCGCCAAAAAAGAAAGAGAAAAAATGAAGGAACAACAGGTCCGGGTATGTCAAAAAATCCTGAAAAAAAAAAAAAAAAAAAAAGATGGAGAGAATGACAAAATCGAGAAGAAAGAGGGCCAAAAAGATGGCAGGAACAAAAAATGAAGGAAAAATAGACCTGGAGAGGTCAAAAACTCGCCAAAAAAGAACGAGAAAAAATGAAGGAACAACAGGTCCGGGTATGTCAAAAAATCCTGAAAAAAAAAAAAAAAAAAGATGGAGAGAATGACAAAATCGAGAAGAAAGAGGGCCAAAAAGATGGCAGGAACAAAAAATGAAGGAAAAATAGACCTGGAGAGGTAAAAAACTCGCCAAAAAAGAAAGACAAAAATGAAGGAACAACAGGTCCAGGTATGTCAAAAAATCCTGAAAAAAAAAAAAGAAAAGATGGAGAGAATGACAAAATCGAGAAGAAAGAGGGCCAAAAAGATGGCAGGAACAAAAAATGAAGGAAAAATAGACCTGGAGAGGTAAAAAACTCGCCAAAAAAGAAAGAGAAAAAATGAAGGAACAACAGGTCCGGGTATGTCAAAAAATCCTTAAAAAAAAAAAAAAAAAAAGATGGAGAGAATGACAAAATCGAGAAGAAAGAGGGCCAAAAAGATGGCAGGAACAAAAAATGAAGGAAAAAGAGACCTGGAGAGGTCAAAAACTCGCCAAAAAAGAAAGAGAAAAAATGAAGGAACAACAGGTCCGGGTATGTCAAAAAATCCTTTTTTTTCCAAATTTCTTTTGCCCCCTTTTTTTCGATTTTTTATTCTCTCCATCTTTTTTTTCTACCACTCTTTCGAGTTTTTTTAACCCACTTTTTTCGAATTTGTTTTTGCTATCACTTTTTTTCTTTCCATCTTTTTTCGAGTTTTTTTCTATCACTCTTTTTTGATTTTTTATTCTCTCCATCTTTTTTTCTATCACTCATTTTTCCAAATTTCTTTTGCCCCCTTTTTTCGATTTTTTATTCTCTCCATCTTTTTTCTATCACTCTTATTTTCGATGTTTTATTCTCTCCATCTTTTTTTTTCTCCGTCTTTTTTTCGATTTTTTTTTCTATCACTTTTTTCAATTTTTTATTCTCTCCATCTTTTTTTCTATTACTCTTTTTTCCAAATTTCTTTTGCCCCCTTTTTTCGATTTTTTTATTCTCTCCATCTTTTTTCTATCACTGTTTTTTCGATTTTTTTACCCTCTTTTTTCGATTTCTTTTTGTAGCACTTTTTTCAATATTTTATTTGCTCCATCTTTTTATCACTTTTCTTTCGATTTTTTTTTCTCTCCATCTTTTTTTTCTACCACTCTTTTTCGAGTTTTTTAACCCACTTTTTTCGAATTTTTTTTTGCTATCACTTTTTTTCTTTCCATCTTTTTTTTATATCACTCTTATTTTCGATGTTTTATTCTCTCCATCTTTTTTTTCTCCGTCTTTTTTTTCGATTTTTTTTTTCTATCACTTTTTTCAATTTTTTATTCTCTCCATCTTTTTTTCTATCACTCTTTTTTCCAAATTTCTTTTGCCCCCTTTTTTTCGATTTTTTATTCTCTCCATCTTTTTTCTATCACTGTTTTTTCGATTTTTTTTTCTCTCCATCTTTTTTTTCTACCACTCTTTTTCGAGTTTTTTTAACCCACTTTTTTCGAATTTGTTTTTGCTATCACTTTTTTTCTTTCCATCTTTTTT
>JAOPHQ010003078.1:0-19165 GCA_030340625.1 Merluccius polli | reverse complement strand
GATTTTGCGATTACGGCGGACGCTAAATCAAAAGTGACAGTGACACAAATTAATACACCAGAGAAGCGAAAAGGGACGCCAATGGACCGTAACTATACAAAACACTCGCTTTTTTTCCCCTCAACTTCACACACACGCACACACACGCACACGCACACACACACACACACACACACTGGGGGAGATGCAGATGCACTCCATCGTAGCATCCATGATGTTAATGATAAACGCCGCCTCTAATTGGACAAGACAGAGGAGTGAAGGCGGAGGAGGTCACAGGCGTTGTCTGTTGGAATCAGCGGATACTTCTCTGATGACATCCCTGCCCACTGGCGCAAATAACTACAGACACAAACACACTGGCGGCGTGCGAACGCACACCAATCAAGTGAACAGAAGCACGATTGGTCAGACCGCAGCTTTCCCAGCATCATTTGAAGTGTATGGGTGCGAGCGGCGAGCGCATATATTATATATAGACGCCGGCGGGTCTATTGGATTATATGTGGCGGCTGAACTCGCACCTAGCTGTCAACTCATCGTATAAATATGTAGACACAGTACAAAGACTTGAGATGAAATCACTTTGAATGTCTGAATGTTTAAACACTGCAATTGATCGTGATGAGCCGCGGCGGGCGCCGGGGTCGCAACCCACCTGGCTTCAAAGTGAACACTCAGTGTTTTCATTTTTATTCATGCATGCATGCATGCGCCGCCGCCTCTCATGGTGAACTCCTGCTCCCGGCGAGCGCATCATCATCATCATCCTCCTCCTCCTCCTCCCCGGCCCGGAGGAGCGGCTCAGTACCGGTACCGGGTGATCATACAGTACCAGGTGAGATGTGGATATAGAGTAGACAGCCCCGGCGGGGCGTGGCGGCGCGGATGTACTGTAAATGCGACACGATAGGGCGCCCGTATCCGCCCCCCCCGCGGCGGGCGATGATGCCGCCGTCGCTAACACACACGTACTGTACATCACAAGCGTCTCCATGACGACGATCGCGGGCCCTTACACCGCCGATCCCATCCGGGTTTTTTTTTTACGAATACCGAATTACTAATGAATAACTGTGTTAAAAAAGAAAGTTAACAGCCTCGTTATTTTTTTTTTCCCGACTTGACTTCTCACCAACAGCTTTAAATTTTTCCAAAGCAAAGCAGCTGGAAACAAAGTACCAATTTTCAAGGATTAATACCGTTTTATTGCAGTCATAGCAGAAAATTGCCCCCCCGAAGAGAGTAATCAGTCTTCCACCGGGTCCTCGTCAGAATAAACTAGTATTTATTTGTTTTTTTTTTGATTGATTTATTCAGGAACAACCTCTCTGCGATGTGACGGGAGCACAACACAGTGGATCCGGGAGCCAGCGAGGCGCCAGCGCGTTAAGCGGTCCACGCTAAGCCGTTTAAACCCCCGCAGCAACGAGGGGATGCGGCGACGGTGTAACCATAGTTGGAGGGGGAAAAAAAAAAAATACAAACCCCCCCCGGGATCTTATCTCGGCTTTATCTTCAAAGACTTACAAACACACACGGATATTACGTAGATAGAGGTATTAACGAAGAGAAATATTTAAAAAAAAACATACGGGTGTCTCACTTTGTGGCAACGCAAACCGGCTGGTTAAATCAACTTGCGTCGAAATGGGAAAAAGCGTCGGTCTTTGAAACGCCGTTTGTTTTGTTGAAGCAATGTTTGTGTGTCTGAATATTGTGCGAAGGGAATTAAGCATCTTGTCCAGTAATACAAATAAAAGTGTTTCACTTTAAATTGTTTACCAGACACATTAATCTGTCTTAACAACCTGAATATGAATTCGGTCACGGTCTGTACACGAGGTCACAGAGAAACACCACACCAGTGTAACGTTACAACCGCTACCACTAAACATAATAATACGATATTAAAGTAAGTATGTTTATTTTATATTGCATCTTTCAAGAAGAGAGAGACAAAAACAGAAAGACGATAAATTAAAGATGCAGCGGCGCCTGCCTCGTTTTAGACCGCTTCCGGCAAAATTTCTGACCAATCAGGGGAATGTCTTCCCTGATTGGTTCAGGGAATTCATCTTGCCTGTCAATCACATTCACTCCCAGGGCATCGCCATTATCTCAATGGCAGAGAAAGGGATGGAGGGAGGGAGGGAGATACAGAGGGAGGAAGGGAGGGAGGGATGGAGGGAGAGATGGAGGGATGGAGGGATGAAGATACAGAGGGAGGGAGGGAGGGAGGGAGGGAGGGAGGGAGGGAGGGAGGGAGGGAGGGAGGGAGGGAGGGAGGGAGGGAGGGAGGGAGGGAGGGAGCGAGCAGAGAGCTCTCTCTTTTTACAACTCCCAAATCCTTACCTACAACAGTTTTTATAATCTCCTCTAAGCTTGACAAAACCCCAGTTTGGGTCCTGGCTATCAGGTCCCGGGTCAGATAGACTACAGGGGAGACCGGAGAGCCTTTAGGAGAACTGGTCTGCATTTTTTTGTCATACTGTGGTGTACGCGATGTAAGAGTCAATGGTCTATTTTTGTGTTTTATTTCATGGTATCGTTTTATTGTTGTTGTTGTTGTTTTTTTGTTTTTATTACCCGACCGTTTTTTTTACTTTGCATACAAAAGAAAATAATAATATATAATAATAAATACAATTTTCCCAAAAAAATAACCACAGTTTGTGCTGCTGACACCCTGCGGCAGTGCAGCGGAGCGGCGTGCGACGGCGTGCGACGGCGTGCGGCGGCGTGCGACGGCGTGCGACCCGCGGCTTACCTGCTCTCGCTCCGTGAAGACGCGCGGGCCGAAGCTCCAGGTGATGGCGGGCGTCGGCTCGCCGGACGCCTCGCAGGTGAGGGTCACCTGCTCCTGCAGCTCGGAGGCCGTCTGGTTGTTCAGGAAGGTGATGGTGGGCCTCACTGACACGGAGGAAAACAAACAGGAACCGTAAATACATCAACACTGAATATTTGAATTAGCAGCGCCCCACTTCCCTTTTAGGGCGTAACCCAGTGTCGCCGCCATATTGGTTGGGTCTCCTCACTCTAGTCTAGCATAGGAGTCAACGGGAGAGCTATGCAGTATTTAGTGCAGCGTACGGCGCAGTATTGACACCAGATCGCGTGGGATTACCTTTCACAAGTAAGATTGAACAATAATTCTCATTATTAAAAAATAAATAAAAAATAATTCATCATGTATCATACATAAATCTCTGCTGTTTGTAACAAACCAAACCGTGTGAAAATCCAGTAAAAATTCGGGGAGTTAAGCTTATTATTGTAGTTGGGGATACACTTCATCAGTACTGGGGGCGCACTGGGGACCCATCCAAGATGGCGGCCGCACTGATACGTCCGCTCCAACAGGCAGCGTCAGTCTATGAGGCGTCTCTACGTATATTATGTCTATGGCTTTCCCACTTCATCTCCGTCTGCGTAAGCGTTGCGTCGCGTGAGACGAGTGTTTTGTTTGTGTCGGTTGTTATATGTACAATTTGTCACCCGCCGCCACCAAATGGCGAGAAAAGGCTCTTTAACCTTTTTTTTTTTAGTGAAAAAGCAACAAAACAAAACTATCAGGCGTTACTTGACAAAGCGGCTGTAACCCGCGGCCAACGGTAAAATACGCTTCATCGGGAAAAAAAAAAAAAAAGTCTAAACATACGGCGGGCGGCGGTGGCGGCGCGACCTTTTTGCTCAACCTTTGAAAAACCAGGAGCTAGACAGATGCAGAGAAATGGCGCTCTCCCTCCTCCCTCCACCCTCCTCCCTCCCTCCCCCCCGCCCCGATTTATTATCTCACCGAACACGTTCAGGCTGACTTCCTCCTCCTTCTCCCCAGCCTTGTTCCTGGCGATGCAAGTGTAATCTCCTTCATCCACTTTGGTGACATCTCTTATTATCAACTCCGAGCCGTCGTTGTTCAGGCTGTACTTCTCGTCCGTTTCAAGGACGACGTCGTTACTGTAGATAGGGGGGAGAGAATGGCGTGCGTGTGCGTGTGTGTGTGTGTGTGTGGGGGGGGGGGGGGGGGGAGAACAACACAATGATGTCAAAATCAGGCAGGGTTTTGCATATGTATCAGCCTGGCGGCGGGGGGGGGGAGGGGGGGGACCTGCAAAATAGGTTTCACAAATCACCCCAAACCATCTGCTGCTGCTCGGGACTTTATCGTACAAGGGCGGCGGCGGCGGCGGCGGCCTACCAATAAATAAATAAAACGAGGCGTACGGATGTTCAAAAGCCGCCTTCAAAGCTTGTTTACGTGACGTACGAATGTGAAAATGTTATGCGGCGTTGGTTTTACATCTCGCCTGGCTTACCTACAAAGCCGCGCTCATTCGCGGGCCGACGCTCTCGTCATGAAAAGAGCCGAGCGCTCTTCAACTCTGCCTCAAACGCGCTCCTCAACCCTCGAGCGGCGCCGGCCCTTTGTCTGCGCGCCGCGACCCAGCGGTTCGGGCCGCGGCCCACATCCTAATACTTACAGTAATACCCTGTGTGTGTGTGTGTGTGTGTGTGTGTGTGTGTGTGTGTGTGTGTGTCATTTGAGGCGGTCGGCGGTGCGCACGCCACGCCACATTTTGAGTGACGGGCCGGTCAGACGAGACAACCGTCGGACATTAAAATGAATGCCGGACCTTTAGCCTTCAGGGCGATATCTAGCATCGCTAGACATGGCCGCCTCGCCTCCCCCTCCTCCCCCCCCCCCCCCCCCCCCCCTCCCCTCCCCCCCCCCCCCCCCCCCCCAAGGCCAGCGCATAACTCTGCTCTGACAGCTGTGACATTCACACTGAATGCTGGTCAGCAGAGTTGGTCACAGGGAAACCACCATGGCAGAAACTAACTCACCCTGAGCAGCTGAGACAAAGAGAAAGCTTTTATTTATTTGGACGCTGGTTAATGGAGAAAAAAAAAACACAGTGAATTTAACACAGTGTTGATTGCAATTTAGTTGTTTAAAGAAAAAAAACTACCGATGTTATATCACTGACTTCAGGCAAATTGGATTAACCCTCATATTGTGAAATAGCTTCTTAACATAATGAATGACTACCACAAAACTGTTTGGCACAATATCACAACATACTCATTTCGGAGGCCTATAAATCCATTATAACCATTATAACCAGGCATGGCTGTAATGAACACCATAATGGGGGATTGTTATCTATAAGCTGTACCAGACTGTGAGTAAAAACCAGCCTCTGTAATATTGCAGCCTACTATCACACACACAAGCGAAATTATAGCCATAGGAAAGGACTATTCCAAATATGATATCTCCCTCATCCCATTATTATAACATATACTTATTTATTTTGGTTTCTGAAATTCGGCTTCTGAGGAACAACTTCAGCTCATCAGCTCGAGAAAAATATAGAAATATTCTCTTGCGCTTTTCTGGAGCAAAAAGTCGCGTCCCAATTATCCTACCGTCTCTATCCGCGACGCTGTGAGTGATTTATATCATCATTATATCTCACAGCTCAGTGTTGCACACAGCCAGCAGACGCTTTTATCTCCAGCCGCTGACAGGTGAGGCTGAGCACAATCAATATGGGGTGCAACTCCAAAAAATATAAAAGACCGTCCAAACTTTGAGCGGTTGAATGGGTCTTATTCATCCAGGCTCCATCCTGGCGCCATCTTGACCACTAGGTGAACAAAGCCAACAGACTCTCGGATAAATCTCTGGTTAAATGCGAGCGGTGGAAGGAATCGGTCCGAGCGCAGGGGATTTACCGAGCCCAGGTGACTGTGGGGTCTGGGAAGCCGTCCACGTCGCACGCCAACATGGCGGAGGTGCCGATGTCGGCCGTGGCGTTGACCACCGCCTGGCGGACCCGGATGGAAGGCAGCACTGGAAGGATGGGAGGAGATAGTTTTATACATTTATTTTGGGAAAGTAAACTTTATTCAAATTAAAAATGGTATTACTTAAGGTAAAATGGAGAAATAGCATGGCTTTTATTTTGGCAGTTAATCTACTGGATTAAAAAATGATTACATTTCTCAGGGCGGTAATTATTCAGTGGCGTCTGAAAACTTAGTTATATAAGTAAAATGCGAGAAATAATAATAGGCTTAAATGCTGTATACTTTCCCAGAAATAAGATACACATTGTTTCACACCGGCGTTGTTTCAGTAATATATGATTGATATGATGATATGATTCATTTTCACACCATTATCAGATATCGCCGAGTATCGACACGGACCTCATTATTTTTTAGTGCGTGTCAAAAAAGTTGTATTATCAACCGAGAGGAACTAAAACTGTGTAAAAGATACAGCGAAATGTAAATGTAATACCTCCACCGGACACTATTCGACAGTATATAGCAGAGAATGACCGTGTGTGTGTGTGCGTGTGTGCGGGCGCATGCGCGTGCGTGTGTTGCGCTCACCGTTAACAACCACCTTGATGACCCTGAAGTCGATCTCCCCCCTGGCCATGACGCGCGCCTCGCAGGTGTACATGCCTTCGTCGGTCTTCTTGATGCCGCGGATCTGCAGGTGGCCGTTCTGCTCGTTGATCCTGAAGCGCACTGAGGAAGGAGAGCGCCGCCGTTACAGTGGCTGGGATTAACCCCCCGGGTGACTCAAATTGGGCTGAATGCGAAGCCTAAAGAGAAACACTTAACCCCGGGCTGTATCTCATCTCTGGTCTTCCAGGAGGTTTATACTGTACAGTGCTGCTGCTATGAGAACATATTGGATTTAAAGCAATCTTCTGGAACAACTAAATGTGGGCTATGCTGTGCAATATGACCCCTGTCCTGTATTTAAAGGCCAAATGCCCAAATATATGAAACAAACCCTGCAATATCTCACGCTGAACTGTTTTGCTTTGAAGCATTTCACAATAAGGAAGACATTCAGCCACGACGGCGATGGACTGTGTACAGTACAGTAGACGCAGGCGAGGATGTTGTTTCTTTCTTTCCCCCCTTTGACCGTAAAAAAAAACTATTGTCAAACTATTTGAAGGCCTTGGCCGGCGGCTATCTTCTACAGCGCGCCTCCTGCCTGCACTTGGACGCCGGACAAGGAATGCGCGTTTTCATCGGAGAAACCACTAATTGTAACCGACACGGCAGACCTCTTGCTTCTTGTGTAATCTATTTTTGCCTCACAGCACAATGACCCGATGAAATGTTATGAATGTTGCATTGTTCACCAAAACCTCTTTCTGGCTTTTTTTTTTTGCAATTTTTTTTGGTGGGGTGTGTTTACCCGCCCCCCCCCCCCCCCCCCCCAAAAAAAAACAACATTATTCTGACATCGTCAGCATATTCTGTGGCCGAAAGCAGCCGAGCGTGAAGCGTTCACAAGGGGTTCATTTTAAAATGTCTGCCTGTGTGTGAGTATAAATGCAGTCTGTGTTCGGACGAACAGCAGAGTTTATCCGGAGATATTCTGAGAATGGACTGCAGTAACAACTGGCATCGACAACAGCGAGTTCCCAGTGACCTGAAATGTATATATATATATATATATAGTATATATATCCACCGCTCAACACGTAAATAATAATGATAATGCGGCTAAACTGCGCTGCAACGCATCTGCATGATTGCAGCCAACTTCCCAGTCTGACAGTCTGATGCTTGATGCCTCGCAGTAAACCGGTACAGGGTCCTGTACCTGTACCCCAGGGTCCTGTACCTGTACCTCAGGGTCCTGTACCTATACCTCAGGGTCCTGTACCTGTACCTATACCTCAGGATCCTGTACCTCAGGGTCCTGTACCTGTACCTCAGGGTCCTGTACCTATACCTCAGGGTCCTGTACCTATACCTCAGGGTCCTGTACCTCAGGGTCCTGTACCTGTACCTATACCTCAGGGTCCTGTACCTCAGGGTCTTGTACCTATACCTCAGGGTCCTGTACCTATACCTCAGGGTCCTGTACCTATACCTCAGGGTCCTGTACCTATACCTCAGGGTCCTGTACCTGTACCTCAGGGTCCTGTACCTCAGGGTCCTGTACCTCAGGGTCCTGTACCTGTACCTCAGGGTCCTGTACCTCAGGGTCCTGTACCTCAGGGTCCTGTACCTGTACCTCAGGGTCCTGTACCTGTACCTCAGGGTCCTGTACCTGTACCTCAGGGTCCTGTACCTATACCTCAGGGTCCTGTACCTGTACCTCTGGGTCCTGTACCTATACCTCAGGGTCCTGTACCTATACCTCAGGGTCCTGTACCTGTACCTCAGAGTCCTGTACCTATACCTCAGGGTCCTGTACCTGTACCTCAGGGTCCTGTACCTATACCTCAGGGTCCTGTACCTGTACCTCAGGGTCCTGTACCTGTACCTCAGGGTCCTGTACCTGTACCTCAGGGTCCTGTACCTGTACCTCAGGGTCCTGTACCTGTACCTCAGGGTCCTGTACCTATACCTCAGGGTCCTGTACCTGTACCTCAGGGTCCTGTACCTATACCTCAGGGTCCTGTACCTATACCTCAGGGTCCTGTACCTATACCTCAGGGTCCTGTACCTATACCTCAGGGTCCTGTACCTATACCTATACCTCAGGGTCCTGTACCTGTACCTCAGGGTCCTGTACCTCAGGGTCCTGTACCTATACCTCAGGGTCCTGTACCTGTACCTCAGGGTCCTGTACCTCAGGGTCCTGTACCTGTACCTCAGGGTCCTGCATCCCGGTGGGTCCTGCATCCCCGCGCAGTTTAGCCCTATTATTATTATTTGCATGTTGAGCGGTGGATATACATTTCAAGTCGCGAGTGGTCACTGGGAACTCGTTGTTGATGCTACAGGGCTCGCTATGGCAACAGCCGTGGGCCGCCCTGAACATGTGATCATGTGAACATGTGAACATGCGTGTGATGTCGTTGGCCGGCTGGATGACGTGTGCGATGACGTTGTTGGTCCTCCTTGTGATGTACAAACGTGCATAATCACTCGAAGCCCATTGAGAGCTGAGGAGGTGCGGGTTGCCACGGCAACGCAGGCATGATCAACGTCAATGACACATCTGTCCGTCAATGACACATCTTTTGGTTATTTAGTCATTTTCAACAAGTGAGTGGGTTCAGATGTGTGATTGATGGGGGGGGGGGGGGGGGGGGACCAACATCAAAGTCATATGATGGATGGATAGACGGACAGTCAGATGATGAACACAGCTCACTATGACACACACACACACACACACACACACACTCATAATAGAACTGCTGTACATAATAGGCTCTCAGACACATTCCCAGCCTCTCCTCTTTTACACCATTATGATAATAAAAAAAACATAACAACTGGCTGCTTGGTAAGTGCCAAGATGGTGGCTTGCACTTCCTTTATGTAACTCCAGATAGAGAAACCCTCCTGTAAGGACACACCGGGGCGATTCATACCCACTAAGCCCTCATTTTCAAATGATTTCCTCTCACCATCTGTGGCCACGTGGATCTTGGCTCCTTTGTGTTTCCAGAAGATGGTGGCGGGAGGGGAGCTGACCACATCACAGATGATGTCAGCGCTGTCGCCCTCGTTGAACTCCTGCAGGCTGGGAGCGTTGCGGAAGCTGATCTTTTCTGTTGGGAATCAGAAGATGAAATGTTAATGGACACGCGATGCATCACGCATCGACAACATACGTGTACGACGTATGTTGAGGTATACGGTGTCCTCTCGTTGTCCCACAGTGTGCTTGCAGTGCATGTGAGAGTGTTGGGATCCACAAGATAATTACATACCGTGAGTCATGACACATCTCAGACCATTTCAATGTTGCGGTTAAAATATATATTTTATATCATATAGCTGTTATGATACATAAAAATGACGTATTGGATAATACTGTAAATAATCTGTTCACATGCACATTGTCTCATATTACTATTAATATTATGATTATTATGATGATTATTATGATTATTATTATTATTATTTATTTATATTAATTAGAATTCAAAGTCATCTGAACTGATGGTGCATGATCTAGGTGTTGCTATGACATCAATGATGTACATAATTCATTTTGTACATATGATTATTTGCCTCCTTTGCTATATTTAGTGAGCAGAGGCCTCGTCTCCCACACTCCAACACAAGCCAAGCGTGGAAAATACGTCTCAGTCGTAGATATTTCAAACCAGAAGGTGATGAACACGCATGGTAACTGTCATTACTTCCACTCTGCACCAGACAGTATGCCTACACACCTCATGTGAATAATATTTAATATTTAATCACAAGAATAACAGTAGAAAAAAATGCTGTAGCCTTGTGGGTCCCATCTGTCTCAGCCAGTGAATAAAAGTACACAATTCTCCTTAGTGTAATATTCAGGAGGACTCTGTCTGGCTGTAACTCCCGGATACCGCGTCCCCCGGGGGGAGGAGGTGGGAGAGACATTTGGAAAGGGATCAAATCCGGGGGGGGGGGGGGGGGGGGGGGGGAGACTTACGGAAGATGGCCACTTGGACCATCGCCTGGGCCTCCTTGTCGCCGCTCTTGGCCACACACTTGTAGTTTCCGGAGCTGTCCACGGTGGCGTGGTAGATGGTGAGGGTGGAGGTGGACTCGTCCGTGCGGCTCACCAGGATGTCCTGGCTGGTCTCTATCTTCTCGCCGCTCGGGGCGTACCAGTCGATGTCCGTCGCATCTCCCACCACTGAAATACACAACGTTTTCACAAATAAGGGGAAAAAAGGAACGAGGAAAGGCGTCGTTACGCAGCAGGTGGAGGTGAGGTATCTTGCTGAAGGATGCATCCAGGTTGAAGGTCCTGGACCTAGGACCTTTCATCTGAGAGTGGTACCCCCCATCAGACCATTCCTGCCCCCATCTCCGCTACCCAGCCCTGAGTAGGGTACTTACTGTAGCGTCTGTACGGGTAACATATTAACTCCATTTAAAATAGATTGAGACACTGGAGACGTAAGGCAGATGGAGAGATGGGAGGACTAAATGAGTTTATTGAGGAGCTCAGCTTGAATTTGCAGGTTTTTTTCCATGTGGAAAATTTTGGTAAGAAACCAAGAAAAAACGAAACAGTTTGAAACCTTCTGCTATCTCAGGTGTCAAAACACCTTTCTCATCCAAAAGAGGAGACGGCTCAAACTGATGTTGCATCACAGAAACACAAAGAAGGTCGAAACCTCGAAAATACATTAAACAAAGTTTTAGTTTTATGTGTCTTTGCCAGGTTTTTTTTTTTTTGGTCTCAGAAGGATCTCAGGAACTCAACTCCTATTCCATTCATCCACCCTTTCTGTATACTAACGTAAAGGCAGTGTGTGTGTGTGTGTGTGTTTGTGTGTGTGTGTATGTTCATGCAATCTTGAGAATGAGGGGACTGAAATCTCATCCGACTCATCTACCCCCCCCCCCCCCCCCCCCCCCCCCCCTCCCGCCCCCCCCGCCCCTTGCATCGATAAACAACAGCAGCCGTTAAGACATCGGCTCGCCCCAAATCCCAATTTGAAATGATCCGCCGTGCTTCCAGTCGAGGCCGCCGCCACGTTTTTACGTGCGGTTGCATATATTGACTCCTCGGCGCCTTTTAAATCTGACTTTGAGCGAAAAGAGCAGTTGATCCGTCCGTTTGAAAGAAAAAAAGGGAAAAAAAAGCTAAAAGAGGTAAAACTCAGCGAGACTCAAAGAGCTTATAAGCGGTGACAGCAGCACAGAGATCTCGCCAGGATCCAGCCGGGCCGGCGCACTTTGAGTAAACGCCAATCTACTGCATCCACTGACTTGACCGTCTCTACTTAAGGCCAGAACGCTCCTATTCTCCAATACTAGACAAGGAAGAGAGGGAGAGAGAGAGAGAGAGAGAGAGAGAGAGAGAGAAATTGGTTTTGAACAGACCCTATTGTGGACGGACAAAGTGGCGCCCCGCTACGGCGCAACCTGAGCTGTGATTGGCTGCCAACCCCTGCTGTCACAGCAGCGCTCAATGCAGTTGAAACATTTCTTCGGTGCCTGTTCCTCCGGCGGCGGCAAACTGTGTTGAAAGTCGTCTTTCGTCTACTTTCTCGAGACTTTCTCTCGGAGAAAAACTTTTTGGTCAAACAGCGTCTCAGCGTTCAGAGACTCGCTCTGCCCGCTCCGGCCCTCCTTGTCAGCCGGCTCCGGCGGCGCCGTCTCTGGCGCTGAAGTCGGACCCGGCTGCACGACGGTGTATTTTGCTGCTTGCTGCCACCCAGAAATCAAGCCATTTAACAGGGTAGGCCTGAAAAACCATCTCCATCACTGAAGATGAATGATGATGTTGTTATAATGTTATAATGTTATAATAATGAGCTGCTGTTGTTGTATATGAAATGCGCCGCACACCGCGGCGCTATAAGTGTCCGAGAAGCTCAACCCGTCTCTCGGACGCGGCCATCAACATCCACCGCCGTTGAAGTGCCTCGGAAAAGGCAATTTGACTTCACAAAAGGGTGTTGCCGGGTAGATTAGCTATCCATGTATACTAATCGCTTAACGTGTGAAACAATATGGTGTGTGAGATGCAACTCGTTGGCACCGTACCTTCGCAGAGGAAAAACTTGGACTCTCCCACGCTGATCTCTCCCTGCGACGGGGTGATCTGCACCTGAATTGAGGCTAGGAAAAGGAAGACAAGAAAGAAAAGACATTGTCACACACATGGGTTTAGAGAGAGGGATATAGTGCTGCAGACTGAGAGGCAACAAAACATCAGCCATAGCGTCACAGTGAAGGTATATTGGATCAATGAGCAATACGAGGACCAAAAAAACAAGCCGCAGCATAAGTTATTCATAACAAGGATCTACACTTTTTAACCAACACCTTTTCCATAGGAACCCATGTTTGGCGGCGGATTCACACATTTAAATAACATCCCCTATAGCTCTTCATTATGCTGAATAAAGCCTCGACTCAATTCATTTTTTCCTGAATCCAATGCGCATGAATGTAAGCCCGCCGAGTCCCGCCCTGAGGGGTATCTCTTTTATATTCCCGTCTCCGCCGCAGCACCCTGCCAGGTGAATACAGTAGGCGTAACGCTGCCACATCCACTTCCCCCCAAAAAACCCTCGTATCCAATGCATTTTCATCTCACCGCCAAGACGACGACGGTTTTTTTTTTGGCCAGGGAGGAGTGGACTTTAGAGAGTGTGTATGTGAGTGTGTGTGTGTGTTTGTGAAGAGCGAGCAGCACCTGATGTGTTAGTTAACTTTGCACCCCACCCACCCGCCCAGCGATGTGCAGCGTTAAAGGAGAGGAGGCCAGGCCACCAGGCGAATCTTAATGGGGAGAGGGAATGTAAAACGGCGGAAAAAATCCCCGGTTTTGGAGCCATGCAGCGGGCGGGGCGCCACACAGGACCAAAGAGAGTTTGGCAGCTTTATTTTGACCGAATACCTTGCAGGATTTTGCCAGTTGGTTTCAACGTTCAAACAGCAGAGGCAAAACCTATTCAGGGTTTCTGAATAAAGCTGTAATTCCATTTTTTTTTAACATGACTCTCGCATGAATGTCTCCATACTAAATCACCCGAAGAGAGCCGTTCCTTCAGTCATTTACCGCACTGTACATGCAGTATTAAAGCAGCTACTTTAATACTGCATGTCCCTCTTCATAAAACCCTAATCTGACGCGTTTCATCTCCCAAGTGGGTTTCCTTTTTCTTTTTTTTTTCTCGCCATCCAGCGAGAAGATAAGATGGAGAATGAGTGTGACGCTTTTGTTCACTTTAAGTGAGGTAGGCTACTGAAAAAATATATAAATATATACTGTATATCCACCTTCATCTCTGATGCCTAGCAGAAAATGAGAAAGACGTTTAGAAGTGCATAACCTGGCTAGACAAGACCTCTCCCATCATGCACATCCACATCCCAGGAACAAAGACGGCAAATAAATGAGACTGGCTGTCTTGTCCTTCGGCATCTCCCTCAAAACAAAGGCTGCTCTGAACGCTACACAGGTCCTGGGAAGTGGGTCCATGACAGACAGAGACACCAAAGCATCTTCACCCACCGAGCAGAGCGGCGGCGGAGGGGGGGGGGGGGCTATACAGTCTTTTTGGGGGTTGCCATTACACCGCAGATTCAAAACACACACCATAACAAAGACAAAGAGCCTGGGCCAGAAACATCTGCAAGAGGCAGAGTTACGTCTTGTTTCCCGTTTCGTTACGAGATATTCTACCGAAAAAAACTCATTCTTGTGAGTGGATGAAGCTTTCAGAAGGGGATTTTAATCTGCAGTGGCCGATCACATACACGGCGTTGATTTGAAACCTTTACAGACACTTTTTTTTACAGTTTACTAGTGCTGGCTGAGTTTGGGTTCGCCAAATACTCGCTCACAGATCCCCGCCTCCAGCAACATGATTGGTCGAAACACATTTTAAGGGAAAGAAAATGAAACGCCGAGTTCAGCCATATTTGAGCTCATCTGCCATCAGACTTTAGATATTACTCTAAAGTCAGATGTGTGAGACTATGCTGCAGCAGAGGTCTTCACCGGACCAAAGCGATGGACCCGAACCCTAATGGACCCTGGAAAACTAGTTCAGAGATCCGATTGAATCCGATCATTTTTTTAGATACCAACCAGTTTTTATTTTGAGATATTACAGACCCAACCCGTATTTTATGGACTGGAAAAATCTGATATTTAAAATTGCTACTAAAATGCCCCACTACTGCTAAAAAGTTTATCATGTCGGATACCACATATGGTAGCCCAATAAAAGACTGTCGAAATTTAACAGTCTACCACAAGTAATGCGTTTAACAGCACTTCCTTTCTTCTCATCTCTGTCCACAGTTTGCATGAAGGAGGCCCAGACTGAAGAGCTGCCGCTGGGTTTGACCTCTTTACATTCATTTTCTTTGAGATTATTTTTCACCTCAGTGAAGAAGGTATCCATCTTTACTGGCGTGCGCCTTTCCTCCGCTCTGACTCGACTCTCTGACGCTGCCTTATTTCGCACACTTGTGGTTTTTTCTCCTTATTTCCCGCTCTTGTATTCCCATCCTAATAGTCATCCTAATCATCACGCCGGTTATGCAGCACATCCATGCGTCTCTCTGGTGATCAGCGCTGACCTTCTGGGATCCACTCGGATATTCATATCATAATGATGATAACAGACCCAGGACCCGACCCAACTGACCATAATAAAACGTGGAGCCTAACCTGTACAGGTCCCAGGTCGGGTCTCGGATCCTAGGGTTCGGGTAGACCCGTGAAGACCTCTACACTGCAGCCAATGTTATTATTGGCATCATTGAGATTATAATTCATTGTATTGTTATTGTTCTTATTATTATCATCCCTATTATCATCACTACTATTATTCATATTATCATTCAGTATACAATGTCCATGGATTTCCATAAGCTATCAATACATTTTTTCAACAATATTAGGGAACCATCCATCTTGTTTTTCCTCTGGTTCCTGTTCAGGGACCAGGGGAGCCCACCACCATGAGAATGAATGGCTTCCTCATCGCAGAGAAACCCACAGGCTTTACACGAGCAGAACCGACCCGAGCGTGTTTGCTTTTGTTAGCGAGGAGGTAGATACCAGAAAAACAACATATCTATTACCTCACCTCAGCCCAGATCCCAGATACCACCCTACCAAACCGCTGCTCTACCAAAGACTAAAACAACAACGAAAGCATGAAAAAAAGTAGCTGATGGTATCTGCAAGACTGAGAAACAACAGGGAGGGGATCGGGCTGCGTGGGAAAGATAACTCCTCTCTGCTCTGTTTGCTTGCAGTGTACATATCTCAGGGGGAGCCGAGATGTAACCAGAAGGTTGAAATGCAGAGAGGTCAAGAGGTTTGGCAGCGCGGGGACAAGCTAGGACAGGTTCTGGTCCTCTCCAATAACTGAATTTGGCCTTTTGATTTGTATCTATGGTGGCCTTGGTGTCCTCTGTTGGTGTCCTCTAGAAACGTTATCTAAAGGATTCTCCAAAAGTCGACCCACTGGACTAAAACAAGATATATAAAGACAAAAGTAAATAGGGATTTTAAAAGGTGTGGGAAATCAATAAGCGTTGATTGTTAAATAAATCATCACCAGTTTTTTTAATTAACTCAAACTTAACTAAAAACTTGGCAGTGGAAATATGTTGAGGCAAGATGTTCATTCTCTCCATTTCCCTTTGAACCATCGCTGTAAACAGGAGGTTGTGGGAAACATAATGTTGTGCTTTAGTTTTTGATGTTGTATTCCATGATATTTTCTAATTCCATTTTGAGTGGAAATTGGTCTTACAATGCAAGTACTTCTTAGTGAACCGCTTGGAGTCTGTAAATATGAACGAGTATGTTTTGGAGAAAGGGAACGGGACACTTCTCAACACACCAAAGTGTTTGGATATATTACAATATTATAGTCCACCAGAAATGGCTGTTTTTGGCAGGACAGGACGATGAGACGTTTCAAAACCTGATTATTGTTCTCTGGTCTCCATGTTTTTCACCCAGATGATTTAATTTTATAAAAAAGCACTTCATCAAAAAAGGCTGACCACATTGGGATGGGGAACGCCTCCCAAACGAGAGGCTCTGGGGGAGATTTCCTTTTTTTTAAGGGATTGTAGGGTAACAAGAGGGATGAGAAAAACAGCTCCCTTTGGCCAACTAATAAGCTTAGATTATGAATGTATCTGGGCCTTTAAGTGTTCAATCATCATAACACCATCCCTAATCTCTCCCTCTCTCTCTCTCACCCTCTCACCCTCTCCCATTCCCCTATCTTTCTCTCTCTGGTGCAGACAGAGCTTGTGCTGCACTTTAAAGACCGCTCACAGGGGGATTTTCAACACCTTCTTCTCAGTGCCGCTTAACCATGGCTGATGTCAGCCCTTATTTATTGTCTCGCATTTAACTTCTTGTGGAGGACTAAGCGTCAATCGCAGCGACAATAGCGCCATCTCTGGTCATTGTTGTTGCGGTTCAACTTTCTTCCTGTACAAAATAATTTTATTAAAAGGCCACTATGTTCCCACCAGGTGTGATGATGATTAGCTAGTTACAAGCCAACTCAAAATGGACCCCATAGTGACAGCACACATGGGAGGGTCCATTTTGAAATTACTTGTCAGTCATGGCTAATCAGGATGACCCTTGGTAGTAAATTAGGGGCCCTTTAATCAAAGCTGCACTATGTGAATGTGTGTGTATGTGTGTGTCTGTGAGAGTGTGTGTGATGGCTAAAGTCCTCAGGTTTAGGATTTAAATGAAATAGCGAGGTGGTGATTAAGATTGTGTAACGGGGCTGAACTGCGATAGAAGGCACCTGGTTTAACCAGAGCTTGGACATTTTAACTCGTATACGTGTAAATGAAAGACCATTGTTGGGACTGCGGGACCGATATATTTGCAGCAAAAGAAACATTGCAAAAAGTTATGCCCCCATGAAACCTAAACGGTCGATCAAAAGAGTTTCTGAGAAGCGAACCTGGGGGATTGGAGCCAAGGTTAGAGGTACCAGCATGAAAAAGTCTCAGTCAATCACCCAAAGCCAAAGTGAGGCCAATTTCCCCCCTGTAGGCCTACATCTTTCTCTCTATTATTTATATATATATATATATCACAAAAAATAACCATCTGGAGAGCCAATTAGACCGTCCCAGGACACTGCGGAAAACACCACTGCATCCAAGAAAAACAGTAGCCTGTGTCAGACTGCAGCTAAACTGGCATCACACAGCCATTATTTCCATCAGCTGTTCTGCTCCCAGAAGCCCCACTCAACATTCAGAGCAGTCAGCACCTCCTCAAAGAGCAGCGCCTCCCCCCCCCCATCTCCATCCCTGACTTGCTGACCAATAATATACATATTATCATAACATCAAACCCAGAGGAATTGACCCGGTGGAGTGTGGATCACAACAGTGTGCGACGTGTGAATACAGACCACATGGCAAATCGGTACAAGCGGGGAGAAAAAAAAAAACCCAAACGCCGCCCTGGCCCCTCTGGATGGCTGTTCCGTGGCCGGACTTTATGACCCACATCCAGCGCGCTGATTGATTTACAAGCCACGTACGCGCATAGCATAAAAATGTGTGCGTGTGTATTGGATTTGTGCCGGTTGCGGCTATGCTCGGCCTTCAGCGGTCGGGGGAGAGAGAGAGGGGGGAGAGAGAGGGGTTTACGAAAAGCAACCTGTGGCAAGTGACATTCACCGTTGATCTCTTCTTCATGTGCCCATCATTTCTTCATCATCATCTTCCCTCTGAGAAGTAGCTAAGCTTGAGGAGCGCTGTCAATCTTCACAAACCCCCCCCCCCCCACCGGTGGTTTGTGTTTGTGAAGATTTAAACGACGATGGAGAGGGGCAGGGGATTATAGATTTCACACTTTTCCCACATATCCTTGTTTCTCCGTATCCGTATCCGCTCGGCTCTGAGACAACAGGGGGGGGGGGGGGGGGGTTTCTCCCTCCTTTTTCTTTCTTTTCTCCCCTCAATTATGTAAGCCGCTTGGTATATAGGTTACAGCGGCTCTGGCATCTCCAGCGTATCCTCCGGCAAACAAGCCACAACTCTTTGGTTGTGTTTAGCAAGCCTGTCAAACTTTGACATTGCTTGTTCTTTTTTATGTTTGGGTATTTTTTTTTTTTGTCGTCGTCGTTGATGTTGATGTTGTTGTTTGGGGGGTGGGGTGGGGGGGGGGGGGGGGGTTATTTTTCATTAGCATTGCTTAGCACCCCCATTGCAGCGAGGGAAGCGAGCCCCTCGGCCGCTGGTGTCTGGTTTCATTGCAAAGAGTCTCCGGGTCGGGGGTGCTTATCATGCCGGTCATGTCCCACCCAGAGGGACCGGCAGAGTCACAGCTCTGGCACCGCACTGGGGAGCTCGTATTAAATGGTAGGCATGAAGGAGAGAGGGAGACGAATGACAGCCACATCCAAAGGGAACTTGTGTAATGGCGCTTTAGTGGGAACGCAAACTGCTCCCGTTCCGCCCAAAACCGGGGCTGCGGCGTCGCTGTTTGATGTTTTGGGTTTAAGGTGATGCTGGTTTGTGCGCCGCTATGCTAAGAGAGTCATTGTCAACGCAAAAGAGACGCAAAAGAGACGTCATGCCTGTTCAGCCCAACAGGACCAGACACACTGAAAACTATTTTATATTATTAGTAGTAGTAGTAGTAGTAGTAGTAGTAGTAGTGGTAGTAGTAGTAGTAGTA
>JAOPHQ010003077.1:0-10572 GCA_030340625.1 Merluccius polli | reverse complement strand
ATTTTGTTCGTACTCGCCGATACCGATGCCAGCATTTTAGCGCGGTATCGGGGCCCCTCCCGATACTAGTATCGGTATCGGTGCAACACTAGTCATCATGTAAGCCTATACATGCTAACCATGAATTTTTGGCTATTTCTTTAAAGTCTGGCTAAATCATAAGATAAAAATGCTACCAAGTAACATTTTGGCTTTCTTGCCACCGTTTTAAATAAAAAGGTCCGACCACTAGTGCAATGTTTGTCTTTCTTTCTGTGAATGTACGCCACGTTTTCATCTTCGTTGCAATGTCCCGCAACACACACACACACACACACACACACACACACACACACACACACAACAACAACATGAAGCTTGTACTGGTCAGGTGGTACAGCGTGCTCACCTTTAATACTGTGGAGCAGCAACTTCTTATTGGCCAGTTTGTACACACTGGTGCACATGTCCAACGACTCACTGCTCCCGGACTGATGAACAAACAAAACAGTTTGAGAGTGAGACAACGCCATGCTCACCCCAGCAATGTGCTCTCCTTTGCCCAGTGTCTATTTACACACGCATGTCCGCAACTAAGCATTGACCGTTACCATGGTGACCAGCGTGTCCTGGGGTTTGAGCTGGTGCTTCTGGAGGACAACAGAGAGGGCTTCTTGCAGAGTCTTGCTGGACTTCACCATGATCCCCGTCGTTTTACCAGTGGACACCACCTCCAGCCTGGAGACCCCACCACCAACATGACCCATGTAGTCACTCAACCGTTGGCAGAAGAAATATCACAGAATGGTAGAAAGGTAGAAAGCTAGGGCATCACCACCAAATCTTTAACCAGGATAACCTCAATTGACGGCTCATCAGCCAGCAAACATTTATTTAAACTGAACATTACGTTTGGTGGAAATTCTTTGTCAATGTCAATCAATTCAATATGACTCCAACGTTATTAAACAACACATTGACTCAAGAAGGGGTCATGTCTTCATTGCAGTGTTGGTGAGCCCTTGGCTCAGGACTAAAACCCCCAGCCTGAGCCAGAAGCACCGAGAGGCAGTAGAGACTCACGTGAACGTCACCCTGAGCTCCAAGGTCACCTGCTGGTCTCGCAACACCAAGCAGTCCTGCTCCATAGATAAGGGCTGCTGTGGAAAACACACACACACACACACACACACACACACACACACACACACACACACACACACACACACACACACACACACACACACACACACACACACACACACACACACACACACACACACAGAAATAGAGGTGGTGGGGGGGATGTGGGAGATGGATGTGGGAGGTGGGAGAGAGGGTGTGAGGCAGATGGCTTCACCTTGTCCTTGCCGTGGAGGTAGATGATGATGTCTTTCAGTGGAAAGCCCCTCTTCTCACACAGGCCGGCCAGCATATCTCGCAGGGAGAGGCCGGGCCGCGTGGGGGCCAGCGAGGCGCTGCCGTCGGGCAGGAAAACACAGCAGTAGCCCCCCTCCAGGCCCGGACGCCGCCTGCCTAGACTCCCTTGTTCTGGGGAACCGGGACTCGAGCGGCCGTCCTGGTTTAGTGATGTAGACAGAGGGGTAAGAGAGTTGAAACCCAGAGAGAGTTGTGTCTTTGCTAAATCAAATCGTAATCTGGGATCCAGCAGTCCTATGTTATAGCAGAACTACTGATCCAGCAGTCCTATGTTATAGCAGAACTACTGATCCAGCAGTCCTATGTTATAGCAGAACTACTGATCCAGCAGTCCTATTTTCTAGCAGAACTTCTGATCCAGCAGTTTTACTTTTTTATAGAAGAACTTCTGAGAACCAAAAAATGCATGTTTCCTGTTTCCTGAGACATGTGGGTCATTGTCTTCTGATTTTATTAAGTGTATTTCTACAGTGGCCAGTCTACATGACCTTTACAGACACTTTTTTATAGTTTACCAGTGCTGGCCGAGATCCCCACCTCCAGCAACATGATTGGTCCAAACAAATATGAAGCGAAAGAAATGTAAATGCCCCAGTCATCCCGATTTGAGCTCATCTGCCATCAGATTTTAGATATGAATCTAAAGTCTAAAATGTGATTTGTGAGACTGAATCATCAGTAAACACTGTGATTGTGTGTGTGTACACCATGTGGGCCCTGTGGGTGGCTGTTCTGACCTCAATATGCCTGTAGAGGGAGCCCAGCTCCACGCTGCCGATGGACTTGACCGTCATGTGGCTGCCAGCAGCTGCCAACATGTCTGCTGCTGTAGAGTGGAACAAGACAGTGAGACTGGGAGAAACTTAGGGAATTTAATGGCAAATACAATAACAATAAAAAGGTAATTGTGGAGTATGCATTAGTGGGAAAGAAGCACAGAACAATTCATTCCTTTTATTTGCTGTTAAATGGCTGACCGGCACCTCACCTCCCCATGAGCCTCTGTTGTGGCGTAGTTTGCCCGGACTGCCGTTTGGCTTTTTGGTCTACAGATTAAAAGAAAAATCACATTCCTCACATCACCACAGAAATATTGACAAGAAATAGCATTTCCTACGTTTCTAAGACATGGTCGACACCCCAAGCACACCCACAGCTACACCCACACACACACACACACACACACACACACCCTTAACAATCCATCACTCCTCCATCACATTTCATCTGCATTCAGGACTCACCTTCTTGCCATTGCTGAGGGAGGGGCTGTGTGTGACCATGTCCTCCCAGGAACCGATGCCGCCGGGCTCGGACAGATGGCTGGGCAGAGGCCTGCCCTCCACGCTGGCCAGAGAGCAGCTCTGGTAGAGGGGCGAGCGCACAAAGCGCCTGTAGCTGTCCATCTTCATCAGCTTGAAGATCTGCGACGCCCCCCGATCAGAGAGAGATTTTGAATATAAACCCAAAGAAATGCCTCTCTCTGCTCTCTCCTCCTGCTATGATAACGCCGTGTGAGCGCACACCTAGAGCACCTTTAAGGCAGGCAAGACAGCAAGTGTGTAACAGGGATGAGTGTGGGAGTGGGTGGTGGGGGAAGGGGCAGTGACTGGCACCTGTGACTGGGCGTTGTCGAAGATATCCGGAGTGGGTTGCTCCAAGTCCTCGGTCTGGTTCCTGGCGGTGTCATCGATGTTGACCGCATAGAGGGCGTTGTTGGCCAGGTAGGTCTGGTAGATGGAGCCGGCCGCCTCCTTTAGCTGCGGAGACAACAGAGTGAGCGCCGGGGGAAAACATGGGTCCCTCTTTTACATAGGGTGAGAGATAGATGTATTTGTATAGATAGATGGATAGGCGGTTTACTTCATTAATCCCCGGAGGGAAATAAAATGGCCGTAGCAGCCAGGTACATAAAATACAGCACAAATAGCGCTTTTCTAGGTACTCAAAGACACTTTACAACAAGATAAAATACGGGAATAAAAAAAATATATCAATCAAAGGTCACATTAAAACATTTAAAAGCATACAAATTAAGGGTCAGAAAGAGGGACAGAGTGGTGAGGAGAGTTGAATGTTAAAAGTGCACAATTTTAAAATGGTGTGTTTTGAGTATATGAATATATTAGTAACTATTATTCTACTAACCATAACTGTAGATAACTGTAGTATGTAGTAAGTGTACACATCTCTGCAGCAGATAAGGGCACGTGATTGTTGCCACACCTACATGAAGTTGTTATTGGTTAAGAGACTCTAGCACTGAAATAATTTGGAATTAAATTAAATTAGCGTGTGACAAACGGTGCCAAAATGTCAAGCTCACAAACACGAAAACAGGTCAGAAAGTGGACCCAATAGCACACAGTGGCATCATACCTTCTCTGAACTGGTCTCTGGAATCTTCTTGTACTCTTCGCAGGCCTGCCAGAACATGATGTTTTCTGCGCTGACCTCAGAATTCAAGAAGTCCTGACGAAACAAGACGCAAACCACACACACACACACACACACACACACACACACACACACACACACACACACGCGGAAGTCACAACCATAGGCATAAAAAAAACCAAAACCACAATCCATCGACCGCTGTTACGATGTCCAGATATCTCACAGTGAAATAGCGGACCCCCGTGGGATCCTCCAGGAGCTTCTCGAAGGAGACGGCCCAGCTCAGTACGCCGTTCGCCTGGCCAGCCTGGCCTATGGGGCTCCCTGGCAGGCTGGAGCTGCTGCCTGTACAGCCTCGCGTAGACATGTTCAACTCTAAACAACACAGACACACGCACTCACTCACAGCATGGCCGAGGAGGACGGAAGACTCATGCATAGACATGTTTTTTCGTCTGGATAGTATGTGACTCAAAGTGTGAACGTGTCATGCTTACCTCCATCTGACACTGCCTGGCTCTGAGAGAGAGAGAGAGAGAGAGCGAGAGCGAGAAAAAATAGTAACTGGTTTGATAAGTTCAACGACAGAGACATTGGGCAAGTTGGGACGGCAGAAAAAAAAAACTTGAAATGGAAAGGATTGCTGTTAAACTAACCTAATTGCATGACTGGAAATGCAACCACATGCAGCCAGGACTGTATTGCTGCTATAAAGACATGTCAGAGTGCACTTGTAACGGTTTGTCAGAGGGTGCGTCGGGGCGTGCGGAAGAGCTTATGATGACAGCTTTATGTTCGTCAGCGTACGCCAATGACACCACGGCCGGTCATCAGTAGTCGTAGTTACTAGTAACTAGTTACTAGTAACTACTACTTGTACTAGCACTGTAAGAGTAACGCTCCCAGTAGTTACTAGTCCTAGTATCTGTACTACTACTTCTACTACTACTACTATTAGTAGTAGTCTGTAGGCGTCGTAGCCACGCTTTAGGAAAACCCCAGTGCTGTGTGGTACCAGAGTTGCTTCTGTGTAATAGGGGGGCTGAACAATAAGGAAAAACCCATATTGCAATTATATTTGACAGATATCGAGACATGATTCACATCATTTTTTGCGTCACAATTTTAATTCTCACTGAAAACTATGAAAACCATAAGGTGACATTTTTTGAGGTCTGTACCCAAACACTGCGTTAGGCCAGCGGGACTCTGCAGCGCTACAGCACTTCATTTATAATGGTGTTATACATTTACATATTTTACCCTCATCAAAAAAAAAATTGCAGCTCCTGCAATTTGAATATTGCACTACAGCTATTAGATATTGCAATATAGCTATTTGTCGTGGAAACCAACACACACACACACACACACACACACACACACACACACACACACACACAATTAGGTACAATTAGGTAAAATGTGACTCATGTTCAATAAGTTGCTCAAGATCTAGCGAATCAGCCTGCATCCTTTCAACATAACAGACAACCTGGAGGAGGATACATGGAGCCTGAAACTCAGCCAGCCACACTGGCCATGGACTAACCGCACCCGATACGCCGCCATATTGAGAGGACTGTCAAATCCTGACAAAAACAAAATAAACGCGAATGTGCCTTAACCTCCTAGGCCCCATGAACACCTTGTTTTGCCACGTTCAAACACAACAATGTCTTCCCATAATGACAAATTCACATCATTTGTGAATTACTAAAACGACGACCCCAAAAAAAACATGACTACCAACACAATGAACCCGCATTCCTATGCTTCCAAAATGGCGGTGGCGGCCGTCCAAGCCCTATAGACAAGAAGACTACCCACAGCCCCCAAGGAGCAGCACTGCCTACATGCAGCAGGTTGCCCCACAGGGGCCAGGCGAGCTGGGGGGGGGTTAAACTGTCATGTCTGGATGTGGTTTGTTTTAGACTGAGCAGAAACACAACTTTACAGCAAAACAACAACAACAAAAAAGTAAAAGTAAAAAAAGTACATGTAATGTAAGAACAGTTAGTGATACCAAATGCTCAAGATCCGGCCTCAACTTCCATCACTGAAAAGAGATTGCACTTTGCACACAATCGACCGTTGACCATCACACACACACACACACACACACACACACAAAGCCAAACACACAAAGCCACACACACACACACACACACACACTACACCAACCAACTCACCATGTGGGCCATGGGTATCCCAAGGTGACTATGAGTATCCTTCGCCATGGTTTCCCCCCCACCACCACCACCACCACCACCACTACTACCACCACCAACTTTGATCCAACTAAACGACACTTTAACAAACCAAATAAAAAGCCAACTCCGTCCGCAGCAGCAGCAGCAGACGCCCAAAATTCACGCACTCATCTTCAACTTGGAGAGACTTTTGAGTAACTTCCTGCACGAAAAGGGAAGTCAAGTCACACCGCACAGCAGCACAAGAAGAAAAAAAAAAAAAAAAAAAGAGGAAGTCAAGTCACTATGGTCACTACGGGTTGACTTCTCTCCATCACACGCACACTTTTGTGTGTGTGTGTGTGTGTTGTGTGTGTGTGTGTGTGTGTTTTGAGTGTACGTTTTGTGTGTTTTCTATTTCGGATATCATCAATCTCTCCGCATCATCCCCCCCCCCCCCACACACACACACACGCTGCGCGCAACACAGGATAACGCGGCGGCGGCGCAGCGAAGACACGCAACACACACGCGCGCACACACACACACACACACGCTCTCCGAGAAAAACCCAGCCTGCGGTTGTGTTGTGTTGTGTTTGTGTGTGTGGCCATTGAATCACACTTTCGGGGGGGGGGGGGGGTGTTGCCCCACCCCCCTCCCCTGTCGCTCAAAAAAGCCCTCACACACACACACACACATTTAAAAAATATATTTATTTTTTTTATTTTTTTTAAAACACACATTAACATTAAATACAGGTACAACGCAAAGCAGTAGGCAAAATAAAATTACATTCCCGGCCTTATAATAAAGAAACATACCGTAATGGTGCTGCTGCGGCTGCTGCTCTGTTTCTGTATGAGTGTGCGGCTCTTCCCCACTGTGTGTTTCGCCACGCGGGACAACCGTCGACAAATACCGGCGAAGGCCACCATTGTTTTGCGTTGGGGGGGTTTATCCTACTACCATAAAACACGCTCATTTAGTTACAAGATTTGGTTATCTGATGTGAACAGCCATCCAGGCTTTCATTTCCTCGCACCTAAATAGGACCATTCATGTGAAACAGGTGACTCCTAATTACAGGACTGCTTGGTGCGCTTCAATGCTGTCAAGATAAAACACACACACATATATATATATAATGGTTTTAACTCGTACCGCAGGCTGTGCAGCTTTTCAGCACTTGTTGAGACACTCAACGCTTTAGTGTGCTAAAAATGACTTAGTGTGTGCACTGTGCAGACAAGAGAAGTGCTGCCTGCCTGCCTTTGGTTTTTTTGTATCGCCCTACAGCACCCTCTACTGGTCTCTCTGTCTCTGTCTCTGTCTCTCTCTCTGTCTCTCTCTTTGTCTCCCCCCCCCCCCTCCCTCCCTCCCTCTATCCCTTCCTCTGTGTGCCTATGAGTCTATGGGTGAGTCTAGGTCTGTGTATGCATCATGTAGGCATCACTCAATTTGCATCCCTATCCCTGTTTACAATCAGTGAGCCCTGGCCCACAGTACAAAAGCTGCCCTGTATATTAGGCAAAATAGAGAGGCGCTTTATTTTTTTTCCACATTCAACACTTCGTGCTGAAGGAACAATAATGGCATGGAAGGTAAACACATTAATTATGAAACGTTCACATGCTCATCAATTCTCGAATGAATGCGTGAAATGTTTAGACCACCACATAGCTAAAGATGGTGTTGAAGTGGTGTTTGTTTATGTATTTATTATAGATAGCAAACTCCTACTGAGTGAGTTGTCTATTCCATCTGTGCCTACTCTCTCATGACAGAATATTTTGGTCCGACAGATGATTGCTGTGAAGGGGATGGCTGTGTTTTATTTACTGAGTGCTCTTCTTATATGTAAGGCACCACATTTGGTTCACACTACTATGTTTTTCAGTTAATCGCTGTTTGTTTAGTTTCCCATATGAATATATATGTATATCGTTATAGATGGGGTTGGTTCGACGGCTGTCCCTATTCAGTGTTGTGACAAACCAGGAGCAAACAATTCATCAGGTAAATAATACTTGTTTTACTCCAGAAGGCTGTTATGTTCATGATTATGGTTATGTTATGGTTATGGTTAAGGTTATGTTATGGGTGCTTACAATATAAAGTAGCAGTATTTATTTATTTCTTGTTTGTTTCTTGTTTCTTTGTAATCAACAACTTGAGATTTTTTTTACTATCTTCCTTCCTATCTCTGTTTTCCTTATATATTTTTACAATAACTGCTCAATGTCTCAGTGCTTTAATGGTCAGTATGCTTGGATGGTTATTATGCTTTGAGTATATATATACATATATATGTATATAGTATATAAGTATATAAATATATATAAAGTACAATATATAACTATAAATATAAAATTCCTTTCTTCATCGTAATAGATGAGATTCTCCAAAATTGTACAAAAGGTAAGCTGGAAAAATATAACAATTTGCTGTTGTACATATACAGACCAAGGGTGAAATAGTGAGTCACACATTGCGGGGGACCAATCGGGTCAGAGGGAGTGTGGGGTCTCCCAATTACAACCCCTATGTTAACTTTAAGTCAACCATGTATTCCACAATGTCTGGGACTTAACTTAAGCCACATAGTGATACACTTTAAATTGTAAAACTTACTTCATCAGCAAAGTTAGACCGCTGGATGTTACACAGTAATATTGGCAAGGGGGGGGGGGGCAAATTAGCTCTCTTTGAACATTGGTGGGGAGACGTCCCCCGGTCCCCCCCCCCTGGGAATTTCACCCCTGATACAGACCCCAACATTTCTTTGTATTTTACATGTTATATGCTAACACCAGTTCTACCCCCCCCCCCATACCACCACCAATAGCACACTTCCAGGTCCATCTGCACTCCAGCTCTGGCTTTGAAGTCCATGTCGGAAATGAACTCAATATGAACTGCACGCACAACCTGCCACCATTGGACCTGGTGTTTGAGTTAAAGAAAGACAATCGAACCATATACACCCAAACAGAAAATATATTCAAAATTTCACCAATATTTACCTCTCATATGGGGACATACAGCTGCGTCATCTACAGCCCCTGTGGAAACTTCACCTCCAAGGGACAACTGGTCGAAGTGAAAGGTTAGACTGTGGGACTGAGGATTTTACATATAACTGAAAAATACTGGCTGTCATTGATTCTGAACTATTACATAAATATCCTCTCTTTAATAATCCCCCCCCACCCCCCAATTTAATCATTTTGCATATCTGCACACTTCTATTCTAATACTATATTTCATTATATTTTATATATTTGGTAAAATGATTTGAATTTACTGTATAGTTGAATGGTGTATGTGTTCCTTGCACCAACCAACCAACCAATTAGATTGTGATTTTGTGTGTGTGTGTGTGTGTGTGTGTGTGTGTGTGTGTGTGTGTGTGTGTGTGTGTGCGTGTGTGTGTGCGTGTGTGTGTGTGCGTGTGTGTGTGTGTGCTGATGATGATGATGCTTTCAGACAACACTGTGCTCCTGCTCGCGCTGTGTTTCTTATGTGCTGTGGTGCTGATCATCGCTTTGGGGCTGGCCATGAAGTACAAGATGAAAAAAGATAACGGTAAGGGAAACTTCAAGGAAATCCAGCAATCGTGTGGCGGTGTTGATGTTGCCCATTGAACGCGCAATGGAAAATGTTCCTCTTCTCTGCTATTTGTATTACGTGGCCCTTCATAGCGTACTTTCCGAGATAATGTTTTTTCTAGCTTTTCATTCATGTCATGTTATGGAGTATAATGTGTGGTTTGTAAATCTGGTGACATTCAAGTGGCACTTTCACGTGTGCCTGCAGCAATACTTGAGAAATTAAAGTGAGTAATTATCTTTTCATTGCCTTTCAAATTCAAAGAGGTTTCATGTAGGGTTTTACCATTCATGCCAGAGTCTGGCTCTCCGCTACACGATATATAAATACAGTTTTCTTATTCAAACATGTGAATTGATATGACTAGCAGCTCAAAATATGTATGCAAGTCCACCCGTCCACTAATCACCCTGTGCCATGCTCGCTAGTTCACAAGTCAACATGCATCGTTATTTTCGACTATAGGGATGTCATGGAGGATTTGAACCTATACCACATTCCCCTCGTCATAAATCATCCGCCCAATAAATGGATCACTGTGCCGCGTCTGATTTTCCCTGAAAAAATCGAATCAAATTTTAAGCTTTTAGCTTTGCTTCAAATGTGTTTTCAATTCAAATTCGAAACATACATACATACATACATCGAATGATAGTTCTGTGCAAATTCTTCGTAAAGACCGTAAGAGCTCACATATACAATAGCAGTGTATGTACAATCCTCTGCTTGTGGTGACCGTTTTTGTGTGTCCATGTATGTGTGTGTGTGTGTGTGTGTGTGTGTATGTTTGTCGTCTCCGTGTGTGTGTCTATGTGTGTTTCTCCAGCCGATCACAAGAGGCGACAGGCGCAGAGAGTCCAGGCCCTCCAGATGACCTCTGGGGTCGTACCAAGAGATGCCTAAAGAAAGACACGCGTGACCAAAAACGATTCAAACGGCCCTCGCACGC
>JAOPHQ010003076.1:0-14044 GCA_030340625.1 Merluccius polli | reverse complement strand
GAAAAACGGAAAAATAGGCACAATCGCAACCTAATTTCAAAATGGGGAAACTGGGTGTGCTTTGCTGGGGCAAGTGTAAGCCGCCTATGGGTGTTCTTTGCTGGGGTACGTGTAAGGTGCCTATTGGTGTGCCAAAAAGATGGCAGGAACAAAAAATGAAGGAAAAATAGACCTGGAGAGGTAAAAAACTCGCCAAAAAAGAAAGAGAAAAAATGAAGGAACAACAGGTCCGGGTATGTCAAAAAATCCTGAAAAAAAAAAAAAAAAAAAGATGGAGAGAATGACAAAATCGAGAAGAAAGAGGGCCAAAAAGATGGCAGGAACAAAAAATGAAGGAAAAAGAGACCTGGAGAGGTCAAAAACTCGCCAAAAAAGAAAGAGAAAAAATGAAGGAACAACAGGTCCGGGTATGTCAAAAAATCCTTTTTTTTCCAAATTTCTTTTGCCCCCTTTTTTTCGATTTTTTATTCTCTCCATCTTTTTTTTCTACCACTCTTTCGAGTTTTTTTAACCCACTTTTTTCGAATTTGTTTTTGCTATCACTTTTTTTCTTTCCATCTTTTTTCGAGTTTTTTTCTATCACTCTTTTTTGATTTTTTATTCTCTCCATCTTTTTTTCTATCACTCATTTTTCCAAATTTCTTTTGCCCCCTTTTTTCGATTTTTTATTCTCTCCATCTTTTTTCTATCACTCTTATTTTCGATGTTTTATTCTCTCCATCTTTTTTTTCTCCGTCTTTTTTTCGATTTTTTTTTCTATCAATTTTTTCAATTTTTTATTCTCTCCATCTTTTTTTCTATTACTCTTTTTTCCAAATTTCTTTTGCCCCCTTTTTTCGATTTTTTATTCTCTCCATCTTTTTTCTATCACTGTTTTTCGATTTTTTTTACCCTCTTTTTTCGATATTTTATTTGCTCCATCTTTTTATCACTTTTCTTTCGATTTTTTTTTCTCTCCATCTTTTTTTTCTACCACTCTTTTTCGAGTTTTTTAACCCACTTTTTTCGAATTTTTTTTTGCTATCACTTTTTTTCTTTCCATCTTTTTTTTATATCACTCTTATTTTCGATGTTTTATTCTCTCCATCTTTTTTTTTCTCCGTCTTTTTTTCGATTTTTTTTTCTATCACTTTTTTCAATTTTTTATTCTCTCCATCTTTTTTTCTATCACTCTTTTTTCCAAATTTCTTTTGCCCCCTTTTTTTCGATTTTTTATTCTCTCCATCTTTTTTCTATCACTGTTTTTTCGATTTTTTTTTCTCTCCATCTTTTTTTTCTACCACTCTTTTTCGAGTTTTTTTAACCCACTTTTTTCGAATTTGTTTTTGCTATCACTTTTTTTCTTTCCATCTTTTTTCGAGTTTTTTTCTATCACTCTTTTTTGATTTTTTATTCTCTCCATCTTTTTTCTATCAGTCTTTTTTTCGATCTTTTATTCTCTCCATCTTTTTTTTCTATCACTCTTATTTTCGATGTTTTATTCTCTCCATCTTTTTTTTCTCCGTCTTTTTTTCGATTTTTTTTTCTATCACTTTTTTCAATTTTTTATTCTCTCCATCTTTTTTTCTATCACTCTTTTTTCCAAATTTCTTTCGCCCCCTTTTTTTCGATTTTTTATTCTCTCCATCTTTTTTCTATCACTCTTATTTTCGATGTTTTATTCTCTCCATCTTTTTTTTTCTCCGTCTTTTTTTCGATTTTTTTTTCTATCACTTTTTTCAATTTTTTATTCTCTCCATCTTTTTTTCTATTACTCTTTTTTCCAAATTTCTTTTGCCCCCTTTTTTCGATTTTTTATTCTCTCCATCTTTTTTCTATCACTGTTTTTTCGATTTTTTTACCCTCTTTTTTCGATTTCTTTTTGTAGCACTTTTTTCAATATTTTATTTGCTCCATCTTTTTATCACTTTTCTTTCGATTTTTTTTTCTCTCCATCTTTTTTTTCTACCACTCTTTTTCGAGTTTTTTTAACCCACTTTTTTCGAATTTGTTTTTGCTATCACTTTTTTTCTTTCCATCTTTTTTCGAGTTTTTTTCTATCACTCTTTTTTGATTTTTTATTCTCTCCATCTTTTTTCTATCAGTCTTTTTTTCGATCTTTTATTCTCTCCATTTTTTTTCTATCACTCTTTTTTTTAAAATTTTTGCCCCCTTTTTTTCGATTTTTTATTCTCCATCTTTTTTTTATATCACTTTTTTCAATTTTTTATTCTCCATCTTTTTTTCTATCACTCTTTTTTCCAAATTTCTTTTGCTCCCTTTTTTTCGATTTTTTATTCTCTCCATCTTTTTTCTATCACTGTTTTTTCGATTTTTTTTACCCTCTTTTTTCGATTTCTTTTTGTAGCACTTTTTTCAATATTTTATTTGCTCCATCTTTTTATCACTTTTTTCGATTTTTTTTTCTCTCCATCTTTTTTTTCTACCACTCTTTTTCGAGTTTTTTTAACCCACTTTTTTCGAATTTGTTTTTGCTATCACTTTTTTTCTTTCCATCTTTTTTCGAGTTTTTTTCTATCACTCTTTTTTGATTTTTTATTCTCTCCATCTTTTTTCTATCAGTCTTTTTTTCGATCTTTTATTCTCTCCATTTTTTTTCTATCACTCTTTTTTTTAAAAATTTTTGCCCCCTTTTTTTCGATTTTTTATTCTCCATCTTTTTTTTCTATCACTTTTTTCAATTTTTTATTCTCTCCATCTTTTTTTCTATCACTCTTTTTTCCAAATTTCTTTTGCCCCCTTTTTTTCGATTTTTTATTCTCTCCATCTTTTTTCTATCACTCTTATTTTCGATGTTTTATTCTCTCCATCTTTTTTTTTCTCCGTCTTTTTTTCGATTTTTTTTTCTATCACTTTTTTCAATTTTTTATTCTCCATCTTTTTTTCTATTACTCTTTTTTCCAAATTTCTTTTGCCCCCTTTTTCGATTTTTTATTCTCTCCATCTTTTTTCTATCACTGTTTTTTCGATTTTTTTACCCTCTTTTTTCGATTTCTTTTTGTAGCACTTTTTTCAATATTTTATTTGCTCCATCTTTTTATCACTCTTCTTTCGATTTTTTTTTCTCTCCATCTTTTTTTTCTACCACTCTTTTTCGAGTTTTTTTAACCCACTTTTTTCGAATTTTTTTTTGCTATCACTTTTTTTCTTTCCATCTTTTTTTTCTATCACTCTTATTTTCGATGTTTTATTCTCTCCATCTTTTTTTTCTCCGTCTTTTTTTCGATTTTTTTTTCTATCACTTTTTTCAATTTTTTATTCTCTCCATCTTTTTTTCTATCACTCTTTTTTCCAAATTTCTTTTGCCCCCTTTTTTTCGATTTTTTATTCTCTCCATCTTTTTTTCTATCACTCTTATTTTCGATGTTTTATTCTCTCCATCTTTTTTTTCTCCGTCTTTTTTTCGATTTTTTTTTCTATCACTTTTTTCAATTTTTTATTCTCTCCATCTTTTTTTCTATCACTCTTTTTTCCAAATTTCTTTTGCCCCCTTTTTTCGATTTTTTATTTTTTTCTCCGTCTTTTTTTCGATTTTGTTTTCTATCACTTTTTTCAATTTTTTATTCTCTCCATCTTTTTTTCTATCACTCTTTTTTCCAAATTTCTTTTGCCCCCTTTTTTTCGATTTTTTATTCTCTCCATCTTTTTTTTCTACCACTCTTTCGAGTTTTTTTAACCCACTTTTTTCGAATTTTTTTTTGCTATCACTTTTTTTCTTTCCATCTTTTTTCGATTTTTTTTCTATCACTCTTTTTTGATTTTTTATTCTCTCCATCTTTTTTCTATCAGTCTTTTTTTCGATCTTTTATTCTCTCCATTTTTTTTCTATCACTCTTTTTTTTTTAAATTTTTGCCCCCTTTTTTTCGAGTTTTTTATTCTCCATCTTTTTTTTCTATCACTTTTTTCAATTTTTTATTCTCTCCATCTTTTTTTCTATCACTCTTTTTTCCAAATTTCTTTTGCCCCCTTTTTTCGATTTTTTATTCTCTCCATCTTTTTTCTATCACTCTTATTTTCGATGTTTTATTCTCTCCATCTTTTTTTTTCTCCGTCTTTTTTTCGATTTTGTTTTCTATCACTTTTTTCAATTTTTTATTCTCTCCATCTTTTTTTCTATCACTCTTTTTTCCAAATTTCTTTTGCCCCCTTTTTTTCGATTTTTTATTCTCTCCATCTTTTTTCTATCACTATTTTTTCGATTTTTTTTAACCTCTTTTTTCGATTTCTTTTTGTAGCACTTTTTTCAATATTTTATTTGCTCCATCTTTTTATCACTTTTTTTTCGATTTTTTTTTCTCTCCATCTTTTTTTTCTACCACTCTTTTTCGAGTTTTTTTAACCCACTTTTTTTTAATTCTTTTTTGCTATCACTTTTTTTCTTTCCATCTTTTTTCGATTTTTTTTCTATCACTCTTTTTTGATTTTTTATTCTCTCCATCTTTTTTTTCTATCACTCTTATTTTCGATGTTTTATTCTCTCCATCTTTTTTTTTCTCCGTCTTTTTTTCGATTTTTTTTTCTATCACTCTTTTCAATTTTTTATTCTCTCCATCTTTTTTTCTATCACTCTTTTTTCCAAATTTCTTTTGCCCCCTTTTTTTCGATTTTTTATTCTCTCCATCTTTTTTCTATCAGTCTTTTTTTCGATCTTTTATTCTCTCCATTTTTTTTCTATCACTCTTTTTTTTTTTAATTTTTGCCCCCTTTTTTTCAATTTTTTATTCTCTCCATCTTTCTTCTATCACTCTTATTTTCGATGTTTTATTCTCTCCATCTTTTTTTTCTACCACTCTTTTTCGAGTTTTTTTAACCCACTTTTTTCGAATTTTTTTTTGCTATCACTTTTTATTCTCTCCATCTTTTTTCTATCACTCTTATTTTCGATGTTTTATTCTCTCCATCTTTTTTTTTCTCCGTCTTTTTTTCGATTTTTTTTCTATCACTCTTTTCAATTTTTTATTCTCTCCATCTTTTTTTCTATCAATCTTTTTTCCAAATTTCTTTTGCTCCCTTTTTTTCGATTTTTTATTCTCTCCATCTTTTTCTATCACTGTTTTTTCGATTTTTTTACCCTCTTTTTTCGATTTCTTTTTGTAGCACTTTTTTCAATATTTTATTTGCTCCATCTTTTTATCACTTTTTTTCGATTTTTTTTTCTCCATCTTTTTTTTCTACCACTCTTTTTCGAGTTTTTTTAACCCACTTTTTTCGAATTTTTTTTTGCTATCACTTTTTATTCTCTCCATCTTTTTTCTATCACTCTTATTTTCGATGTTTTATTCTCTCCATCTTTTTTTTTCTCCGTCTTTTTTTCGATTTTTTTTCTATCACTCTTTTCAATTTTTTATTCTCTCCATCTTTTTTTCTATCAATCTTTTTTCCAAATTTCTTTTGCTCCCTTTTTTTCGATTTTTTATTCTCTCCATCTTTTTCTATCACTGTTTTTTCGATTTTTTTACCCTCTTTTTTCGATTTCTTTTTGTAGCACTTTTTTCAATATTTTATTTGCTCCATCTTTTTATCACTTTTTTTCGATTTTTTTTTCTCCATCTTTTTTTTCTACCACTCTTTTTCGAGTTTTTTTAACCCACTTTTTTCGAATTTTTTTTTGCTATCACTTTTTTTCTTTCCATCTTTTTTCGATTTTTTTTTCTATCACTCTTTTTTGATTTTTTATTCTCTCCATCTTTTTTCTATCAGTCTTTTTTTCGATCTTTTATTCTCTCCATTTTTTTCTATCACTTTTTAAAAAACAATTTTGCCCCCTTTTTTCTGTTGTTCCTTCATTTTTTCTCTTTCTTTTTAGGCGAGTTTTTGACCTCTTCAGGTCTCTTTTTCCTTCATTTTTTGTTCCTGCCATCTTTTTGGCCCTCTTTCTTCTCGATTTTGTCATTCTCTCCATCTTTTTTTTTTTTTTTTTTCAGGATTTTTTGACATACCCGGACCTGTTGTTCCTTCATTTTTTCTCTTTCTTTTTTGGCGAGTTTTTGACCTCTCCAGGTCTCTTTTTCCTTCATTTTTTGTTCCTGCCATCTTTTTGGCCCTCTTTCTTCTCGATTTTGTCATTCTCTCCATCTTTTTTTTTTTTTTTTTTTCAGGATTTTTTGACATACCCGGACCTGTTGTTCCTTCATTTTTTCTCTTTCTTTTTTGGCGAGTTTTTGACCTCTCCAGGTCTCTTTTTCCTTCATTTTTTGTTCCTGCCATCTTTTTGGCCCTCTTTCTTCTCGATTTTGTCATTCTCTCCATCTTTTTTTTTTTTTTTTTTTCAGGATTTTTTGACATACCCGGACCTGTTGTTCCTTCATTTTTTCTCTTTCTTTTTTGGCGAGTTTTTTACCTCTCCAGGTCTCTTTTTCCTTCATTTTTTGTTCCTGCCATCTTTTTGGCCCTCTTTCTTCTCGATTTTGTCATTCTCTCCATCTTTTTTTTTTTTTTTTTTTTTCAGGATTTTTTGACATACCCGGACCTGTTGTTCCTTCATTTTTTGTCTTTCTTTTCTGGCGAGTTTTTGACCTCTCCAGGTCTCTTTTTCCTTCATTTTTTGTTCCTGCCATCTTTTTGGCCCTCTTTCTTCTCGATTTTGTCATTCTCTCCATCTTTTTTTTTTTTTTTTTTTTCAGGATTTTTTGACATACCCGGACCTGTTGTTCCTTCATTTTTTCTCTTTCTTTTTTGGCGAGTTTTTTACCTCTCCAGGTCTCTTTTTCCTTCATTTTTTGTTCCTGCCATCTTTTTGGCCCTCTTTCTTCTCGATTTTGTCATTCTCTCCATCTTTTTTTTTTTTTTTTTTTTCAGGATTTTTTGACATACCCGGACCTGTTGTTCCTTCATTTTTTGTCTTTCTTTTCTGGCGAGTTTTTGACCTCTCCAGGTCTCTTTTTCCTTCATTTTTTGTTCCTGCCATCTTTTTGGCCCTCTTTCTTCTCGATTTTGTCATTCTCTCCATCTTTTTTTTTTTTTTTTTTTTTCAGGATTTTTTGACATACCCGGACCTGTTGTTCCTTCATTTTTTGTCTTTCTTTTCTGGCGAGTTTTTGACCTCTCCAGGTCTCTTTTTCCTTCATTTTTTGTTCCTGCCATCTTTTTGGCCCTCTTTCTTCTCGATTTTGTCATTCTCTCCATCTTTATTTATTCATTTTTTTTCAGGATTTTTTGACACACCCATTTGCTGGGGTAAGTGTAGGCCGCCAATGGGTGTGCCAATGGGTGTGCTTTGCTGGGGTAAGTGAAAGCCGCCTATGGGTGTGCTTTGCTGGGGTAAGTTTAGGTTGTGTAGTTGTGTGAAAACGGGAAATAGGCAGAAGCACAACCTAATTCTAAACCGAGAAAACGGAAAATAGGCACAAGCGCAACCTAATTCAAAACCGAGAAAACGGAAAATAGGCACAATCGCAACCTAATTCCAAACCGAGAAAACGGAAAATAGGCACGAGCACAACCTTATTCCAAACCCAGAAAATGGAAAATAGGCACAAGCCCAACCTAATTCAAAACCGAGAAAACGGAAAATAGGCACAAGCGCAACCTAATTTCAAACCGAGAAAATTGGGTGTGCTTTGCTGGGGCAAGTGTAAAGCCGCCTATGGGTGTGCTTTGCTGGGGTATGTGTAAGACGCCTATGGGTGTGCTTTGCTGGGGTATGTGTAAGATGCCTATGGGTGTGCTTTGCTGGGGCAAGTGTAAGCCGCCTATGGGTATGCTTTGCTGGGGTAAGTGTAAGGTGCCTATTGGTGTGCTTTGCTGGGGCAAGTGTAAGCCGCCTATGGGTGTGCTTTGCTGGGGTAAGTGTAAGGTGCCTATTGGTGTGCTTTGCTGGGGCAAGTGTAAGCCGCCTATGGGTGTGCTTTGCTGGGGTACGTGTAAGCCGCATATGGGTGTGCTTTGCTGGGGTAAGTGTAAGACGCCTATGGGTGTGCTTTGCTGGGGTAAGTGTAGGTTGTGTAGTTGTTTGAAAACGGGAAATAGGCACAAGCACAACCTAATTCCAAACCGAGAAAACGGAAAATAGGCACAAGCACAACCTAATTCCAAACCGAGAAAACGGAATATAGGCACAAGCACAACCTAATTTCAAACCGAGAAAACTGGGTGTGCTTTGCTGGGGCAAGTGTAAGCCGCGTATGGGTGTGCTTTGCTGGGGTAAGTGTAAGCTGCCTATGGGTGTGCTTTGCTGGGGTAAGTGTAGGTTGTGTAATTGTTTGAAAACGGGAATTAGGCACAAGCACAACCTAATTCCAAACCCAGAAAATGGAAAATAGGCACAAGCCCAACCTAATTCAAAACCGAGAAAACGGAAAATAGGCACAAGCCCAACCTAATTCAAAACCGAGAAAACGGAAAATAGGCACAATCGCAACCTAATTCCAAACCGAGAAAACGGAAAATAGGCACGAGCACAACCTTATTCCAAACCCAGAAAATGGAAAATAGGCACAAGCCCAACCTAATTCAAAACCGAGAAAACGGAAAATAGGCACAATCGCAACCTAATTCCAAACCGAGAAAACGGAAAATAGGCACGAGCACAACCTTATTCCAAACCCAGAAAATGGAAAATAGGCACAAGCCCAACCTAATTCAAAACCGAGAAAACGGAAAATAGGCACAATCGCAACCTAATTCAAAACCGAGAAAACGGAAAATAGGCACAAGCGCAACCTAATTCAAAACCGTGAAAACGGAATATAGGCACAAGCGCAACCTAATTCCAAACCGAGAAAACGGAATATAGGCACAAGCGCAACCTAATTTCAAACCGAGAAAATTGGGCGTGCTTTGCTGGGGCAAGTGTAAAGCCGCCTATGGGTGTGCTTTGCTGGGGTATGTGTAAGACGCCTATGGGTGTGCTTTGCTGGGGTATGTGTAAGATGCCTATGGGTGTGCTTTGCTGGGGCAAGTGTAAGCCGCCTATGGGTGTGCTTTGCTGGGGTACGTGTAAGCCGCATATGGGTGTGCTTTGCTGGGGTAAGTGTAAGACGCCTATGGGTGTGCTTTGCTGGGGTAAGTGTAGGTTGTGTAGTTGTTTGAAAACGGGAAATAGGCACAAGCACAACCTAATTCCAAACCGAGAAAACGGAAAATAGGCACAAGCACAACCTAATTCCAAACCGAGAAAACGGAATATAGGCACAAGCACAACCTAATTTCAAACCGAGAAAACTGGGTGTGCTTTGCTGGGGCAAGTGTAAGCCGCGTATGGGTGTGCTTTGCTGGGGTAAGTGTAAGCTGCCTATGGGTGTGCTTTGCTGGGGTAAGTGTAGGTTGTGTAATTGTTTGAAAACGGGAATTAGGCACAAGCACAACCTAATTCCAAACCCAGAAAATGGAAAATAGGCACAAGCCCAACCTAATTCAAAACCGAGAAAACGGAAAATAGGCACAATCGCAACCTAATTCCAAACCGAGAAAACGGAAAATAGGCACAATCGCAACCTAATTCAAAACCGAGAAAACGGAAAATAGGCACAATCGCAACCTAATTTCAAAATGGGGAAACTGGGTGTGCTTTGCTGGGGCAAGTGTAAGCCGCCTATGGGTGTGATTTGCTGGGGTAAGTGTAGGTTGTGTAGTTGTGTGAAAACGGGAAATAGGCACAAGCACAACCTAATTCTGAACCGAGAAAACCGAAAATAGGCACAAGCGCAACCTAATTCAAAACCGTGAAAACGGAATATAGGCACAAGCGCAACCTAATTCCAAACCGAGAAAACGGAATATAGGCACAAGCGCAACCTAATTTCAAACCGAGAAAACTGGGTGTGCTTTGCTGGGGCAAGTGTAAGCCGCCTATGGGTGTGCTTTGCTGGGGTACGTGTAAGCCGCATATGGGTGTGCTTTGCTGGGGTAAGTGTAAGCCGCCTATGGGTATGCTTTGCTGGGGTAAGTGTAAGGTGCCTATTGGTGTGCTTTGCTGGGGCAAGTGTAAGCCGCCTATGGGTGTGATTTGCTGGGGTAAGTGTAAGCCGCCTATGGGTGTGATTTGCTGGGGTAAGTGTAAGCCGCCTATGGGTGTGCTTTGCTGGGGTAAGTGTAGGTTGTGTAGTTGTGTGAAAACGGGAAATAGGCACAAGCACAACCTAATTCTAAACCGAGAAAATGGAAAATAGGCACAAGCGCAACCTAATTCAAAACCGTGAAAACGGAATATAGAAACAAGCGCAACCTAATTCCAAACCGAGAAAACGGAATATAGGCACAACGCAACCTAATTCAACACCGAGAAAATTGGGTGTGCTTTGCTGGGGCAAGTGTAAGCCGCCTATGGGTGTGCTTTGCTGGGGTATGTGTAAGACGCCTATGGGTGTGCTTTGCTGGGGTATGTGTAAGATGCCTATGGGTGTGCTTTGCTGGGGTAAGTGTAAGCCGCCTATGGGTATGCTTTGCTGGGGTAAGTGTAAGGTGCCTATTGGTGTGCTTTGCTGGGGCAAGTGTAAGCCGCCTATGGGTGTGCTTTGCTGGGGCAAGTGTAAGCCGCGTATGGGTGTGCTTTGCTGGGGTAAGTGTAAGCTGCCTATGGGTGTGCTTTGCTGGGGTAAGTGTAGGTTGTGTAATTGTTTGAAAACGGGAATTAGGCACAAGCACAACCTAATTCCAAACCCAGAAAATGGAAAATAGGCACAAGCCCAACCTAATTCAAAACCGAGAAAACGGAAAATAGGCACAATCGCAACCTAATTCCAAACCGAGAAAACGGAAAATAGGCACAATCGCAACCTAATTCAAAACCGAGAAAACGGAAAATAGGCACAATCGCAACCTAATTTCAAAATGGGGAAACTGGGTGTGCTTTGCTGGGGCAAGTGTAAGCCGCCTATGGGTGTGCTTTGCTGGGGTACGTGTAAGGTGCCTATTGGTGTGCTTTGCTGGGGTAAGTGTAAGCCGCCTATGGGTATGCTTTGCTGGGGTAAGGGTAAGGTGCCAATTGGTGTGCTTTGCTGGGGCAAGTGTAAGCCGCCTATGGGTGTGATTTGCTGGGGTAAGTGTAGGTTGTGTAGTTGTGTGAAAACGGGAAATAGGCACAAGCACAACCTAATTCTGAACCGAGAAAACGGAAAATAGGCACAAGCGCAACCTAATTCAAAACCGTGAAAACGGAATATAGGCACAAGCGCAACCTAATTCCAAACCGAGAAAACGGAATATAGGCACAAGCGCAACCTAATTTCAAACCGAGAAAACTGGGTGTGCTTTGCTGGGGCAAGTGTAAGCCGCCTATGGGTGTGCTTTGCTGGGGTACGTGTAAGCCGCATATGGGTGTGCTTTGCTGGGGTAAGTGTAAGCCGCCTATGGGTATGCTTTGCTGGGGTAAGTGTAAGGTGCCTATTGGTGTGCTTTGCTGGGGCAAGTGTAAGCCGCCTATGGGTGTGATTTGCTGGGGTAAGTGTAAGCCGCCTATGGGTGTGATTTGCTGGGGTAAGTGTAAGCCGCCTATGGGTGTGCTTTGCTGGGGTAAGTGTAGGTTGTGTAGTTGTGTGAAAACGGGAAATAGGCACAAGCACAACCTAATTCTAAACCGAGAAAATGGAAAATAGGCACAAGCGCAACCTAATTCAAAACCGTGAAAACGGAATATAGAAACAAGCGCAACCTAATTCCAAACCGAGAAAACGGAATATAGGCACAACGCAACCTAATTCAACACCGAGAAAATTGGGTGTGCTTTGCTGGGGCAAGTGTAAGCCGCCTATGGGTGTGCTTTGCTAGGGTAAGTGTAAGCTGCCTATGGGTGTGCTTTGCTGGGGTATGTGTAAGCCGCCTATGGGTGTGCTTTGCTGGGGTAAGTGTAAGCTGCCTATGGGTGTGCTTTGCTGGGGTAAGTGTAGGTTGTGTAATTGTTTGAAAACGGGAATTAGGCACAAGCACAACCTAATTCCAAACCCAGAAAATGGAAAATAGGCACAAGCCCAACCTAATTCAAAACCGAGAAAACGGAAAATAGGCACAATCGCAACCTAATTCAAAACCGAGAAAAACGGAAAATAGGCACAATCGCAACCTAATTTCAAAATGGGGAAACTGGGTGTGCTTTGCTGGGGCAAGTGTAAGCCGCCTATGGGTGTGCTTTGCTGGGGTACGTGTAAGGTGCCTATTGGTGTGCTTTGCTGGGGTAAGTGTAGGCGGCCAATGGGTGTGCTTTGCTGGGGTAAGTGAAAGCCGCCTATGGGTGTGCTTTGCTGGGGTAAGTTTAGGTTGTGTGGTTGTGTGAAAACGGGAAATAGGCACAAGCACAACCTAATTCTAAACCGAGAAAACGGAAAATAGGCACAAGCGCAACCTAATTCAAAACCGAGAAAACGGAAAATAGGCACAATCGCAACCTAATTTCAAAATGGGGAAACTGGGTGTGCTTTGCTGGGGCAAGTGTAAGCCGCCTATGGGTGTGCTTTGCTGGGGTACGTGTAAGCCGCATATGGGTGTGCTTTGCTGGGGTAAGTGTAGGTTGTGTAGTTGTGTGAAAACGGGAAAGAGGCACAACCACAACCTGCTTCCAAACCGAGAAAACTGGGTGTGCTTTGCTGGGGTAAGTTGTAAGCCGCCTATGGGTGTGCTTTGCTGGGGCAAGTGTAAGCCGCCTATGGGTGTTCTTTGCTGGGGTACGTGTAAGGTGCCTATTGGTGTGCCAAAAAGATGGCAGGAACAAAAAATGAAGGAAAAATAGACCTGGAGAGGTAAAAAACTCGCCAAAAAAGAAAGAGAAAAAATGAAGGAACAACAGGTCCGGGTATGTCAAAAAATCCTGAAAAAAAAAAAAAAAAAAAGATGGAGAGAATGACAAAATCGAGAAGAAAGAGGGCCAAAAAGATGGCAGGAACAAAAAATGAAGGAAAAAGAGACCTGGAGAGGTCAAAAACTCGCCAAAAAAGAAAGAGAAAAAATGAAGGAACAACAGGTCCGGGTATGTCAAAAAATCCTGAAAAAAAAAAAAAAAAAAAGATGGAGAGAATGACAAAATCGAGAAGAAAGAGGGCCAAAAAGATGGCAGGAACAAAAAATGAAGGAAAAAGAGACCTGGAGAGGTCAAAAACTCGCCAAAAAAGAAAGACAAAAAATGAAGGAACAACAGGTCCGGGTATGTCAAAAAATCCTGAAAAAAAAAAAAAAAAAAAAGATGGAGAGAATGACAAAATCGAGAAGAAAGAGGGCCAAAAAGATGGCAGGAACAAAAAATGAAGGAAAAATAGACCTGGAGAGGTAAAAAACTCGCCAAAAAAGAAAGAGAAAAAATGAAGGAACAACAGGTCCGGGTATGTCAAAAAATCCTGAAAAAAAAAAAAAAAAAAAGATGGAGAGAATGACAAAATCGAGAAGAAAGAGGGCCAAAAAGATGGCAGGAACAAAAAATGAAGGAAAAAGAGACCTGGAGAGGTAAAAAACTCGCCAAAAAAGAAAGACAAAAAATGAAGGAACAACAGGTCCGGGTATGTCAAAAAATCCTGAAAAAAAAAAAAAAAAAAAGATGGAGAGAATGACAAAATCGAGAAGAAAGAGGGCCAAAAAGATGGCAGGAACAAAAAATGAAGGAAAAATAGACCTGGAGAGGTAAAAAACTCGCCAAAAAAGAAAGAGAAAAAATGAAGGAACAACAGGTCCGGGTATGTCAAAAAATCCTGAAAAAAAAAAAAAAGAAAAAGATGGAGAGAATGACAAAATCGAGAAGAAAGAGGGCCAAAAAGATGGCAGGAACAAAAAATGAAGGAAAAAGAGACCTGGAGAGGTCAAAAACTCGCCAAAAAAGAAAGAGAAAAAATGAAGGAACAACAGGTCCGGGTATGTCAAAAAATCCTTTTTTTTTCCCAATTTCTTTTGCCCCCTTTTTTTCGATTTTTTATTCTCTCCATCTTTTTTTTCTACCACTTCTTTCGAGTTTTTTTAACCCACTTTTTTCGAATTTGTTTTTGCTATCACTTTTTTTCTTTCCATCTTTTTTCGAGTTTTTTTCTATCACTCTTTTTTGATTTTTTATTCTCTCCACTCTTTTTTTCTATCACTCATTTTTCCAAATTTCTTTTGCCCCCTTTTTTCGATTTTTTATTCTCTCTC
>JAOPHQ010003075.1:0-18803 GCA_030340625.1 Merluccius polli | reverse complement strand
CAAAGGCAGAAGGCCCGGCTTGACATTTCTAACTGTGTAATTGACCCGGTTGTGCTCCAGGGTTCGTTTCCAGAGGCGATGTATGAAGTGTTTCGTGTTAAGTTTCTGCTCACAGCCCTGATTAGGGTCTTCGTTCCTCATCTTCTGCGTCATCTTCATGAACGAACGAACGAACGAGATGAACGCCAGCCCACAGCCCTCGGCGTCTTCACTCCCGGCACATTTTGACATTGTGTTGGAGAAACACTTCATTACGTCTAATTGGGCTGTGACAAATGGTATGTTAATGTTTTTTCACGTACAGGCCGCTGATTAGCAGTTAGCAATGCGGCTAGCAATTACATCGCAGCGTGTTGACAAAACTTGGTTCAATTAATATCATCCTGCAACTTTAGTTATAGGTTTTAATCAAAGTCGGCCTTGGAGAGTTAGATGTTTTAACAAACATGGAATAAGTAAATACTTAATGAATACTTGATGCATGTATGTTATTTCCTCTTCCTAGAGTTACAGCGCTGCCTGCTGAGTTTAGTATGCAGGGGGTAGAGTACCTCACGATATGCGATGCCTTCAGACCGGTCCTTACAAATATCAATAAAGATTAATCAAAAGAGACAGAAACGGATCTCACCCTGACATGAAATCGTAAATTTTGCCGACGTGGCTCTGCCTTGACATCATCCAATCCTAATGAGGATATCTTCATACCACATAATCCCCCGTATCTGATGAAGACAGTGGAAAGCCTTGGCATCCACAAATACTGTTTTGTAGCACAAAAAGCTCTGCAGGCAACGCAAGCATATCAAGCTTCACACACTCAAGTCTCCTCCACTAAATTCCTCCACTAAATAAATTCTCCTCAGGCATGTGATTACGTACTCAGCCGGGGGGGGTCCTTGGAAACACCAGCCGACAGATGGGATATGGCCTCCAGTTGATGCAGATTGATAGCAACCCGGTCCATCGCTTTTTTAATGTACCCTCCCAGCATGCACTTGGCCGAGAGCTCAGGCCGACACGCATGTGGAAAAATGGGTACCTGCAAAGGTTAGCTCGTTTCTTATTGTCTTCTTCCCTTTTGTTGTGTTTTATATCAAAGGTGTATCCGCTGAGGAGCACTTCCCTCTGTTACAGCGCTGCCCTTGGGGGGGGGCAGTGGGGTTGGGTGGGGGGTGGGGTGAGAGTCTGGAGCAGAGGTACTGACACGGAGGAAGATGTCACTCCTCCACCTGCTTGTGGCTACGCAGGCCGCCTCAGGGTTAGGGAGGACAGCTCGGGAGGAAAACAGCATAATAATGCAGTCATAGGGTCCAGATCCAGAGAATCCACCTCCTGCGACCCATCGCAATGCCACTCGACCAAATGGAGACCCGGGGCGGTCTCTGTCCCATCCAATGGAGGGGGGGGCACAGCTCTGGCAAACTGGGCTATCTGCTCACGATGGGCTACCTTTAGAGAGGCATGCTCCCGGCGTGTTCCTCACAAGTCTGTCAAAATCTGTCAAAAGCCTGCCCCTTGTTTTGAGCTTCACCTGAACTGCACTGTACATCAGAAGCTCATATATTTCACATTTGAATGATCCGCTGCGTTATTGTGGGCTAAATAATTGTGCATAGCAGCCTGCCTGTATATGACATAACATGCAAGGCTTTCAATGGCTTCAAGTAAGACACTGAAACATTGCGTTTTTCGTCACTGTCGCTCCTTTTTCCAGGCAACCGATGTATATTAGATGGGGTTGGGACTCCTTACCCTCGTAACCAAGAAGAAAACAGAGGAGAAGCTTGTATGATAGACTAGCGACCCAAGTCTGTCATCCGACGGCGGTTAGAGTTGTGATATGTTGTCATAGAAATTCTCAAGATATTGTCATAGAAACAAAACCCACATGCGTTTTTTTTCTCTCTCTCAGCACACAAGCGCTTCATCCCCCAGCGCCCTGCCAGCACTAGTTTCTGCCAGAGACAGACACTGCATGGACACAAGCCCTGCGGCTCCTGTAGATAAACTCGGCTATATATCCCGCGGTTGTCAAAAAGCATAGGCTATACAGTATATGTTCGCTTCCATTGAAGCAGCTTGTGACGAGGCGTCACATTGCAGTTTACCATACTAATAAAATGGTTTCAAATGTTCAAGTCGAGTTGGACAAAACAGGCGATGCATTTGTTGCTTATCGGCACGGTTGGTTTATTGTGTCCCATCGTGACGAAGGGAAGCTCAGTGTGACAGTCTAGTCTGTCGGTTCGCGCTACGGGGGTAGCCGGTCCTGAGCGGGAAGCTCGGTTACTCAGGACACTGGCCTGGTTGGGGATGGACCTGTTGCCCATCTGGTTGCAGCAGATAGTGCCGGCAGCACAACAGGGGTCTCCCCGGAGATAAGGCCCCTTTAGATGGAAGCCAGATGGGGGTCAGCGGCTGTTTATTATCTAGCCTCTCCCTCCATTGTCGCTCCTGGAAACCCCCCAGCCTTATCTCCTGGAAGGTAGAGAAGAAGACTCCCAGACACACAAATGAATAATCAGTTGCTATCACCCCTGCGGACCCACTTCCACAGTCACAGGCTGAGCACAACGACAACACAGACTTCGACCGGCTTTTCTTCTTTTTTTTGAAGGTTCACAGTGAATGTGTGTGTGGAAGTGAACAGTGAACAGCGGAGAAGAAAAAAAAAATGCTTTCACAGCCGTCTGTGGCGGGTGATGGGAGCCTAATGGAGATTTGTTAAGTCAATGGTAATGACCTTGCTGCTCCGACATACTGTAGCCCTCCCCCTGTCACCCACCTCCCTCCCTCCCCCAGTCCACCCCCATCACTGTCACACCCCAACCCTTCCTCCCCGTGTAATTGTCCCGCCCCCCCGATGGCCCCTCATTGAGTGACTGCCACCCGCGTCCCCTCTGGCCAGGAAAGGCCACCATCATTTGTCAGAGGCGCCCTTTTCGCCGCCACACTGTACTCTCCGTTCGTCGTCATCCACACTCACGTTAGGCGGCCCGCAAGAAAAAACTGGACCAAAGTGTTCCCATACAGTAAAGGGCCGTGTGTGTCTCATGTTTCCTTAATTCCTCTGGTGTTAGCCCGAAATAGGACTGGGGGGGGGGGGGGTAATATCAGTATAAAGCGAGTCCCCCCCCCCCCCCCCAACTATTGTGCACTATTGATCCGCCGCAACAATAGACCCGTACGAAGATACACAGGAAAAAAAAGAAGTACGGAAGAAGAAGCAACGCGGGGAAAGAACGGGAGGTTTAAGTTTAAGCGAGACAAAGCGTCGGGAGGAAGAATGGAAACAGAGGCGGAGGAATAGCGGAGGGAGGGAGAAGCGTCCCGGCGCTGGCACCCGCTGAGCCACAGAATGGATCCCTCCGTAATGAAACTATTACCTTCACAAATGACTGAGTGCGCCCGAGTCGCGGGGCTATTATAAAGGTCAATTCCCCCCACAGTGAGACGGTTAACCCGGCGAACAGCTCAGCGTCTCTCCAGATCACCCTATCCAGTCGGTCTTAAACACCTTTTATTTCATTTATTTTTTTCACGATGACACAAGATGAATCCGCCGTCGGCGATCCGAGAGGACGGTGTTCCCCGCTGGAAGCGTTGCTTTCCCAGTGTCAGTGGCTCGGGTCCAGAGGAACCTCCTAGAAATACGCTCGAACCGATTTTCCGAAGAGGCACACCTCTATACTTTCTCGGGGCTTCAGTGAGACGACGGCATCCATCACACAGCACTCGTCTCTCTCTCTCTCTCTCCCGCAGTCAGCGTCCCTCACCTTCATCTCGGGGTTTTCAATCCGTTCCTCAGACCTAATGGAGGGCAGCGGGGAGATGGATGGGCCGGGGATCGTTAGTGAAAGCTCGCGGGGTCACGGCCTCTTTGCCTCAACCGGCTGACGGTCCCGGTCCTCACCGTCTGTGTGCTTTAGCTCGTTTGCTCAGGTCTTGTTCTCCCCTTCCCCCCCAAGGACCATGAATGACAGGGCTTTGAGTGAGTAATGCGTCTCTCGGCTGTCAAGGCTGATTTTTATTTTGATGTTTTGTGACTGCTGCCAAGGGGGTTTTCATGTGTGTATTGATCGGAGTGATGGAGCGTGTTCCTAGCTAGCAGCAGATAACCTGTTGTGTGGATGTGGTTGGTGTTGTGTGGCGCACAACACCAACCGCTAGAAACTGGTGGCTTGCGGTTGATGTGGGGGGAAAGGCTCACATATTACATTACAGGATGAATTCTCAACCCTATTTATTATGGTGATGATCCATCCATCCATGTCATCAATTATGGATGAAACCCTTTTTATTTCAATCTCTATAATCAATGACTCGGGCCGTATAACGAGAAGTGCCAGGAGGAAAAAATAAATTGTACTTCTTCTGAGCTCCGAAAAAGTTTTAGCCATTTTCGAAAGTTGAAGTGCGATTCATCTCAAACAACAGCAAAACAATTAATTTGATTGAATAAATGCCACAATGATTTTGATATGCTGATTTTTGCAATAACTTTTTATTTAAACAAAATTTTTTTTAATTTTGTTAATTATAAGTTAGTGTTCTTTCTGATTAAAACGTATTTTTGCTACACAATAGCGGTGATGCAACTAATAAACAATATATTCATCACCCAATGTACCGAATCTTTTAAGCCACCATCTTCAGTCGACTGAGTTATAATCAACTGTTTGGCGCGTTGACCACCAGGCAGCTGTCGGTCAACCATGATGGCTCAGGTCTGTGTTGCTACCTTAGCTTCGCTGAGCAAGCAAAACTTCATCCCCCAAACACACAACATCTCCACACACACACACACACACACACGCCTCGTGCCAGAACAGCCTCATTCGTTGCTAGTGACCCCACTCAGGCGCTAGCATTGGATGGCTATCATGACGCTCGCGGTTACTGTTGCCACAGAAGAACAAGCGCTCGCCGCGCTGGTCCATATGAACCAAAGCCTGATTTGGATTTATCGCCGTCAATATTCACCGGGAGTATGTTGTATGTGACATTGATCGGCGGGAATAACATCAGCAATTTCGGATATCTCCGCAGGCGTGGGGAGGGGGGTGGGTGGCGTGGGGATGCGGTGTGTGTGTGTATGTGGGGGGGGGGGGGTGGGGCTGTTTTACATTAGCTTGCATTAGTTCTCTGGGGTTCAAATCAATCGCGACCTCAGTGGAAAAATCGCTCCCGAGCTGCGGAGAAGGAAATGATCGTTTCGTCGATGCAATGCTCCTCTGTGGCAGCATTAGCAGCTGATTATGATGATGGTTGTTGGGGAGAGAAAGGAACAAACGGTACAAAGGTTTTTCCTGGGTGCACATTAAAGGGACGTAATTAAAGTACCAAAGTATCGCCGCATAGACACATATCTGTATGTTTATAAATGCTCTGTTTATGATAATATGACAGGCAACGGTCTATGGCAAATAAAATTGTGTATTACTTTATTATTATTATTATTGAAATGCAAATAAGGACATGCATGCTTTCATGTCATACGTTGGGCTCCATTACAGCTAACCACTGTTTTATAACGCTCAATAGCGGCAATAGAAAGATGGCCGCCGCTTTAGCGACTCGATGTTCTGTACAATCAAAGCTTCGGCACAATGAGACGGCGCCGTGTGGGACATGCGGTAGTAAATTGGCAATATTCTTCAACTCATTATACGGTTTATTCTGAGCGTCTTTGTTTGTGGTTTTTTAAGTACATTCAGAGAGCTTGGGCCGCTATGATGACACTATGAGTAAATAAAAAACGTGGCTGCGCCGGTGGAACGGCACTTTAAGTCATATTGCCGGGGGATACTGAATCAATGGCCCGGTAGGAGGCGCGTCGCAAAATAATGTGACTCAATTGGAGAGGGAAAAAATAGGCACTGTATTTTCATCAGCGGCGTCGGATGAGGCAGTCATCACACTGTTTGCGGCAGGTTTCCTGTAAAATTGTATGCTTTCGGTTCTGAGATATTCAATTTCGCTTTCTGTAACCTAAATGGATTTGTGTTCATACAGACGTACGTCGGCTACGACCGATATTCTGCACTGAAGATCGGCGGTGGGGTTTAAACCGAGACGCGGTGCCTGTCGGCGTTACGGTCAGACGCCGGTGTCCAGGCTAAACCGGAACCGAAATTGCACTCACAGTAATATAATGCATGCATTGAACGCTCGCCTTCGCCGCGCTCCCCTCAACAATGCTCAACCCAGGAGACGGGTTTCGTATCATGACACGGATACACACACACACACACACACACACACACACACAGACAGTTCAGGTAATCTGGGAACACAGAGGAGATGAGACAAACACATCTCCGAGAAAACGCACTCAGGGAATTGGCCTCCTCGGTCACTTCTTCTTGTTATCAGGCTGCGTGTCTGTCTGTCTGCGCGTCTGTGTGGGCGGGAGACGGCCCAGAGGTGAATTACAATGCTCAGACAGTGGGTGGGTGGGAGCCGGGTGGTGCTGGTGGTGGTGCTGGTGGTGCTGGTGGTGGTGGTGCTGGTGGTGTAGGAACTAGAGAAGTGTTCCCCGAGGCTAGGAGACCTCAGTGGGCTGCAGCCGGCCGGCCGGGGCTCATCATCCACAGACACCTCATCTTAGACCGACGACGCCTAAAAAAACAACTGTTCCACAATTTCCCCACCAGTTATTTTTTCCTTTATCTTGTTTGATAAAGATAAAGATAAGATGTACTGTTAATCCCGGACAGGAAATGAAAGGTGTCAGGACAGAACGTATAGGACAGTTATATAGAAATCAAAAAGAGAATAAAAAAACAAAAAACAAATACACTATATATATACTGTATATATATATATATATATATATATATATATATATATATATATATATATATATATATAAGATGTACTGTTAATCCCGGACAGGAAATGAAAGGTGTCAGAGCAGAACGTATAGGATATAGAAAAGTGAATATAAAAAATAAAATACAATAAAAAACTAACAAAAAATACACTATATATATATATATATATATATATATATATATATATATATATATATATACAGTAAAGCAATGTTAAATGTTTGGCTTTCATCTGGCTTTCCTTTTTTTTAAATCAATTCCCGTGGGCCTCCTGGTGATAATGAATGAATCTCATTAACCGCAGATGTGGGTCGGGGTGTTATTACCATTAATTAGTGAGCGTTTATGATCAGCTTGTTTGTGTTTTGTTGCTTCAGACAACAAATAAGTAGGCTTCCCAACGTAATCATCGGCATTATCCGCTCATGAGATCTGCTAATCTGATCTGTAGATCCTGTATCGCTTGGGCGGAAATAAAATTGGATATACTGTAAGAGCGGGATCGGGGATTAATATTTCATAACTTGCCGTCTTTTCACGCGCTATGAGCAAAACACGGCGTAGGCCTACAACCCATTGTCATTCAACACAAAGACATCATTTTATATTCACGACTCACTAATGGGGCTATAGTGCTGGGCCTATTAACATGGGGTTGGAACGGGGATTCATGTATTCATGCCTTGTTTGTTTGCTTGGCTTGAGTCGGTCTGAGGCTCTATGGGAACGGCACAAAAGGAGACCCGACTTGTAAACACACAGGAGGACGCCTTTGAGCTAACCACGTTCACAGGCGTTTTCATCTCGCCAAATGTGTTGTTGGCGCGAGAGAGAGAGAGAGAGACAGAGAGCGAGAGAGAGAGATAGGGAGAGAGAGGGGGCGGGACTTTCAGTTGCGGGATCTTTAGTGGCGAGCGAGAGGGCGGGACATCCGACAGAGCAACGACTTTATTCTCCTTGTCTTTGTTGTTCTCCTCCTTGTTGTCATGTTGTTGTCATGTTGTTGTTGTTCGCCGGCGTACACAGCAGCTCACAGGAAGTAAGACAACCAAAAATGGCGTTGCGGTAGCCCGGGGTCAAGGCTACAATCCCTGACCCTCTGAGCCATGTCCCATGTCAGTATTCGGCTGATGGATGGATGCTACTGTTGGGCGGCGGTTTGACATTATTTTATTTTTAAACACACGCCGACCGCTGGCGTGGAACCGTCCGGGGGGGGGGGGGGGGGGGGGGGGGGGCGACACGCCGCGAGGCCGAACGCGCCGACCCACGCCACGCCGCTTCATGGAGCCAACAGCGTCCCTGAAAGGGGGGCGGACTTGTGAGCGGCAAGCGTCCAATCAAATGAGGTGCACCCGCTCCTAGTTGCCCCTTGTGGTTGTTCAGCTGTCAATCACACAAACACGTTTCCACAGGCGAAGTGTGTGTGTGGGTGTGTGTGTGTGTGTAGGGGGGGAGATAAAATATCACTCCAACATCATTCCCCAGGGGTTTCTTCTTGCGCTTGGCTCCTCTCCGATCCCTTACTTCACTCGATGGGAATTCAGTTAGGGTTTTTTTTATCAACTAATCAAAGTGTGTGTGTGTGTGTGTGTGTGTGTGTGTGTGTGTGTGTGTGTGTGTAGGTATGCAGAAAAGTACGGCAAACAATACATCGCGAGCATAGCCTCCAGCTTTTGAATGCAGTTGAGGGAAAGATGGCGGCGCGTTCGCACTCACTCATAATCACCACCGCAAGAGCGGTCTTGGCAGCCTGTTGCATTACGCCGCCGCCACGCCCCGGTGATATCTGCAAAACAATGTATCGCAGATACAAAATATAAATAATAAATGTCATCATGAGTCACACACGGCTTATTACTGCTCTTGTCTCCATTCGTTGAACTTGATGCACCGGGGGCATCAAAGCCTCTCCAGAAGCCGACGAGGGTTTAAAACTAATCTCCTGCGTCCCGTTGGGGCCGCATGTCAGCACTGGTTCGTTTGATAATGATACCTCTTCACTATCAAATGATAGTCTTAGTGGTAGTGAAATCTGCCTAGCAACCAACAAAAGAGCTGAGTTCGATTGGCTCTGAGTAACCGCATTGTGTCATTTATAATCCATTCGGCGGCCGAATATAGAAACATATTTTTTCGAGGGGCTGTTTCTGTTTCCGGAGGTGTTTTTGTCTCTGTTTCCGGGGGAAACCCGGTCCATCTTGAAGGTTGATGACGCCACCTGCGCCGCTCTTCGCTCTCGCCGAGGACCGGCGGGCCGCCCCGCTCTTTATTCTGGAAACGTCCGCTGTACAAACTGCTTTATAAGGACCGCGGGGCCCACAATAAATGTACTTTTCCTGCCCCCTCACCACTCATCGCACCTCCTCCCCATTATTTACTTGGCCCTACTTTCACTCCACCGCAGAGCGAGAGAGAGAGAGGGAGAGAGAGAGAGAGAGAGAGAGAGAGAGAGAGAGAGAGAGAGAGAGAGAGAGAGAGAGAGAGAAGTTGACATTTGAATCCACCTCCACCTCGTGTGATAACTGGATCTGACAAGACGGGCCCATGCCATCCCACTTCCTCTCTCCCCTCTCATACCTCCCATCCCTCTCCTCCCACAGCCCCCTCCACCAGAATCATTCTCTCCCAATTCCTCTCTGCTCCCCCCCCCCCCCGATCCCTCTCCACCTCCATCTCCCCCCTTGCCCCGATCCCTCCCATCCCATCCCTCTCCACCTCCATCTCCCCCCTACCCCGATCCCTCCCACCCCATCCCTCTCCTCCTGCATCTCCCCCCTTGCCCCGATCCCTCCCACCCCATCCCTCTCCTCCTGCATCTCCCCCCTACCCCGATCCCTCCCACCCCATCCCTCTCCCCTTCCATCTCCCCCTCCCACCCCATCCCTCTCCTCCTGCATCTCCCCCCTACCCCGATCCCTCCCACCCCATCCCTCTCCCCTTCCATCTCCCCCTCCCACCCTATCCCTCTCCTCCTGCATCGCCCCCCCTATCCCGATCCCTCCCACCCCATCCCTCTCCTGCTGTATCTCCCCCCTACCCCCGATCCCTCCCACCGCGTCTCTCTCCCCTTCCATCTCCCCCTCCCACCCTATCCCTCTCCTCCTGCATCTCCCCCCTACCCCGATCCCTCCCACCCCATCCCTCTCCTTTTTTGGGGGGGATTTGATTTTATTTGATTAGCATTTTTTAAATACAGTTCCATAGCAACAATTCAAGCAAACACAACCAAAAGTTTCAGTAATTGCATTCTCCTTCTTAATACCTGATTTAGATATTTTTGTAGTATTTTAGTTTTAAACATGTTTCTAAATGAGGAAAGTGAACTGCACATTTTTAATTCATTATCACAACTATTCCACAAATCAACACCTCTAACAGAAACGCATCTCTGTATTATATTTGTTCTTAGCCTTTTTAAAAACACCTTTTGCCCTCAAATCATACGACTCTAATTTCAGCCTCTGACTACTGCAGCAAAGTTAATTATTTTGTGCTTTATACATTATCTGTGCCATTTTAAATGCAACTTAATCATAAAATGTAAGGGTATTTAAATTAAGTTAGTTCGTACTATGAAATTTAAATGGTTTATTATTCTTATAGCTTTTTTTTGTAACTTAAAAGTGGGAAGAGTGTTGGTTTTATACGCATTACCTCATATCTCCACACAATAAATCATATAGGATGTAACAAAGACCATCTCCATCTCCCCCTCCCACCCCCTGATTCCTCCCACCCCATCCCTCTCCTCCTCCATCTCCCCCCCTGCTCCACTCCATCCTCCCCTCTCCTCCTCCCACCCCATCCCTCTCCTCCTCCATCTCCCCCCCTGCTCCACTCCATCCTCCCCTCTCCTCCATCTCCCCCCCCTGCTCCACTCCATCCTCCCCTCTCCTCCTCCCACCCCACCCCATCCCTCTCCTCCTCCATCTCCCCCCCTGCTCCACTCCATCCTTCCCTCTCCTCCTCTATCTCCCCCCCTGCTCCACTCCATCCTCCCCTCTCCTCCTCTCACCCCATCCCTCTCCTCCTCCATCTCCCCCCCTGCTCCACTCCATCCCCCCCTCTCCTCCCCCCACACCTATCCCCCCCCCCCCCCCCCCCCCCCCACAAGCCTCACCTTCCCCGGGTATTAGCTTTACCACGCATGGCGCACCTCGGGTCGGGCGGCAGCTGACCCGGTGAATGCGCGGCGAATCGCTGACCTTCTCCGGCCGCTTGATTAGCATGCTGGCACATGCTCCCATTTGTACTGTGTTTTCAGGGGCGGCCCTGGAGGGGGGAGAGGGGGGAGAGGAGAGGGGAGAGGGCGCTCTGTCTTCCTCTGGGGGATGCGGGGGGGGGGGGGGGGGGGGCGGTGGTTTAGGGGTGTTTTTTCTATATTTCTCAGAGATAATTGGACCCAGGAACATTGCGTGAGTTTTTTTTTTTGTGCTTTCCCTTTGCGCCGGGCTGACAGCCGCTGACATTCGAGTTAACGCCTGTTCAGTGTGCCTCTCGTCAGCCCGCAAAGTATTACTGAGACATGAACATTTCCCCCTTTTTTTATTTCTTTCTTTATTTTTTTTGTGCATTTCAATGTGCCCCCTGCTCTCTCTCTCTCTCTCTCTCTCTCTCTCTCTCTCTCCCTCTCTGTCTCTCTCTCTCTCTCTCTCTCTGTCTCTCTCTCTCTCTCTCTCTGTCTCTCTCTCTCTCTCTCTCTCTCTCTCTCTATCTCTCTCTCTCTCGCTCTCTCTCTGTCTGTCTCTCTCTCTCTCTCCAGTCAAATTACACTTTAAATTAAAGCTCCAAGGAGCTGTGTGCGGGACCTCGCCGAGTCCGTCGGGGCGTGTCGTGGATAGTGTCGCGACAGGTTGGCGTCCGACGCGGTCCATGCAGTGTGCGGTAGACCGGGGCGTTCACAGGGAGACGCGTAGTAGCTAACATTAGGGTCAGGGAATGGCACATATCGCATCAGTTTGACATTCCATTCAAAGTGGCCAACTTTGACGATACGCCACGGACACGCCCTGTGACGTAGAGTCGCAAAGAGCACAATGTTTGTTCGGCACCATCTTCTGACTGTACTGATGGATTTTGAAGCAGAACAAACAAATTCCCTGGGGGGAGTTTGTTCACAAACATTGGGAAAAAAGACCACTGAATTCAAAATGGCCAACTTTGACGGCAGGCCATGGACACGCCCTTTGACGTAGAATCGCAAGGAGCACAATGTTTGTTCAGCACCATCTTCTGACTGTACTGACAAATTTTAAAGCAGAACAAATGAAATCCCTGGGAGGAGTTAGTTCCCAAACATGGGAAAAAAATACCACTGAATTAAAAATGGCCAACTTTGACGGCACGCCACGGCCACGCCCTTCGATGTAGAGTCGCAATTAGCACAACTTTTCTCAAGTAACATCTTGTGAGTGAACTAAAGAATTTTGAAGCCCAAGGGACAACTCCCCTGGGAGGAGTTTGTTCAAATACAACGGCAAAAAAGATCACGGAATTGAATATGGCCTACTTTGACGGCCCGCCACGGCCACGCCCTTTGACGTAGAGTCGCAAATAGCACAACTTTTCTCAAGTTCCACCTCCTGAATGGATAAAAAAAATCTGAAGCCCAGGCGACAAATCCTCTGGGAGGAGTTCGTTGAAATAGGAGGCGAAAATTGAAAAATGTCAAAAATTGAAATGAAAATATCTGACTTCCGGTGGGTTTTGGGGTATGGGTCCAAGAGGCTTTTTTGTAGGTGTTGGACTGTTACATGGGCCTACCGAGTTTCATAAATATCCGTGAAACGGGGTGTCGGGGCTGCTTTTTAAAATTCCTGTAGGGGGCGCTACAACAACGACAAACATGATTTTTGGTACCTGAGCTCCGGGCACTAGTCTACACATGTCCTGTGAATTTCATATTCATAACTATTACGGTATCTTTACAGTGATTTATGCTAACATTAGAGCGCCACCTAGTGGCGGAATTTTTTTCTCCTTTTAACGTAAGCCTCAGGGAGCCATGTGTTATCATCGTACCAAGTTTCGTTTAAATCGCACTTGCCGATGTGGAGATATAAACTTCTTAATTTTAAAGAGCGCCACCTAGTGGCGATGGTCTGAAAATTTGTACGATGCTTTATGGAGGTATAAGGAACTATTGACTAAAGTTTGGTGTCGAACAAACATACCAAAGTGGAGAAATGGTCCACTTGCTTTTTTGACGTAAAATTTACACAAATTAAAATATTTATAGCGCGCTTATTTTTTGAAATATTAAAAAACTTTGAATTACTTTTTTTCATGGGACAGTCTGGAGATGCTACCTGTGAACTTTCGTGCGAATCAAAGAAAGGCGCATAGTTGGAACCTATGGACGTAGTATTTGCGAGTTTTCGCGCTGTAGCGAAAAAAAAATGTAGGCGGAAGTGGGCGTGGCCTATATGAGGAGGTGCAGCAATGTTTCCTGCATGTGTGGATATAAGGTTTATGAATGTGCGACCAAGTATGCGGGAGTTATGAGCGTTACGGATTTTGCTCAAAAAGAGCGCCACCTAGTGGTCTTCCTAGTGTGCGACATGAAAGTGACGCATATAATCTAGGAGCGGGCAGGTACCCCCACAAGTTTGGCAAATAAAAAATACATTTTTTATATATTCAGGGTATGAAAAACGCAGGGAATCGGCTGAAAAATAATAATAATAATAATAGGAATAATAATAATAAACGAAGCAATTTCAAAAGGGACCTTCCAGTTTCACTGGCTCGGTCCCTAAATATTCACTGCAGAGGAAAAATAACAGCAGAGAATTGACCTTTTTTCATTTGCTGACTTTGAGCGAGAATGGTTTTAGCACTAGAACCAATCTCTCTCTCTCTCTCTCTCTTTCTCTCTCTTGGTTTTCGATACAGGGAGAGTTTAAATCCCGCATGCCGCTCTGTATTCAAACGTGTCAAGTCATTTGAATGCATCGCCTTGCCACGGCGATTTCTCCTCGCGCGGCGTCAAGAGCGTCGAGCGCTAATGACAGCTAACGAGTTTTAACAAAAAACGCAGAGCGTCTTCCTCTTCCTCATCTTCCTCCTCCCCCTCTCCTCCCCCTCATCATCTGTACGGTTTCTCGGCCGACGCCGCCACACTTTTCTCGCACCGCGTCGTCGGTTACATAACGGCGGCGGCGGTGGGGCGGCGGAGGAAGGAAAGACTGACCTTCTCCTCGGGGTTTTTGTAGCGGCTAGCGGTTAGCGCGTTTCACTCCCAGCCCAGAAGGGGTTCCGGGTTTGAAACCCCCCGGCTATAGATGCCCAATTACCACTAGTGTAGTCGCTGCTTAACAACAATTTATAGCTGAAGAAAATGTATCACTGTGAGACACTTGGGAAGAAATCACCATATAGTGAATGGTTTTATTCGACGCAAAAACCGCCGGTGGTCAAATTTTGATGGGCCTGAGAGGAAGGGTGGCACAACCCCGCCTCTGTTGGCGTTTCGCAAGGTTTCATCACGACTCCCAACGCACGTCAATCATGTCTTTGGCAATTGGGATAATTGAAATAGGGGGAAAAATAGCACATTTTTATGATTGATCTACGACGGTTATTTTTGGGCGAACGTTAACAGAGGGATCAGACCTCTACCGTCTTGAGATCAGAACCATAACGATAGCAATGAATACATAATTACTTCTGGGGACGGGATCTGTCTGTCTGCCATCCCCCCCTTGTATCCGGATAACACGTGTGTGCGTTGATTAATAGTGACATCCTAAATACATGCAAACACTTGAGTAACTAAATGACATTAGTCTCGCCGCCGCTGTCGTGAACTGGAGTGCATCGATCACGTCGGCCTCATAAATAAATATGATATCTGTGTCAATATCCACCTGGCTCTTTTAAACAGCACCCGTGTAATTAGCTCATGCTAGTCGAACAATGTATTGGGTTTATTGTCTTATCTTGGAGCTTCTCTCTCTCTCTCTCTCTCTCTCTCTCTCTCTCTCTCTCTCTCTCTCTCTCTCTATATATATATATATATATATATATATATATGGCCTTGTTGTAATTTAAACAGAGTTCATATGGCCTGAGGTCTCAGGATATTGTTTTATTGAACGTCCTGCAAGCCAGGACAGAGTTGTTTAAAAGGGCTTTCATGTTTGCTGCTCCATCTACTTGGAGAAATCTACAGGGCAACCTCCAGCTAAAGTGTTTAATTACATTAAATGAATTTATAGGTCTGGTTAAAACTATAGAACATGAGGCTACCCATACGTGCAAATGTTAAGTAGTTTATCTTGTCCAATGCCCTGAAATTGCACTTGAGTTTGTCTATGTCTTATATTTTGTTTTGTTGGCCAGGTCTCTCTTGAAAAAGAGATTTTATATCTCAATGAGACTAACCTGGTAAAATAAAGGTTGTTATTATTATATAGGCCTATATAGATATATATAAGCCATAAACAAGCATACAAGCACCAAGATGTATTATGTATTATGAGCTTTTATATACAGGAGGTATTAGGAGTGGATTTTCTTCAGCTAATACAGCAATCTCTGCTTCTCTTTTTCTCCATGTCCTTGGATCTGACCTACCGCCGCTCCGCGCCGCAGGTAAGCCCCTTTAAATTACACTGACAGCAGATACACCGGCCCTCGCAGGGAAACCAAATGCAGAATAGTGGACTTAGTAGTTTTTCCCAAGCCACAAGAAAAAACTATTCCTGCACAGTTTTAACAAGCTTGGAATTTTTTTTTTAAAGAAAGTGTCAAGTGTAGTCCAACTCCAAAATGCCAGCCCAGTAAATACACATTTGGCATTTTTTGTTTCTCTTTTTCTTGCTCTCGCTCTCGTGGCTCTCTGATGTTTGGCAGCATGAAAGCAATGTGGCGTTGTTGTTTGCAGTTGGCTGCTGTTGCCTTAAAAAATGTGAGGAGGAGTGACGAAGCGCTGATTTTTTTTTTTGCAGTTTAGCGTCTCGTCCGTGTCTGTCAGCGCGGTGGAAACTCCTTAAACTACTTTTGCTCTGACTGTTTTTCCATCTTCTGAGGCCTGGCCCCGTCGTCGGCCCGGCCCCGGGTTTGACGACGCGGTTCGCCTTTTTATGCCTGTGGACTACTTATGGATTCGTTCGGCGCGTCGCTCTAATTAAAACAGAGGTGTCACGGATCGGTAACTCCTGGAGACATCGCTGTTGGTTTCTGGAGAATGGCGCATGTGACGACGACGTGCTGCCTCATTACCGGCTTTTGTTGTCGGTTTGTTTTGGGTTTTTGTTTTATTCATCGGCGCTGTGGGATTTTCTTGAACATTTGTCATGTTTGACTCAAATCTCCGGTCCTCCTCCTCCTCCTCCTTGTTGTTCCAGAAACGTCCGCCCAAGAGGCGACCTGTCGGGTATCGCTTTTGTCACTAGTCAACTTTTGTTTTTGCCGTTGATTCACGCGAACGGCAAACAAGGCCGGGCCGCGTGTTTGTCAAGCATGCGACGATTTTCCGAATCGTGGTTTAAAACGGTTTGAGGATATCATCGGATATTTCACAACACAACAGCCAGGCGTCCGTGGAAAATCTGTAACACAGAAGCCGATGTGCAAATGACCAAACAAACACATTGAAGTCAGCAGTCGTGGGGGAAGTGGGGATGGGCAGCTAACAGCTGGTGTTGGTTTACCCGCTTGGGGCGGCCGCCGGGTCAGCTCTGATGCCAACCGCTCTGACGTTCATATTGGCTTCATGCGCTTCGTCTCTTCAGTGGGCCGTCTGTGGGCATACGAGCGCACGGCACGCGAACCCCCGGCCAACCCGGCAATCACTTTGTATTTGCTCACATTTGCCGACGGGTAATCATTTTAACGTTATTGTTTATCCTCCTCTCCTCTGTGCCGCCGCCGCCGCCGCCGCCCTGTTTGATTAATACGATCGTTTTGTGAGATAGCACTGTTTTCACTGTAGCGCGAACCTTCGAAACGCTTTGTCATTCAGAGGCAGATGCTGTGATCTATATCCCCGGCGCTGTGCTTGATTTCCCTGCGCTGCCCTGATGATTAATTAAAACTTCTGCAGTGCCCAGAAGTGCGTCGCTGCCAGCGGAGCATGTGAGCTTTTTACAAGGGGAGCCACGTATTAGCCTAGCGTCGTCGCTAGCCGCACCGCTATTAGAAACCCGGCTCACAAAACCACCTGCTCCTCTAATCACGCACGCCGCGACTATAAGCAACCGAGCGGTATATTAGGAGTTTTATCCATTATCTGGGCTTTTGTCATCGCTGTGTTTCCCTCCTCCGCCCCTCTCTCTCCGCCCGGTTCCTCCAAAGAGAGCCAAAGTGTTTCAAAGTGTTTTGCTCCTTCTGTTCCCCTCTCCCCCCGCGGCGGCGGCGGCGGCGGCGTCGCTAAGGGGCAGCGCGCGGCGAGCACCGAGGCCGAACCGATCTTCCCCGAGACTCGGCGGCGGCGGCGGAGGAGGGAAGGGAGGCAGCAGAGCCATTCATCATACTAATGGAGCATCTATCACGATGTCGTTACCGCCTCTCTCCTACACCGACACCGCCAGCCCAATGCTCAGGCGGATTATACACCCATTTTGAAAGGGGGGGGGGACTCACGTGACCCGTATAACGAGTCCATATATTCAGTTAGAATAAAGTCTGTGTCCTATATTGGGACATGGACATGGAAGTTGGTCCTCAGAGCCATCTGTACCGGGTTTTTTTTTTTTTTGAACAGTGGGAAGGTGAAAACGACTCACTTGCTGCTTGATGTTAGAGGGAGTTGCTTCATTTCACACCAATTTCACACCCCGAAGCTTCGGCCTGGGAGACAATTTAGACACCCAGTGTCACCCACGTGAAAACAAAGGAGGGTTTAAAGAGTCAAAAAGAGGGGAATCGGGTATCGCAGTCGCAGACAGAGGCGACGAAAGACACTTCAAAGTACAAGCGACGTACGTACGAATGTACAAAGTAAAAGTACGGATGAGCGGAAACACAGGGACGCTTCAAGACGCTTCGAGGTTTTGCAAAACAGATCCGTTGTGACACAAAGCCGAACCGATCCGGCGAAATATCTTAACGCTAAATCCGAGAACGTCGTACTGCGGCGGAAAACAAGCCGTTTCTGCCCATACTCCATACTGGATAGTCGCTTGTATACCAGCTGGAAGTAGGTTTACAACCACTGGGAGTTGGACCCTGGAAAATTGAAATAATGGTAAAAAAAAATAAAGAAATGCAGTAGCAGGAAAAAAAAGTAATTTATCATGCAGCGCTGCGGGACGAGAACAAAGGTCGCCGAAGCTTAGATAAAAATAATACAATGATATTATGGGGACTGAACTCTTAACCCAAAAAGCACCGCTTATAACCGTTTCGTATTTAATTACGGGCCATTAATCACTTTCAAACCGCATGACCATGTGCGGATGTTATCAGCTAGAGCCGAACTGTTTCGTAACTCTATCCCTATGTCTCTCTTTCTCTCTCTCTCTCTCTCTCTCTCTCTCTCTCTCTCTCTCTCTCTCTCTCTCTCTCTCTTTCTCTGGTATCTCTGCTATACCATGGCATCAGTATCGGCATCTTTCTTTAAACCACTCTATACATCACTTCTCTTACCTTCTCTCTCCATCTTTCTATTTGCCACTCTCTCTCTCTCTCTCTCTCTCTCTCTCTCTCTCTCTCTCTCTCTCTCTCTCCTAACCTTCATCTTACTTTCACTTTCATGTAAAAGTAACTGTAGACTCAGTATCTGAGTGGTAGACTCTGTATATGAGCGGTAGACTCAGTATCTGAGTGGTAGACTCAGTATATGAGTGGTAGACTCAGTATATAAGCGGTAGACTCAGTATCTGAGTGGTAGACTCTGTATATGAGTGGTAGACTCAGTATATAAGTGGTAGACTCTGTATATGAGTGGTAGACTCAGTATATAAGTGGTCTCCCACAGGACTACCAGAGGACTATATCTACCTGTAGGAAGTCATT
>JAOPHQ010003074.1:0-15170 GCA_030340625.1 Merluccius polli | reverse complement strand
AAAACAAATTCGAAAAAAGTGGGTTAAAAAAACTCGAAAAAGAGTGGTAGAAAAAAAAGATGGAGAGAAAAAAAAAATCGAAAAAAGTGATAAAAAGATGGAGCAAATAAAATATTGAAAAAAGTGCTACAAAAAGAAATCGAAAAAAGAGGGTAAAAAAAATCGAAAAAACAGTGATAGAAAAAAGATGGAAAGAATAAAAAATCGAAAAAAAGGGAGCAAAAGAAATTTGGAAAAAAGAGTGATAGAAAAAAAGATGGAGAATAAAAAATTGAAAAAAGTGATATAAAAAAAAGATGGAGAATAAAAAATCGAAAAAAAGGGGGCAAAAATTTTTAAAAAAAAGAGTGATAGAAAAAAAATGGAGAGAATAAAAGATCGAAAAAAAGAGTGATAGAAAAAAAATCGAAAAAAGATGGAAAGAAAAAAAGTGATAGCAAAAAACAATTCGAAAAAAGTGGGTTAAAAAAACTCGAAAGAGTGGTAGAAAAAAAAGATGGAGAGAATAAAAAATCGAAAAAAAAGGGGGCAAAAGAAATTTGGAAAAAAGAGTGATAGAAAAAAAGATGGAGAGAATAAAAAATTGAAAAAAGTGATAGAAAACAAAATCGAAAAAAAGACGGAGAAAAAAAAAGATGGAGAGAATAAAACATCGAAAATAAGAGTGATAGAAAAAAGATGGAGAGAATAAAAAATCGAAAAAAGGGGGCAAAAGAAATTTGGAAAAAAGAGTGATAGAAAAAAAGATGGAGAGAATAAAAAATTGAAAAAAGTGATAGAAAAAAAAATCGAAAAAAAGACGGAGAAAAAAAAAGATGGAGAGAATAAAAATCGAAAAAAAGACTGATAGAAAAAAGATGGAGAGAATAAAAAATCAAAAAAGAGTGATAGAAAAAAAATCGAAAAAAGATGGAAAGAAAAAAAGTGATAGCAAAAAAACATTCGAAAAAAGTGGGTTAAAAAAACTCGAAAAAGAGTGGTAGAAAAAAAAGATGGAGAGAATAAAAAATCGAAAAAAAGGGGGCAAAAGAAATTTGGAAAAAAGAGTGATAGAAAAAAAGATGGAGAGAATAAAAAATTGAAAAAAGTGATAGAAAACAAAATCGAAAAAAAGACGGAGAAAAAAAAATATGGAGAGAATAAAACATCGAAAAAAAGGGGAGAAGAAAGAAGCGAGAAACTGAAATGTGAGCTAGAGATCAGAAGGTCTCACTCTTCTACTGTCTCCAGGCAATGTGAGCTGTATACGCTTAACGTAGCGCAGCATACATGTCTAGGAGTGGTCAAGCTGTATACTAGAAGGTAGTGGACATGTCTAGTGGTCAAGCTGTATACTAGAAGGTAGTGGACATGTCTAGGAGTGGTCAAGCTGTATACTAGAAGGTAGTGGACATGTCTAGGAGTGGTCAAGCTGTATACTAGAAGGTAGTGGACATGTCTAGGAGTGGTCAAGCTGTATACTAGAAGGTAGTGGACATGTCTAGGAGTGGTCAAGCTGTATACTAGAAGGTAGTGGACATGTCTAGGAGTGGTCAAGCTGTATACTAGAAGGTAGTGGACATGTCTAGTGGTCAAGCTGTATACTAGAAGGTAGTGGACATGTCTAGGAGTGGTCAAGCTGTATACTAGAAGGTAGTGGACATGTCTAGGAGTGGTCAAGCTGTATACTAGAAGGTAGTGGACATGTCTAGGAGTGGTCAAGCTGTATACTAGAAGGTAGTGGACATGTCTAGGAGTGGTCAAGCTGTATACTAGAAGGTAGTGGACATGTCTAGGAGTGGTCAAGCTGTATACTAGAAGGTAGTGGACATGTCTAGGAGTGGTCAAGCTGTATACTAGAAGGTAGTGGACATGTCTAGGAGTGGTCAAGCTGTATACTAGAAGGTAGTGGACATGTCTAGGAGTGGTCAAGCTGTATACTAGAAGGTAGTGGACATGTCTAGGAGTGGTCAAGCTGTATACTAGAAGGTAGTGGACATGTCTAGGAGTGGTCAAGCTGTATACTAGAAGGTAGTGGACATGTCTAGGAGTGGTCAAGCTGTATACTAGAAGGTAGTGGACATGTCTAGGAGTGGTCAAGCTGTATACTAGAAGGTAGTGGACATGTCTAGGAGTGGTCAAGCTGTATACTAGAAGGTAGTGGACATGTCTAGGAGTGGTCAAGCTGTATACTAGAAGGTAGTGGACATGTCTAGGAGTGGTCAAGCTGTATACTAGAAGGTAGTGGACATGTCTAGGAGTGGTCAAGCTGTATACTAGAAGGTAGTGGACATGTCTAGGAGTGGTCAAGCTGTATACTAGAAGGTAGTGGACATGTCTAGGAGTGGTCAAGCTGTATCCTAGAAGGTAGTGGACATGTCTAGGAGTGGTCTACATGTTCGTCACACTGCGTCCACCTGAACTACACACAGCTCCTTAGCAGGGCCGGCTCTAGGCATAGGCGACATAGGCGGTCGCCTAGAGCGCCGTCTGCTGGAGGGGCGCCACAAGGCACCCTTGGCCTCGAGGATTTTTAAAAAACAACAACAATAAAAATAAAAATAATTTGGGGTGGGTTACAATCGCCCCCCCCAAATAAAGACTACAGAGACATGTCTCAGCTAATGGACATTATTGTGGATTTTACAAACTGATTTCAACCTTCATGTGCTCTTCATTTCTTTATGTTTAAATATCTCTCTACAACAGTGAGAGACGAACACAAACTATGAATTTCAGATCTGCAGCAAGAGGGTTTCAAGCGTTTCCTGTCAGTAGCAGCTTGGTTCAGACTCTTGTACTTCATGTGTATCGTGTGGATCTCACAGGATGTTTCCTCACACCCAGCAGCTTTATTCATCTTCTCACCATCATTTTAGCATTTGCATTGCGGTGTCTCCAGATATGTTCCAGGGTGAGTTGTGATGTTTGTGACAGATGCACATTTTCGTTTTTCCAAGAAGTAAGATAGAAAGAAACAAGAATTACCCCAACATCTTATCTTCGTTGTGTGTGTGTGTGTGTGTGTGTGTGTGTGTGTGTAACGCCAAAGGGGTCATAAATGCATGCTGCCCAGGCGTGTGCTTTGCCTTGGTACATGAAATGTCAGGTGCTTTTTGCGCAAGTTCACGTGAAATTGCGTGTGCTCAAACTGAACGTGTTAACGCGTTACCATTTGGCACACAACATTTCAAAGCGCGTGAAATTTCGTGTGCCAAAGACGAAGCGTACGCCTGGGCAGCACGCGTTTATGACCCCTATGGCGCGTCGCTGGCCAAAGGGGTCAGGTGAAGTCGAGTTCACAACATGTCCATAACTTCTGAGGTGCGTCTCAGTGAGGCTGAATGTGTAACGTTAGCCCTTTCCTTTTCTCCCTTAAGCGGACAACGGTCCGCTTAAATGAAACGGCGAATGTTTCCACCTCCCATGTGCTTTTATTCAATTGCTAATTGCAGGCAGAACAGTGCTGATATCTGATGAGGTTTTCATTTTGGTAAACAAACACAATAAAGATATTTGAATTGTATCCTGGGCCCAGTTTCCCGAAAGCGTCGTTAGCCTAAGTGGTTCGTTAAGTTCGTCGTACCATCAGACAGTTTTCACACCGTTTCCCGAAAGCATCGTTGCGTAACGACCGTCGTTAAGACGCTCGTAGCTAACGAGAGCTCCAGCTGTCCTCGTAGCGCTACGAGCGTCTTAACACGTCCAATACCACTGAGTGTCCAGCTGGTGGCGCTGAAGTTACGATAGGCTATACAGCTTAGTCTATGTTATACCATGGTCTGGGTGAACACTCGATTCTGATTGGCTGAAGATAATCTTATATTTGATGTACACCTAGGAAAGACGTTGACGCTATGGCCACGTTGCTTGGCAACGCCTGCATACGGGAGATATTAAATAGTCCGCTCGACTTATACAAATAAAAAAACCCTCACGATTGTAACTCTAAAACACATTAAAGTATTATTAATTGATTAAATATTAACAGAAATGAATGGACGACGCGGAGGCGTGAACCGCGGAGGACGGTTCTGTTAATGGACACCTCGTCGGGCACTATCCGCTTATACCGGTCACTTACGAAATAAATAAATATTTAATCAATTAATAATACTTGAATGTGTTTTAGAGTTAAAATCGTGAGTGTTTTTTTTTTTTTACAAGTCGAGCGGACTATTTAATATCTCCCGTATGCAGACGTTGCCAAGCAACGTGGCCATAGCGTCTTCATAGCGTCAACGTCTTTCCTAGGTGTACTTTTCAACCTACACCCTCCAGCCAATCGGAATCGAGTATTCACCCAGACCATGTGGTATAATGTGTATTTCAGCACCGTGTCAGTGGACAGTACGAGGCTACAACCGGTCGTTAGATCTGTGCACGCGCGTTCATGTTAAGAGGAGTTTCGGGAAACGCACGGAAAAAAATAACGATCGTTCGAAAGATGATTCGTAAGATGGATCGTAAGATGGATCGTACATCGTTATCGGGAAACTGGGCCCTGGACCATTGAACTGAGGGCGGACATTGAGTGGTTTTGTGATATTGAGTGTTTTATTCGTGTGTGTTACCGGTGTTCACAGTTACGGTTGCACTGTATTTATATGTATGCTGTTTCTAACCGCCATGCTTCCTGCTATACTTGCCCTATTTATTTTATTTTATTATGTTGCTTGCTGAAAGGCACTTTAAAATAAAATGTATTATTATTATTATTATTATTATTATTATTATTAAATTGTTCATATTTTATATATATATATATATATATATATATGGCAGTGGCGGCTGGTGAAAAATACTGTAGGTGGGGCTCTATATTGGGGGGGGGTCTGGGGGTCCTCACCCAGAAAATTTTGAATTTTGTAAATGTGATTTCCTGCATTCTGGTGCATTTTAGGGTGACCAGCTGGAGATCCCAAATCATTCACAATGATAAATTTGTGTGTGGGTAAATTTCAATGTTTCACACACTCATATTTATTGTTCGCTATTTGGTCAATTGCGTCCCCCTAAATATATGATGGCGACGCCCATGTCCCTTATACCAATAAAATAACTCAAACCAGTCAATACCAATGGTCTAAAAAGACAATATTAATTTAACTGCCATGTAGAAATCAACAGTTTCACAGGTAATGATAATGAACACGTTGCATGTTTATTATGCTCTGTGTCCAGATAGAAAGTGCAAACACAAAGATAAATTATAAAAGGTAATAAAACAATGTAGTTATTTATAGATATGTAGTCTACATATCGGCCAAGCGTTTCATTTTTTTCTTCGGCCAAAAATGTTCTATTCGGTGCATCCCTAATATATATTATATATTGTATTTATTGTGTTCCTAGAAACACAAATAGTCAGACTACTGCCTGAAACACAATCATTCAGACACCAGTTAACATGAGTCGGGAAATAAAAGCGTTACGGTAGGGCAACGCTTTTATTTCCTGACTTTAAAACGGTGATGACCCAAGCCGTGCTTTTACGTAAGGAGTAATCCCTGAAGGGCTGTCCTCTTTCATTGGTTGCCTCTATTTTTACGGGAGTAAATAGATAAAGGTAACGTTTTCATTTCATATGACGCTCATGATAACTGTGTTCCAGGCGTTAGTGAGACCCATATATTTGTCTGGTCGGACCATTTGTGTTTCAGGGAACACAACCAAAGTTGCCATGGTATAAATGGGGTAATCCGCTCCTCGGTGTGCTGTATAATAATGCACTTTGTGGAGCTAAACCATTCTTAGTCCGGCGTTGTGCATTATTTTTCGTTAACAGTACACCTAGGAGTGGATTATTCCTTACGTATTGCACATTGAATAGGGATAAGCTTTGTGAATATTGTTTTGTGGGGGTAATGAACATGATGTGATGAATGTGTTCCAGGTAGAGGTGATCCAAAGGAGACAGAAGGAGAAGAAGGCCATGATGAATGCTGTGAAGAAGTACCAGAAAGGTTGGCTCTTGATCTATAGTGTTTCCTAGAGGATCTTGGAGAACCTGGTGGGGCGATCCCATATGCACTAACGCCTGGGACACGCTGCCTGCGTGAGCAGCTTGTGTGTGTGGCGTTGCCTCTCTGCTGCGTTCCACACAGGCAGCGTTTCTGCTGTTGCGTGGCTGTGCCAGTCAGCCCCATCTTTCTACATTGAGTTAATGTCCTTAAAGGGACACTAATTAGTTTTTTTAGTAATTTATTACCTCAAATCAACGTCTTCATTCATAAATAAGTCCCCATTGGTGTAAAATTATCTCTGTCAACAATCTCACTTATCCTCCTGAGTGAAGAATCACTTATCAGAATATACATAGGACGGCTCTATGGAGGCTTCCATGTCCTTCCGGTCTATGGACTCCCGAGAGGGACAAAAAGCACTGCGTGGTACAGGTAAGGCTGAACGCGTTTCCACTCAGAGCCGCTGACTGTGGAACAGAGGAGGAGCTTAGCGAGACGCGCTTGTCACTTAAAAAACGATATAAACATGAGAACCTAATTCACTATCTTGCTGGAGGAGTAATTACTCATACGCTCACACTAATGATTCAATGCAGTTTGAAGTTTGTTTGAAATAACGTACCCAGTGCTCGAAGCGGGCCGGTACGCACCGGTACGCAGCACCGGCACTTCTACATTTTACCCTTTAGCGTACCGGCACATTTTCTTGCGTACCGGCACTTGTCACAGGCTGCGGTCGTAGGTCCGCGGTGGGTTAATATTGCGCCCCCCCCCGTCACTTACATGTGAATAAGGGAGTACCGTACCGGCACTTCTTTTTTCCACTTCGAGCGCTGAACGTACCTCGTCATCCGAAACAGAACTTGATGAAGTGGAGTTTGAAGACATGTTGTTATCGTGTTGTCATAGCTTCTTGAATCTTGACTAATACCGCTTGCCGTAGTTCGAAGACGCGAGGCGCTAGAGAGCATACATTTGTTTGAATGCAAAATACAATTTGACCACTAGATGGGGGAAAAAACCACTTAGTGTCCCTTTAAATAAGTGTTTCATTTCATTATACATTTTGTTTATTCATTTTCGACCAGAAAAGTTTAACAAGATTATAACAAATAACTAACGATAATATAAACTTGACGTAGAGCGTTTGATTTGCTCGTCGCTCCTTCCTGATGGACGACGGACCAGACCAGAACTGTGGGTTCTGGTCTGGTCCCGGACATGTCGGCCCCTCCAGGACCCGGTAACCCAGCGGTAATGAAAACACTGAGCTTGGCAACGGACAACACTGCCTGTCTGGAGCGGCGCGGCCACACGGTGGCGCCGTCAGCCACCTGGACCGGACCTGGATGTGAACCCACCTGGACCGGACCGGGATGTGAACCCACCTGGACCGGACCGGGATGTGAACCCACTTGGACCGGACCGGGATGTGAACCCACCTGGACCGGACCTGGATGTGAACCCACCCTGGATCCGACCGGGATGTGAACCCACCCTGGATGTGAACCCACCCTGGACCGGACTGGGATGTGAACCCACCCTGGACCGGACCGGGATGTGAACCCACCTGGACCAGACCGGGATGTGAACCCACCTGGATGTGAGCCCACCTGGACCGGAATGTGAACCCACCCTGGACCGGACCGGGATGTGAACCTACCCGGGATGTGAACCCCCCCCCCTTGATCGGACCGGAATGTGATCCCACCCTGGATCGGAATGGGATGTGAACCCACCCTGGATCGGACCGGGATGTGGTCTGATCCCATCCTGGATCGGACCAGGATGTGAACCCACCCTGGGTGTGAACCCACCTGGACCGGACCGGGATGTGTACCCACCTGGATGTGAACCCACCTGGAACGGACTGGGATGTGAACCCAGCTGGACCGGACTGGGATGTGAACCCACCCTGTATGTGATCCCACCTGGACTGGACCGGGATGTGAACCCACCCTGGACCGGACCGGGATGTGAACCCACCTGGACCGGACAGGGATGTGGTCCGATCCCACCCTGGACCGGACCGGGATGTGAACCCACCCTGGACCGGACCGGGATGTGAACCCACCCTGGACCGGACCGGGATGTGGTCCGATCCCATCCTGGATCGGACCACCCTGGATGTGAACCCACCTGGACCAGACCGGGATGTGAACCCACCTGGACCGGACCGGGGTGTGAAACCCCCCCCTGGACCGGACCGGGGTGTGAACCCCCCCCCCTGGACCGGACCGGGGTGTGAACCATTCCTGCACCGGACCGGGGTGTGAACCCACCCTGGATCGGACTGGGATGTGAACCCACCCGGACCGGGGTGTGAACCCCCCCCCTTGGACCGGACCGGGATGTGAACCCACCCTGGACCGGACCGGGATGTGAACCCACCCTGGACCGGACCGGGATGTGGTCCGAAGCCACCTGCACTGGACCGGCATGTGAACCCCCCCCCCCCCCCCCCCCCCCTAGATGTGAACCCACCTGGACCGGACCAGGATGTGAACCCCCCTGGACCGGGGTGTGAACCCCCCTGGACCAAGATGTGAATCCACCTGGACCAGACCGAGATGTGAACCATCCCTGGACCGGACCTGGATGTTAACCCACCCTGGATCAGACCGGGATGTGAACCCACCTGGACCGGACCGGGATGTGAACCCACCCTGGATGTGATCCCACCTGGACTGGACCGGGATGTGAACCCACCCTTGACCGGACCGAGATGTGAACCCACCCTGGACCGGGATGTGAACCCACCCTGGACCGGGATGTGAACCCACCTGGATGTGAACCCACCTGGACCGGACCGGGATGTGAACCCACCCTGGATGTGATCCCACCTGGACCGGACCGGGATGTGAACCCACCCTTGACCGGATCGAGATGTGAACCCACCCTGGACCGGGATGTGAACCCACTGGATGTGATCCCCCCCCTGGATCAGACCTGCTCACGCGCAGCTCCACCCAGTACCACAGGAGTGTCGCCATATGAACTCATGTTCAACAGAAAAATGCGCACAACGGTGAACATCGGCCCGGCAAGCAAATCCACTATGCTGCCGGAGAAGCAGCTGCGAAATCCTGTCATCTCCAAACAAAACGCACCGAAAGCATATACAGATGTGAGGAGAGGTGCAAGAGTGCCAAGGATCAAAGAGGGAAGCCTAGTCAGAGTAAGGAAACCCTTCCATGTTAAGAAAGGACTGTCAAAGGTCCAGGGACCTGCCAGGGCGGTACGGAGAGCTGGTTCAAGTGCGGATATGCTGGAGGATGGACGTACATGGAACGCTACTCACCTCTCTCTGGTCCCAGAAAGTACAACGGACATCACTGCACGCCCTCCTCCAGTACCTGAGCCTGCACAACCGCTGGATGGTGACACCAACCCGCCAGGGTCAGAAAGAAGCCTGCGTGGATTAACGGTTATGAACATGAATTGTTCTCATGGCCTTTTGGGGGGAAACATTAAAGAGGGAATGACAATAAATACATTAATAAATGTTGGATATTGAAAAACCCGACTCTGTATCATATCTGAACATGACAAAGTGAACTTTAATGTGAAAGTGGTTTGGTTAAGATACTCTATAGAGACAGGTGCCAATGCCTTGTAAACTTGTTTTGCTTACTTCAGTTTGTGACAAGTTAAGTTAATGCTATGTGAGATAAGGAAGACCTTTAAGTTTGCATTAGATTACAGTCGAGGTCTTAAGTTATTTTAGAGACTGTGTATTTATCTTTATTTTACCTGGTAAGCTTCCTCAACAAAGGGGAAATATGTTCTGTATTCAGTTACTGTTTGCTCACTAGAGGTCGCTGTAGACCACAGTATGAGAGAGAGAGGGGGGGAGAGAGAGAGACTTTGGGGCTTATTTAATGACCTATATATTATAGACGCTTATATATTATGTGTTGTATAGTTCATATATTCCACGGCAGTAGCGGTACAGTAGTACTACTGTAGCAGTACTACAGCGGTACTGTAATAGTACTGTAGTATTCATCTATTCATCTGTAGCGAGAGGACACAATGAAAACGCAATGAAGGAAAAGATCAGATGTACTTTATTGATTTTACAGGTGAAAGAACAGTAAGTACAGAGCAGAGGACATGTAGCCTTAATAATATCATTAAAGTGTAAATATACTAAGTAGTATCGTATACTGTACAGAAATAGAAAGGATTAACAATTCTCAACACATGAACTCAAACAAAGTCAACAGGCCCTCTTTGTTCAGTTCAGCTTCCAGATGATCCAGGACTCAGACCTTCTCACAGATCCAGTGGTATTGATAAGTACACGGTTCATCATACCAGCCGTCCTCCCATGTTACCACACAGTCTTGTCCTCCACCATAATCGTCTGGTTCACCGCTTACCCAGAAACTGAAAAGCAGAAAGAATAGAAAGTGCAGCACAGCGTTGAGGTGATGCCACTCTGTCACTGTCACGGTGATTTACGGTGCGTAGATACTAAGCTTCACGGTAAGAGCGTGCAAGCACTGATTTCAAAATAAAAGCTCTGCTGAATGTGATAGGATGTGAATGTGCTTTCACATACATCCAATAACTCAGTCAGTAGCCTGTATGTCAATAATGAATTAATACATAAATGAATTAATAAATACATACACAAACAAATACAATAATTAAATAATACAATGAATAATAATCAGTTAAACTTAATAATAAAGAATACATTTTCTGATGTGTTATTTCAAAGTTAAAGTCCTCCAAAGTGTCCTATATAGAAACTCTGTTACTTCTTATTTCCTTTTAAATCTGAATTTAGAAGGAACAGAGTTTCTATATATGACACTTTAGAGGACTTTAACTTTGAAATTCCACATCAGAAAATGTATTCTTTATTATTATGTTTAACTAATTATTCACACAATTGAAATGAGAGCCTCAATCTTCAAACCAGTTTGCAGGTGGTAGTTTTATTGTCATTATTATTATTATTATTATTATTATTACTCGTATGTATTTAATATTATACCATGGCCCAGGTGAATACTCGATTCTGATTGGCTGGAGAGGTGTGATTATTGTTCGATAACATGCACACCTTGTCGTGGATTATCCCTTACATAATAATTATTTAATTTGTTTAATCGTTTATGTATTCATTGACTGAGTTATTGGATGTATGTGAAAGCACATTCACATCCTATCACATTCAGCAGAACGTTGCTTTTATTTTGAAATCAGTGCTTGCACGCTCGTGAAGCCTAGTATCTACGCACCGTAAATCACCGTGTGTGGTAGTTTGACCGTGCTTTTCCAAGTGGAGGCCGGACCGCAGTCTAAACTGGGACATCAACAGGTTTAGTTGAACTATTCCAATATACAGTGTTGATAATAACGGCGTTAGAGTATAACGGCGTTAGAGTATAACGGCGTTAGAGTATAACGGCGTTACTAACGGCGTTACTTTTTTCAGTAACGAGTAATCTAATTAATTACTTTTTACCTCGTTGCAACGCCGTTATCGTTACTGAGCATGTGAAGTGGTGCGTTACTTAGGCCGGACTGTCCGGTTTTTCAAAGCCCTGTCGGCGTCCAGACGCGTATTTGTCCTCCTTTTTGAGACAACCCCGCCCCCAGGTCCGGGGTGTGTTACTATTGCGCAAACCCCCCCCCCCCCATCAGCCGGAGTGTTACAATCGCGCGCGCCCCCTCCCCCCCCCGTCGGCCGTAGGTCCGGGATGTGTTACTATTGCGCGCACCCCCCCCCTCCCCCCCGAATGTATGTCATAGAGCAGGGGTATTCAACTAAAATTTCAAGAGGTCCAGTGAGAGAAAATTTCCTCAAGCGAAGATCCGGATATATATATATATATATATATATATATATATATATATATAGCCTTATAGTTGTATCAACATCTGCAACTGACTGTTAAATTAAAGAAAGTCAAATTCACAATTCAAAAATATTTATTGTCACTAATCATTGAAGTATACATGTGTACTGTCTCTCCCTGTCTCCCGTTCACTCGTCTTCTCTCCCTGTCTCCCGTTCACACATCTCCCTAGAGACGAGTGAGCGCGAGACAGGGAGAGATGACGGAGAGACGGTCTCTCCGTCATCTCTCCCTGTCTCGCGCTCACTCGTCTCTAGGGATGGGGATCGTTAATATTTATTGATATCGATACCTTTATCGATACTCCTTATCGATCCGAGTCTTTATCGATACCACTATCGATACTTTTCTATTATTTGGTGGAAAGACGACGCGACAGTTTGTTTTCAACAGAACTGGTATTGCTTAACAAGTGAGCATAACAAAAACGTTTCTAGCCTTCAATAAACATGGCTAATGTAATAGGCCACTTCGAAATGACATACAACTAACAATAGAAAGAATATATCAGCAGCACCAAATGAAAAATAAGTCATAATGTATATGGGTCACACAAAAGGAAATAAAATATAATCTCATAATTTAACAGGGGTTTTTTTGCAGAAAAATTAACATGTCTGCCTTTCATGATCCTCCAGATTTTTAATATACTATACAACTGTATTACTCATGTTTCTCGCCAAAATCTCAATTTCCCTTTTCTTTACATTACACTTGAACGCATCATGATAACCTAATAGTCGTTTTACTGAGCCAACCTGAACACATCATCACGCAGCACGTCTGAATCTTTATTTACTTTTCAATATAACTAGCTTGTATGCTGCCGATTACAACACGGATTTCACAATTGGATTACTATTTTTAACTAACGGGACAAGCAGGGGTGGACTGGCCATCGGGCGTACCGGGTGAGCCGATGCACATTTTTGGGCCGGTCCAGGACTGTCATAATTAGGGTTTTAATAATCGTATTTAACCGTATAACTGCAGACAACTTTATTTAAAATCAAATGTAAAACATGTGTGTTTGTATTGTGGTGTCCGGTGCGTGTGGATGTGCGCGGCTCCTCCGGCGGAGCGGTTCATGTTAATAGCGGAGTCCGGGAGGGTTCACCTTCACGGCGTAGTTACGAGGGATGTGCGACTATCGGCTTAAAAATACTAAAGTGTTTTTTAAAGTTAGAAAGATATTAGATATTCAACAGATATTCACGCTCCGAATTACAGCGATCAGACACGGGGAACTAAAGCCGCGATCACCGGTATGAGTCCCGTGTGTCTAGCGGTGTCTACCTGCCCCCCCCGTCGGTCGTAGGTCCGGGGTGGCTTACGATCGCCCCCCCATAAATTTGATTGGCTGAGCAGCGTCACGTGGGATACTTAACTCACATGCAATTGGTCTGTAAGGTCCGCTAACCAAATGCCGTAAAGACTAGAAAAGCTGCGCTGGTTAAAATAGAAGCGCCCCGTCATAATGTAGAATCCCTCAATAGTTTATTGATTATAGGTCTGGGTCCGCATAGGACGGCGTCTGGGTCCGGACCCGGACCGCGGTCCGCCTGTTAGTGACCTCTGAGATCTCTCTTAAGCCATAGAGAGATCTCTCTCTCTATGACTTAACAGCTGCAATATATTGAGTTCAAATAAATACCAAATGTTCTAAAATACTGTATATGTGTTTTCATTCTTCACTATACAAATAAAATTGAATTGAATTGAATTCTTCAGTCAGTTAATATAAACATATTTGACGTTAAAGATGTTATAGAATGTAATAGCGTATAGAACATGACAAATAACGCCACAGTTACTTTGCTGAGTAACTAATTACTCTTACAATTAGGTAACTCAATTACTAACTCAATTACTTTTTGGGAGGAGTAATTTGTAACTGTAACTAATTACTTTTTTAAAGTAAGATGACCAACACTGCCAATATACCTCAATAAACGTAAGGATTACAGGAAGCTTGAAGTGTGACAGTATGCATTCGGCCAGCCCTCCTTTCCAATACAAAACAGTTTTATTATTTTATGGGTCACAGACATTCGTCCATTTTATAGCACATTTATTCTCATCTGTTAACGGTTAATGACCGGTTAACGAGTCGGTTATCGGTCTGAAAGAAAAGTCAGAATAGAGTCACCATCCTTACCTTGAAGTCATGATGGTACCATCCACCCACTTCCAGGTCCCCTCTGTGTCTCTGTCACTCAGTCCAATCCAGTGATAATCCGCCTGTCTGCTAACAAACTCCTGTTTCAAATAGTAATGTTATCTGCTGTCATGACAACACAGCTGACTGACTGCCCCCACCACACACACACACACACACACACACACACACACACACACACACACACACACACACACACACACACACACACACACACACACACTCTGTTACCTGTTCTTCTCTGCTGTTGATGACTACCAGGTCTGCATCTCTCTCCAGACAGTCATCTCTACTGGCCGTCCAGTTCTTCTTAGCAGTAGAAATATAGTAGAGACTGTTGTTGTAATGCAGCCAACCATCTGGTTTAACTTCTGTTGAATGTTAAAGGAAAACCTTGTTTAGTAGACCACAATAGAGACCTGACCTTGTGTAGTAGACCACAATAGAGACCTGACCTTGTGTAGTGGACCACAATAGAGACCTGACCTTGTGTAGTAGACCACAATAGAGACCTGACCTTGTGTAGTAGACCACAATAGAGACCTGACCTTGTGTAGTAGACCACAGTAGAGACCTGACCTTGTGTAGTGGACCACAATAGAGACCTGACCTTGTGTAGTAGACCACAATAGAGACCTGACCTTGTGTAGTAGACCACAATAGAGACCTGACCTTGTGTAGTAGACCACTATAGAGACCTGACCTTGTGTAGTAGACCACAATAGAGACCTGACCTTGTGTAGTAGACCACAATAGAGACCTGACCTTGTGTAGTAGACCACAATAGAGACCTGACCTTGTGTAGTAGACCACAATAGAGACCTGACCTTGTGTAGTAGACCACAATAGAGACCTGACCTTGTGTAGTGGACCACAATAGAGACCTGACCTTGTGTAGTAGACCACAATAGAGACCTGACCTTGTGTAGTAGACCACAATAGAGACCTGACCTTGTGTAGTAGACCACAATAGAGACCTGACCTTGTGTAGTAGACCACAATAGAGACCTGACCTTGTGTAGTAGACCACAATAGAGACCTGACCTTGTGTAGTAGACCACAATAGAGACCTGACCTTGTGTAGTGGACCACAATAGAGACCTGACCTTGTGTAGTAGACCACAATAGAGACCTGACCTTGTGTAGTAGACCACAATAGAGAGGTGACCT
>JAOPHQ010003073.1:0-13269 GCA_030340625.1 Merluccius polli | reverse complement strand
TATATTTGTGTGTGTGTGGGGGGGGGGGGGGGGGGGGGTGCTTGTGTGTGCTGTGTGCGTGTGTGTGTGTGTGTGGCAAATGACGGGTCAATGAGTGTGAGACGCCAGCAGAGCCAGGGGAAAACAGCCACAGAAAGTATAATGTGTGAAGGTCTAGTGGAAATAATGAAGGGTACGACGGCCGGGTGGTGGCGGCGGTGGGGGGGGGGGGGGGGGGGGCGGTCGGGACTCGAGAAGAAGCCGTTCCTTCAATGTTTGATGAGAGCGAAGAGTGATATGGCGTCTCTGCGAGGAGAAGGTGACAGAAGAAGGGGATTGTATTCCCCCCCCGAGAGCGCATAGCCCGCCCCCCCCCCCCCCCCCCCCCCCCCCCCCCCCCCCCCCCCCCCCCCCCACCCCCCGTCTCTTCACTTTAATGCTTCTAGTGCCAGAGCAGGGCGAGAGGGAGAGTCGAAGACAGAAGTCATTGTCAGGGAGCTCACGGTAAATCGGTGGGCGGAATTGCGAATCTCAGACTAGAGGCTGGCATCTCTCCTTCATTATTCCCTCTGAGCCATTCGGAGGAGTCACTGCTGGCCACGTTTAAATGGAATCTGACTTTCTCTCAGATGGTGGAGAGAAGAAACTTCCTTCTAAATCTCTTTCTCTCTGAAGCCCAACAATCCTTTCAAGATTTCAAGATTCAACACAGCTTGTATTTGTCCACATGTGGCATACACGTATGCATGGTGAAATGTTGTTGCGTCAAACTACCTGGGCACGTGCGCCCAAGAAATGTACATGTAGCTAAGTTATAACCAACAATACTAGAAAAAGACTATACCAAATAGCCAAACATATACCAAATAACTGTAAAAACTAGGCTAAAAATATTGCCAAAATGAACAGTGCAAATAATTTAAATGCACAGTCAGTGCTAGGTATAGTATAATGTCGTTCGAGAGTTTATTGTTGGAGGCTTTGATCGCCCTGTGGGCAAGAAACTCGTCCTCAGTTCTTCGGTGTGTGATGTTTGGCAACGCAGGCCACTTGCCTGATTGCAGCACCAATCAGTCCTTGCAGCGGCGGTGGGGGGGTCCCTTTACTATCCTCCTAGCCGCCTCACGTACCTCCTTCATCCTGTCAGGCCACTGACCTCTGATGATTCTCCCGGGCCTGACGGTGGGGACCCCCGACTTAGGCCCCGACATCCGAGGTGAATTAAATCCAAAGAGCGTCCCATCCTGTGGTCTAAAACCTTCTCGTCTCTTCTCCAGGCACCGCGCTCACCGAGGGGGTGGAGAGTTACAGAGGTCAGCGTATCAGGACTGGAGGAAGGATGAAGAGAACAGGCTTCCCCTCCACAGGAGGGCCGAGATCCAGCACATCTACCAAGTGCTACGCCTCGGACCAGGCCCTCCCTGGCCGCTGGCTCCCTCCTCGGTTCCTCCACAGGGAGCAGATGGAGGTCACAGCCAATCAGGAGACGGTTGAGCATTTGATTGACAGATATGAGATCGAGGAGACAGGTCAGTTGTGCTGTTCTAGGTGTGTAAATATGATTTACTTTTTTCTATTTCCTTCACATTACCCATTCACTGTGCTATTGTAGCCTACAGTATGGGGGCAATATTATTATATCATTATCTATTTTGTAATAACAGGCCGTGAGTCAGCTTACTCTGTTCCTGGAAGTTTTTGAATGCTGAAGTCACATGACCACGCGGGTCGAGAAGGGAGTTCAACCGCATTTGTTTTTTTCAATCAGGATACCCTCCTGTGCTCACGTCTCCGTCTTATACAGTATACATTAAGGCCTCTCCTATTCCATCATTGCGAGTTAGCCGCCGGCGACGCGCCCATGCGGCAGGGCCTCAGGCGGCGAGCGCTTGTGATGAAAAATAAAAGAGGAAAGGTGCAAACACATCTGGCCAAAAACATCCTGCGGACCGGTGGGACCATGCGCCACGCCTCGGAGCCCATAGATGTGACATAATGTCTTCCTCACCATATTACAGAGCGAGGAAGGCAAGCGGCGCAACAACAACAAACAACTCAACAACAGCCAAACCAGGCTGTGATGCCATGAATGCCAAATTCCCATCGCATCTTTATACGATATGCAAAATGTCTTGGTTTGAAAACCGTGCTCGAAATGTGTATTCATCACGTAGCCACTAGCTTTAACTTTACGGCTACATGGATCTGGGTTAATTGATCCACCACTCCGCCCTAGCAGCATGAAGCATTGAATAGCACATCTTGTATATTACTGCCAATTTGTACCTTTTAATATATAATGATTGAGGCTTTCCTATTTGTTATGCTGCTCGCAGTTCTTGCTTTCGCCATTGTTAATATTACGCTGCTGGTTATGTCTGAGCACTCATGACATTCGCCACCGGCGCCGACAGTGCTAAGTGATATCATGTGCGTGTGATACTAATCGATCAGAGCACTTCATGTTCCCTCACTACTCCCTCTCCCGGCCCGCGGCAGCGAGGACAAACCGGGCCATGACCTTCGAGGGGTTCCTGCGGTACATGGAGTCCAAGGACCTGCTGCGTGTTCGACCGGGGCCACGCCGCCGTTGTACCAGGACATGGGCCCAGCCCTCTCAGCCACTACTTCATCTCAACCTCACACAACACCTACCTGACCCGGGGGACCAGCTGGTGGGCAGGAGTATCACCTGCATGCCTATGTTAGGTACGCGCAACAACACGGCCATCTCTCTGTCTGTCTCTGTCTGTCTGTCTCTCTGTCTGTCTGTCTGTCTGTCTGTCTGTCTCTCGCTGTCTGATGGTGCATCATGGACACACTAACTGCCAACTCCCTTCCTGCAACAGAAGTATATTTTTAATGAATATGATGTTATATTAAAAACTATAAACAGTAAAACTGATTTTCCTTGCAGTACATTTCAATATGTATGGTATGAACATTTGTATTATTTAAGCTTTATGCATTTTTAAATGGGTGCTAGCCTTACATTTTGTATTGTAATATATTATATTGTGTTTTCAATGTAGTTATACTGTATTACTAAGTTTTAAAGTATCAGTGATGCTAATGAAATGGTATTCGAAAATCATTTTTACATTTACTTATTTCAGCATAAGGAGGTGTCAAACGTTTAATCTAATTTATACTCCAGTATCATATATAGCATATTATACTATATCCACCAATCGATAATTGGATCATAATTAAAAACCAGTGAAGGTAGGAATATAATGATTGAACGTTCATGGTAGATGAAATCACCTCATACTGGAACAAACCAAGACCCATCTGGCCTCTCTTTATAGGTTACACTGCGATGCATTATTTAACTTCTGCTTCTCGGATTTACAAGCACATCATGTATAGTGGCCCCATATTAATGATCCAAACCATGCACTGAGGCAGATCAAAATCACAATGGTATATTTATATACCGCAGGGCCGTAGCCAATGGGGTGGCTCAGGGGGGCCCCACCGTCCTCTTTTAATTGGCGCCCTGATTTTTTAAATAAAAAGATAACACAAAATGTTTTACACACAGCTTCCACTGTATTCAAAAGCACAATGCTTTTACATAGGACTCATTTAAGAAGATGAAATTCAACATTTCCATTTCATTACATGCATCGTTTGGAGACCCCTCTCCTTTAACTTTTGCTCACCCTGTAAATAATCGAGAAGCATCCCTGTTCATACGCTGGACAAAGTGGGGCGGGGGGGGCGGCGGGGGCGGCGGGGCGGGGGGGTGGTAAAATTACCAGAAGGGCTGATGGCCAGCAGAAATGGTGCATTTGTTATGCTCCCTGAGAAAGTGCTGAGCTCTCTGTGTCTGCCCGTGTTGTGTGGCGCTCCTCCTACCCTGTGGCCCTAGGAGGTTGCTATACTTAGCTAATGAAGAGGTCATTCGGATGGCTAGATGTTGACAGACAACGGACGGAGAATCTCTCTGTAAGATGGTGGCTTGAAAATAATGTTTCCGGAGAGATTCTGGCTGTATTTCATTGTTGCAAACATGTAATTAAACTTATTAGTCTAGATGGAAATAGGGGTCCACGCGCACCCCCCCGGATTTTTATATGCCACTGGTTTTTTTTAATCCTTAAAGTGTCTATTTTCAGAATCTGCCAGGTACCCAAGCTGAAATAATGTCCAAAAGGCTTCATTTTTAAACCCTTCGCTGCACCCGACCGGAACCCGAGAAATCTAAAAATGATATAGACAGTGGCATAACATCTGAAGTAAACAACATACAGAGACAAATTAACACATTTTTCCATAAAATTCTGACCCCAGGAAGGAATGGAAAGGTTTATTTTTGACATTTGACAACATATTGACCTATTTCTAGACAAAAATAGCAAAAAATGGCCAAAGATGTGTAGAGGACCAACTATTTTTTCATTTTCTCAAGCGCATAGGGTGCATTTTTTTCACAACCTGTTATTTCTTAACATTCAAGTGTCTATTTTAATATTTATATTGGGTACCAAGCTGAAATAATGTCCAAAATGCTTTCACACGTATCCCTGGCCAGAAACTTTTGTCCACTGTAAACCCCTCTCCTGGACTCACTCGCTAGCTTTAACCGCTGTTTTTTAATTTTAATTATTAATCCGCACTTCCAGACCGTCACCGGGGCTTCAGAGTAATGTGTCCGAGGAGAGTAGCCCTCTCCCGGACCACACACGCTAGCTTTTACCGCTGTTTTGTATGGCATGTTTTGTTTTGAGACATATGAGCCATTTTGAGGTTTTCATCATGTTGTCCTAGCCTTGATTCTGATACCAATTTGCCCTATAGCTTTGCACCCAATTTCGGTTGTAGCCTCTTTAATGTAAGAGTTATGTATTTATGTGTTTTTGTGTTCACCTACATGCCCCATAAGATGCTATTTGTATTATTGTATGTATTGTTGTTTTCTTCAACAAGTGCTCTGTGGTATTTTTTATAATAAAGAGCACAAAAAGAAACTACTGTTATGTCCTCCATAGTAGAACTTTATGTAGGCTATATACATTTAGTGAATGAGATAGGCCAAAGTCGAGCACCATAAAAGTAACGAGTAACGTAAAAAGTTACTTTCCATAGAGGGTAACTAAGTAAAGTAAGGGATTACTTTTTTTAAGAAGTAACGAGTAACGAGCAAACACTACTTTTTAAAAGTAACTTCCCCCAACACTGGTCATAACTTCGTAATTTTTCAGTAGTTTTTACTATAATCACAGGCTTTTGGAAATCAAATCTGTATTCTTGACTAGTAGTGTTGGTAGCTTAGTTGGTGGCTAGCTAAAGTTTTTGTTTTATTTTCAGGCTCATTACTTCATATATACTTACCATGGAGAAAATGAAACATTGTAACACAGCTGAAGTGCCTCCAAAGAGGATTTGTTCCCTAACATGTATTTTACATGTCTCAACTCTTTCTGAGTATGGTCATTTTACCACGCTCAACACATGCAAGGGGGGGGGGGGCAAAGCAAGAAGCTATCATATCTACACACATATACACACGTATCCGAGATATGAGACTCTGTGAAGCAGCCAGTTCACCATACCGCATGATGGATATTTGTGAACAGATTCCATTAACATTAGAGGACTTGCCTTTGGATACAATTGGCTATCACCAAAACTGCTATAAAAGCTTTTCAGGGAAAATAGATTGTTTACAAGTGTCAAAGGCTTCTACATCTGGTGAATCATCATTGAAAAAGGACTCTCTGCGCCATCTCAAATCTCTGACAATTCAATCTGAAGGAGCTCCAAGAAGGTGTTCCTTCTTGTTTCCCAATCAGTGCATTTTCTGTGACAAAGCAAAATCCAAGTTCAAAGGCAAGACTGAAGAGCTTACCAAGTTTCAGAGTTGGAAACACAAGGAACCAGCCTGGAAAGTTATTGAACCTAGGGCACAGGAATTAAAGAAATAGGCTCTTTATCGCAAGGTGCAGGGCAAGGACCTCTTTGCAATGGAAGCTAAGTATCATCCATCATTCATCAAGTACCAAAACCATGAGCGTGGAAGGGAGAGGGCAGAAAAGGCAACAGACAACATTGACAGCCTGCAGGCCCAGAAGATAGCAGCACATAACAAGTTGTATTGTGTGGTAAAGAATTACATTCTTAGGAATGTGATTGAATGCAAAGAGGTTGTCCAGCTAAGATCCATGTGCAACTTGTACATGAAGACATTGGACTAGGACTGTACCAGCGTGTTTAAAGGCAAAGGAAAGGTGAATCCCCTGAAAAAGCTACGACAGCATCCTAAGCTCCAAAATGCTTTCAGGCAGCTTGGTGCAGACTGGCTGGTCACGGATGAGCTGCAACGGGAGATGGAGAGTTTCACATGCATCATGTATGGTCAAGCAAGGATGACATCAGTTGATGCAGTACGAGCCAAGATGCTGAGGAAAATGGTTGGTGCTGACAAAGTCCATCCATCCATCCATCTTCTTTGCCGCTTATCCGGGGTCGGGTCGTGGGGGCAGCAGCCTAAGCAGGGAAGCCCAGACTTCCCTCTCCCCAGCCACTTCGTCTAGCTCTTCCTGGGGGATCCCGAGGCGTTTCCTGGCCAGCCGAGAGACATAGTCTCTCCAGCGTGTCCTGGGTCTTCCCCGGGGTCTCCTACCAGTGGGACGTGCCCTGAACACCTCACCAGGGAGGCGTCCGGGAGGCATCCTAACTAGATGCCTGAGCCACCTCATCTGGCTCCTCTCAACACAGAGGAGTAGCGGGTCTACTCCGAGTTACTCCCAGATGACCGAGCTTCTCACCCTATCTCTAAGGGAGAGCCCAGCCACCCTGCGGAGGAAGCTCATTTCGTCCGCTTGCACCCGCGATCTTATTCTTTCGGTCACTACCCAAAGCTCATGACCATAGGACCATAGGTGAGGGAACGAAGATCGACTGGTAAATCGAGAGCTTTGCCTTTCGGCTCAGCTCCCTCTTCACCACGACGGATCTGTGCAGAGTCCGCATTACTGCAGACGCCACACCGATCCGCCTGTCGATCACCCGCCCCGGAGAGTGCACTCCATCCTTGTCCAGTTGAGAACCATGGACTCGGATTTGGAGGTGCTGATTCTCATCCCGGCCGCTTTACACTCGGCTGCAAACCGGGCCAGCGAGAGTTGGAGGTCACGGTCTGATGGAGCCAACAGGACCACATCATCCGCAAAAAGCAGTGACCCAATCCTGAGGTCACCAAACCGGACCCCCTCAACACCCTGGCTGCGCCTAGAAATCCTGTCCATAAAAATTATGAACAGGATCGGTGACAAAGTCCAACCCTCACTGGAAACATGTCCGACTTATTACCGGCAATGTGGACCAAGCTCTGAAGCTCCCTGAGCATACAGGGAACGGACAGCCCGTATCAGGGGGTCCGATACCCCGTATTCCCGGAGAACCCCCCACAGGGCTTCCCGAGCGACATGGTCGAATGCCTTCTCCAAGTCCACAAAACACATGTGGACTGGTTGGGCAAACTCCCATGCACCCTCAAGGATCCTGCAGAGGGTGTAGAGCTGGTCCACTGTTCCACGACCTGGACGAAAACCACATTGCTCCTCCTGAATCCGAGATTCGACTATCCGACAGACCCTCCTTTCCAGCACCCCCGAATAGACCTTACCAGGAAGGCTGAGGAGTGTGATCCCCCTATAGTTGGAACACACTCTCCGGTCCCCCTTCTTAAAAAGAGGGACCACCACCCCGGTCTGCCAATCCAGAGGCATTGCCCCCGATGTCCACACGATGCTGCAGAGTCCTGTCAACCATGATAGCCCCACAACATCCATGGCCTTAAGGAACTCCGGGTGGAACTCATCCACCCCCGGGGCCCTGCCACCAAGGAGCTTCCTGACCACCTCGGCGACCTCAGCCCCAGAGATAGGAGAGCCCACACCAGAGTCCCCAGGCCCTGCTGCCTTACCGGAAGGCGTGTCGGTGGGATTGAGGAGTCTTCGAAGTATTCCTTCCACCAATCCACAACGTCCCGAGTCGAGGTCAGCAGCGCACCGTCTCCACCATACACAGTGTTGACGATACACTGCTACCCCCTCCTGAGACGCCGGATGGTGGTCCAGAACCTCTCGTCCGGAAGTCGTTCTTCATAGCCTCACCGAACTCCTCCCATGTCCGAGTTTTTGCCTCAGTAACCGCCACAGCTGCGCTCCGCTTGGCCTGCCGGTACCTGCCTGCTGCCTCCGGAGTCCCACAGGCCAAAAAGGTCCTATAGGACTCCTTCAGTTTGACGGCAATTGCCGCCACGGCAGGCACCGACCACCTTGCGGCCACAGCTCCGGTCGGCCGCCTTAACAATGGAGGCGCGGAACATGGCCCACTCGGACTCAATGTACCTTGCCTCCCCCAGTACATGGTCAAAGCTCTCCCGGAGGTGGGAGACGTTCCCAGCAGACCCTCACAATACGTTTGGGTCTGCCAGGTCTGACCGGCATCCTCCCCCACCATCGTAGCCAACTCACCACCAGGTGGTAATCAGTTGACAGCTCCGCCCCTCTCTTCGCTCAAGTGTCCAAGACATGTGGCCGCAAGTCCGACAACACGACTATAAAGTCAATCATCGAACTGCGGCCTAGGGTGTCCTGGTGCCAAGTGCACATATGGACACCCTTATGCTTGAACATGGTGTTTGTTATGGACAATAACAATGCACTGAACACCACTCGGGTTCAGATCGGGGGGGGGGGCGTTCCTCCCAATCACACCCCTCAGGTCTCACTGTCGCTGCCAACGTGTGTGTTGAAGTCCCCCAGCAGAACGAGTGAATCCCCAGAGGGAGCACTTTCCAGCACCCCCTCCAAGGAGCCCAAAAAGGGTGGATACTCTGAGCTGCTGTTTGGACCATAGGCACAAACAACAGTCAGGATCCGTCCCCCCCACCCAAAGGCGGAGGGAGGCTACCCTCTCGTCTACCGGGGTGAACTCCAACATACAGGCACCAAGTCAGGGGGCAGTAAGTATTGCCACTCCTGCCCGGCGCCTCTCACCAGTGGCAACTCCAGAGTGGAAGAGAGTCCAACCCCTCTCGAGAAGACTGGTTCCAGAGCCCTTGCTATGCGTCGAGGTGAGGCCGACTATATCTAGCCGGAACTTCTCAACCTTGCGCACCAGCTCAGGCTCCTTCCCCACCAGAGAGGTGACGTTCCACATCCCTAGAGCTAGCTTCTGCAGGCGAGGATCGGACCGCCAAGGTCCCTGCCTTCGGCCGCTGCCCAGCTCACACTGCACCCGACCCCTTTGGCCCCTCCCGCTGGTGGTGAGTCTGCGTGAAGGGGGTCCCACGTCTTCGCTTCGGTCTGTGCCCGTGCCCATGGGGCCCGGCCAGCAGGCGCTCACCCCCGAGCCCCACCCCCAGGCCTGGCTCCAGGGGGGGGCCCCGGTGACCCACGTCCGGGCGAGGGACACGCAAGACCAATTATTTTGTTCATCATAAGGGTCTGACAAAGTCCTGGACTCAAAATCAAAAGTAGACCTGGAACGCCTGCCACCCCCCAAAGTCTGTCTCATTCCACATGTGCAAAGGGCCAACTACAGAGTGGCCTGCTACAAGAGAGCAGACGAGGAAATAATAGAGAGTCCCAAACCATATCCAGGCATGGGCTGGGAGAAGACAGGAGAGGAGGAGGTGTTGGAACCTGTCTGGACAATCGGACCCATCCTCCCGCCTTCTCTTGTTGAGGTGCTGGCTCAAAGAGCATAGTCAGAAGAGCAGGCAGCTCTTGACAAGGTAGCGGATTCCAACAATGAAGAGGATGGAGAGTATGAACAAAATGATGAGGATGAAGAGCTGGAAGAAATAGACTTAGAAGATCTCTTCAGTGATGATTAGGAAGATGAGTAGTATAGGTCAACTTTTATTATTTATTTATTATTTATTATTTTAGTATTTATATGAATTAATATTTGCCAAATCAGCATTTTTTGCCGTTTTTTGGCCATAAATAATTTTAAAAAAAACCAGAGTCAATAATATTATAATGACATATTATGTTGTCAAATGTCAACACTAACATTCCATTAAATTCCTGGGGTCAGAATTATATCGAAAAATGTGTCCATTTGTCTCTGTAAGTTGTTTACATCAAAAGCTATGCCACTATATCATATTTAGATTTTTCGGGTTTGGTGCAAAGGGTTGAAATTAAAGCATTTTGGACATTATTTCAGCTTGGTACCCAATATAATATTAAAATAGACACTTGAATGATAAAGAAATAACAGGTTGTGAAAAAAAATGCACCCTATGTGCTTGAGAAAATGAAAAAATAGTTGGTCCTCTACACATCTTTGTCCATTTTTTGCTATTTTCGTCTAGAAACAGGGTCAATATGTTGTCAAATGTCAAAAATAACCATTCCATTACATTCCTGGGGTCAGAATTGTATGGAAAAATGTGTTAATTTGTCTCTGTATGTTGTTTACTTCAGATGTTATGCCACTGTCTATATCATTTTTAGATTTCTCGGGTTCCGGTCGGGTGCAGCGAAGGGTTAAAAATGAAGCCTTTTGGACATTATTTCAGCTTGGTACCTGGCAGATTCTGAAAATAGACACTTTAAGGATTAAAAAAAACCAGGTGGCATAAAAAAATCCGGGGGGTGCGCGTGGACCCCTATTTCCATCTAGACTAATCTAAGATGTTACATAATGTGAGAACCTTTGGAAAGCCATTCGGTGCGGCGGGACAGCGAACTAAACACAGCGCTGTAGTGATGGATGGGAAGCGGCGCTTTCCTTCCAGGTTGGGAACGCCGGATAAACAGGAGGAGAGAAATAAAGAAAGTCCTTATCATAATCTGGGTTTTAAAATACCAGCTGTCTTGTTGTTTGATATACGTAGATATATGCAGGAGCGCCTTTCGCAGTTTTTTTTGCTTATCCTGCGCCAAAACAGATGTTTGACAGACTTGATCACCACTTACGTCTGTTGAATAACAGACACCCGTCTGACTGACAGCCAGGCAGCACTGAAACTCCTGTCTGTCTGTTTTCTTCCCCTCGAATCCCGGTGTGGTTTCTGTGGCCAGGAAGAGGAGGAGACAGACGAAGACAAATACGAATTACAGTGGATCAAATCATTCAGAAACACAGGATTATCTTCTTGGCTGCCGTTCAAAATCTGAGCCTCGCTGCCACGGCAACACCTGGCCGCACTTCCTCCCCTGTACTGACTCCTGTGTGCAATACGATGTTTTGCCAAAGACCCTCATTAAATATGATTGTGGCCGGACGGTGAAAATGGCTAAACTACACCTTAAGATTGCTTTAGCACCTGCCAGCGTGAACCGCAGGTGAGGAGGAGCGACTCGGGGAGGAGGAACGGTTCCTCCATGTTCCCTCAGACCTCCAGACTAATCCCACAGAGCAGGAGGTGAACGCTGAAGAGCATCAGAAGAGCAGCAAGCAGTCGATCTCAATGAACAACAACAGCTTTCTCAGGTGATTCAAGGCTCACACACACACACACACACACACACACACACACACACACACACACACACACACACACACACACACACACACACACACACACACAAACAGACACACACACACACACACACACACACACACAAACACACACACACACACACACACAGACACACACACACAAACAGACACACACACACAAACACAGACACAGACACACATTTTGGCATTTTCACCTCCTTAATTGCCTTTACCTTTACCTTGGACACACACACACACACACACACACACACAGTCACACAGACACATACTTACACACAAACACACACTTACACACACACAGTAGACATTTTCACCTCCTTAATTGCCTTTACCGTTACCTTGGACCTCAATAAATCCTTATTACTTATTGCCCAGTGATAGATATGCCTTAACCTTGATAACCTTGTCTTCCAGCTACAACCTAATACATTACATTACAAGAATGTCATAATCCTAATCCATGGTCTTGACCAGCAGTGTTATTATTGTTTCTGCATTAAATAATTAATTAATGAATTATTAAATAATTTTAAAAAGATAACATAACAACGCATAACAACGGTTTGATCTTAAAACACTGGATTACAAACTTTAAAATAAATATACAAATACGACACCATCTTCTCTGGCAAACACAAAATGAACTACATCTCAGCAGTCATGTGACTTCATGCCATGAGATCATGTGACCGCCTTGTGTATTAACGCCAGAGTTACTTCCTGTGCACACTCAACAACTGATGAAGGGGTTTGGATGAACACTGAAACGTCTTGTATTTTATACGTTTTTTAATCCAGTGTTTTAAGATTAAACATCTTGCATCTCCTGCAACATCTCGCCTCTCCCTGCAACATCTCGCCTCTCCTGCAACATCTCGCCTATCCCTGCAACATCTCGCCTCTCCTGCAACATCTCATCTCTCCTGCAACATCTCGCCTCTCCTGCAACATCTCGTCTCTCCCTGCAACATCTCGCCTCTCCTGCAACATCTCGCCTCTCCTGCAACATCCAGCCTCTCCTGCAACATCTCGCCTCTCCCTGCAACATCTCGCCTCTCCTGCAACATCTCGCCTCTCCTGCAACATCTCGCCTCTCTTGCAACATCTTGCCTCTCCTGCAACATCTCACCTCTCCCTGCAACATCTCGCCTCTCCTGCAACATCTCGCCTCTCCTGCAACATCTCGCCTCTCCTGCAAAATCTCTCGCCTCTCCTGCAACATCTCGCCTCTCCTGCAACATCTCGCCTCTCCTGCAACATCTCGCCTCTCCTGCAACATCTCGCCTCTCCTGCAACATCCGCCTCTCCTGCAACATCTCGCCTCTCCTGCAACATCTCGCCTCTCCTGCAACATCTCGCCTCTCCTGCAACATCTCGCCTCTCCTGCAACATCTCGCCTCTCCCTGCAACATCTCGCCTCTCCTGCAACATCTCGCCTCTCCTGCAACATCTCGCCTCTCCCTGCAACATCTCGCCTCTCCTGCAACATCTCGCCTCTCCTGCAACATCTAGCCCTCTCCCTGCAACATCTCGCCTCTCCCTGCAACATCTCGCCTCTCCTGCAACATCTCGCCTCTCCTGCAACATCTCGCCTCTCCCTGCAACATCTAGCCTCTCCTGCAACATCTAGCCTCTCCCTGCAACATCTAACCTCTCCTGCAACATCTAGCCTCTCCCTGCAACATCTCGCCTCTCCCTGCAACATCTCGCCTCTCCTGCAACATCTCGCCTCTCCTGCAACATCTAGCCTCTCCTGCAACATCTCGCCTCTCCCTGCAACATCTCGCCTCTCCT
>JAOPHQ010003072.1:0-16555 GCA_030340625.1 Merluccius polli | reverse complement strand
TTGCTAGCATACATCCAAATTCAATACGCCATCATAAAACCCGGCTACCAACCCAACCACCAAATAAAATATAAAACCCCATAAAAAAAATTCAAATTCAAGCCAGGGTTCTGGTTCTCATGGAAACCGACTGCGTCATCCCCACCGACTCATCGTTAGCTGCGTCAGTGCTAACTCTCTGGTCAGTCGCGTGGGATTGGCCAATCCCCGGCGGTCCCCCGGCCGTATCTCCCAGTATCCGAACTTACCCACTGCCGATGCCCAGCAGAAGGCGTCGTGCCATGCGTAGGGCATGACCCGTGATCTGCCCCTGGCCGAACCGTCGGTGACATCACTCCTTAGGCTGGGCCTTTTTTACACTCCACCTGGGTAGGAGGCGAGGCGAGACAGTGAAGACAATTCATTCATCCATCATAAAGGCGCTCAGACAGACACGCAGGAGATCACACCGAGAGCCTAGATCATATGATGCTCCTTAACTTGTGTCACGTATCGTGAATATGTATTATAGTTTTAATAGTTATCTATTCGATATTACATATCTATCGAACCATAGTGTTAACATTCAGTTAACACTATGTGTTAACTGAATGTGTTTGTCGCTATATTAGCGGAAAAAATATTTTTTTTACCATTTTGTTGTTGATGTCATGAAGTGGATCTCGCACACTTTCTCACCACATCTTCATTCTCGAAGGTGACGAAGCCAAAGCCTGGAGACGACGGCGAGAGGAGCAGCGTCACACACACACACACACACACACACACACACAGGTCCAACAGGTGTAGTCACACACGCATACCTTTCCATTAATATGTGACATTCGGTGGATACTTTTATCCAAAGTGTCTTAAATACCATGACTGCGTATTTCGTAGCATTAGCATTAGACTGATCATTGATTCTTCCATCACAGAGCAGAAGTAGCAGGTGATAACAGGTGGCAACAGGTGCGGCGTATCTTTTCGAACCCGTTAAGCTAGCTGAGGACTGTGTGGTGCTATGTCGACAACTGCTAGTGACTACAATCCTGCCCTAGTAATCCCTTGTCCCCTCAACCACAGCCTTCCTGACACACACACACACACACACACACACACACACACACAAGAGCACGAGAGAACCACGAGAGATCAAACAAAACTTAAATCCCCGGGCTCACACTTCCTGTCTCAAACGCCTTGTATCTTCTTAAAGGGGAACATCATTTAGACTTTTAATGTATGAGTTTAGAGCGGTTTTACCAATAGGGAGATAAAAGTGGCTCAACCAAAGGGAACTAATTACGATAGCTTTGTGGTGCCTTCCTCTCGCTTTGCGAGGACACCACTTCGCCTCTATTTGTGACATCACAATTTGTGTTTGTCAGTTCACATGATCACATCTCGTTGAGGTTTGTGTAGTTTTGAAAAGAAAATTGTTTTTCCTTCATAATCAAGAAATGCAAAAACACTTTCCCAAGTGTTTGTGTAGCGTGTGCACGCACAGTGTCTGTGTTTGTGTGTGTGTGTGTGTGTGTGCGTGGGTGTGTGTGTGTCATACCTCTGTGTCTGTTAGTAGTTTTGTCAAACATGAGCATGGCATCGTCGACCCTATGAAATCAAAGAAAAGAGCAGATGAGCTTCAACAACAAGAAAACACGCCCACACCCGTAACCACCCACACACACCACACGCACACGCACACACACACTCACTCCCACCCTCTCCCACACCACCCCACACACACCACACACACACAAACACCACACACACAATTTACACAGCATGGGGTTCAATTGTCCCTACTTAGCTTTGGAGTGGAAAAGGGGAAAACAGATGGGGAGAGAGAGAGAGTGAGAGAGAGAGAGAACGAGAAGAGAGGGAGGAGGGAGAGGGAGAGGAGAGAGAGAGAGAGAGAGAGAGAGAGGACGAGAGAGAGGAGAAAGGGGAAAAGAGGGCGGGAGGGCGGGAGGGAGGGGGAAGGTGTCAATGGAGGGGAGAAGAAGAAAGAAAAAACAGAATAGAAGGGTTGCAGCAGAAAGGAGAGGAAGAAGTGGTGAAAAAACGCAGCTGTGGTGAATCGACCGGCACGTGAATTACAATAACTGAATGTTCCTGATCATAAAGTTCGAGAGAGAAAAGTGTCCTCCTTTCCTCCTTTCTTCCTCCCTCACTGTACCTCGCCCTCTCTCTCTCTCTCTTTCTCTCTCTCTCACACACACCACACACACACACCACAACACGCACACACACACACACAAAGGCTTTTCACAAGCCATGTCCTGCTTCACCCTTTCTTCCTTTCATTTGTTCGCCCTCGCTGTCTTTATTTCCCCCCTCTCCACTAAGTTCACTATTACCATGGAGACCCGGCAAGGAATTTCCAGTTGGGGACCCCCGCAATAGTCTCCCCCCCGCCCCTACCCCCCCCCCCCCCCCCCCCCCACCCTCCTTTCATGGACCGAAAGGGACAGATAAACAAAGGGAAAGATAGCAAGAGTGAGTGAAGTGAGTGAGAAACTTGGGAGGGACGAGGGGGGTGAGACGGACAGAGAGAGAGCGAGAGAGAGAGAGAGAGAGAGAGAGAGGAAAGGAGAGAGAGAATAAAGAGAGAAAGACAGAGCCGGAGAGCGGGAGATTGGGGGGGGGGGGGGGGGCGGGGGGGGAGAGAGAAACAAGGGAGAGAACGACAGTGAGAGAAGGAGGGGGACATTGAAAAGAGGAAAAAAATAAAGTAGAGAGAGAGAGTTGGTGGGTCACAAGAAATAAAGAGAGGCTACTAGGGAAAAAGAGGCAACAAGTACGTATATACAGTAAGTAAGTAAGGTGAATAGTTATTTTATCAAGGAAAAACAATATAGGTAGATGAAGGTACATAGACGATCTGTATTCGCCTCAAGGGGGGGGGATGTGAGGGCCACTGGAAGGTTAAAGGATATATTTTTGTTACGAAAAACTCCCAACTCTCAAATCTGCCGCTCGACATCTCTCAACCGAAAAAAAACAGAGAAAGTCAGAGATTGAAAGTGGAAGAAGAGCCGAAACTGCAGCGCTCCTACTGTCTCTCTGTCTGTCTCTGTCTCTGTCTCTGTCTCTCTCTCACACACACACACACACACACACACAACCTGCTCGTCCTTCAATAGCACAAAGTTATGCCGCTCCCTGTGCCACTGTGGAAATACCCCTTGGCATTTAAAGCAAGGTAATCAGATCATGTTTGCAGGGAGCAAAGTGTTACATTTAAAAAACACCTGCTATCCGGGACACTGTGACCAAGGGTTTGGATCAAACCCCGACAGAGTATGACTAACATGGCTATTTCCAATGGCCGACAGTATTGAAACACAAGCCGCTGTAATGCGAGTTTCTGGAGGGGCCAAGGCCAGACCGACCTCCGACCTTAAGTTCATGTGAAAAGACGCGTCGTCATTCAGTGTCTGAACTATTGTGTGTGCGCGTCGTCTGTGATCGCGCGTCCCAATTATCCCCCCTGTGCTTCTTCTTCTTCTTCTTCTTCTTCTTCTTCTTACTATACACTATGCTCTCTCGCTCAATGCAAACATTCAGATACTGTCCGCACGCTCGCACATACATACACAGTGGCTCCTGCTTTGACTGTCCTTTATTCGACACACACGCCACACACACCACACACACACACACACGATATATGTTTCCAGTGCCCCAAACTCAATGACACAGCACACACAGAGCTGAGGAAATTAACAGTAGACAGCTGCGGGGCAATATGTTATCATAAGAGTAGTGTTTCAGCTCCGCTAGCTAACTCCCGTTAGCATTAGCCACATCTATTCTGGACGTTTCCTATGCATGCGTTAGTACTCCTGTCCTGGCGTCTCTGAAATGTCCCGCGGCGCTTGCGTTTAAAGGTTATCCTTACTAGCACAAGGGAAAAAAACGCGATGACGCCTAGCCTCGACTCGCGCTCGACGGCGCGCGCTGTCCCGCGCTCGCCGCGCAACAAAAGGAATAAAAGCGCGGCGTCCGGTCCGCCGGCCTCGTCGCAGACCCTGATTGGACAGCTGCGGGGGGTCCCGGGTTGTGCTGATCAGCAGCTCCGTGTCTTAACGACCCGGCGCCCGCCTGGAGAAACGTCAGGAGTAAATCGGGACTTATGGCGGGACGAGTTACGGCAAGTTATAATTGAACGGCGGAACCGCTGTTCTGTTGCGGCGCCTGAACCGAGCGTCGCGCTCGTGTCGGACGAAGCGAGCTAGCGTACACACACACACACACACACACACACACACACACACACACACACACACACACACACACACACCCCGAACTGTATTATCGCCGTCTCTCCTTCTACACTCTCACCTCGTTCTCTAGCCCCTCTCTCTCTCTCTGTCTCTCTCTCCCCCTGTCTCTCTGTCTCTCTCTCTCTCTCTCTCTCTCCCTCTCTCTCTCCCTCCCTCCCTCCATCTTTCTTTCTAAACAGGACGGCGGACAAAGTGTTCATCGGAGCCTCCTAATCGTCCTCTCACATGGCTGAGCTCAGTCCCAACTTTTCCCCCCGTCAATTCTGGCCTCTATGCTCCTGGCTTCTCAACCTTAATGTTCAGCAACTCAACCATACTCTTGGCCGTCCAGGGGAGTATATATTTTGTGGCGTATCGTTTGTGAATGCCCCGTATTCAACATTTTCCCTTTGTATCCTTGACGATAATCAAAAAGCTCCGATGCTAGCAGCTCAAAGTGAGCTTGTTTTCCGCCCTGGCGAAAAACATTTGAATGTTTCGACGTGTTTTATTTTTAGAGCTGGGGGGGGGGGGGGGGGGGGCATCACGGAAAAACACAGAGGCCAGCGACTCTGACATCTTGAATGGCGCAAAATAAATAAAAAACAGCAACAGGTTCCAGATTTGTTTTTCGCCCCCCCCCCCGCCGCCGCCTCCCGTCTCCGGCGTCGTTTTTTAACGGAGATACGCGTCCACCGACGAGCGCTTCGCGCCCGCATATCATCAAAGTCTTCCTCGCTTTGAAACGCGACGCAAGTGTTTTCCCTGGTTGGGCGGCTCCTCGGCCAGAACAACAAACAGCCATTCTGGGTCTCCCGCTCCATCCCCAACCTGCGCGTCCCGGCCCCCCCCCCCCCCCCCCCCCCCCCCGGCTGCGACAACAAACAGACAGGACCACCTCCCGCTTAGCAGGAATGCACTCTGGGACGGCCCGCTATCAGCGACACGTACAGCGGGCGTGCGTGCGATGCGAATGGGAGTTCACACACAACGAGACCAAAGCCGCGGCGTCTCCGTTCGCGTCCTTCCGTACTTCCCACGCCGCACTATCTATTTTGAGTGCGTCGGCTGCGTTCACACGGACAAGCATTGTGAAGACATGCGCGACATGCGAGTAACCCGGATGGCGAACTCGTTAACGGAAGTCAGAAAGTGGAGCGGGGAGCGCCGGACACTTCCTCACCCCCCAACGGTCGCCGTCTTGGCCACGTGGCCACTGATATTTGTGAAAATGGCGGTCGAAATAAAAGAACGTTCATTTTTCGTTTAATTTACTTTAATTTGGATTTTTTCAAGTGAGCAAACAAGCCGGCAGATATTTTGGCGGTCAAATGGTGGCGTGATCGTCATTTCCCGTAAGTGCACAACTGCCGTGTTCAATTTGAGACAACACTACCCTGTCGAAATTCACACACTACTCAGTAAGTAAGTACATAGTGAACATAGTGTACTTCATGGAAGTGCACTAACGGAAGTAAGCGAATTGAGACACACCACAAGACTCCCTATTTATACTGTATGTATATCTGGGGTTGGGCGATATGGCCAAAATCTTCAATCCCGATATCATTTAATATCTCGATAACGATATATATCACAATATATCACGTTTTCTGGTAATTCAATTAATAAATAGTCTAAAAAAACTGGTTCAAAAAAACTGGTCATCAGGGCCCAATGGGAGAAAGAGAGGAGGGAGAAAGAGAGGGAAAATAGTGAAGAAGACAAGAAGCCGTTGGGATTTGAGAGATAAAGTAATGGTGTTTTCTGTAAGGACCATGCTCCACGGACCGTTGAACAAGACACAGGACAGTATGTGAGACAGCTGGATGTGTGTGTGTGTGTGTGTGTGTGTGTGTGTGTGTGTGTGTGTGTGTGTGTGTGTGCGTGTGTGTGTGTGTGTGGAAGAGAGAGAGCATTTGCATGTATGATTGTGTGTGTTTGTGTTAGCCTTCCTCCACAGCGATGGCCCTGTTGCGCTTTTCATGCATGCAATCAGGCGCACACAAACGCGTGCGCGCGCACACACACATACACACGCACACACACACACACACACACACACACACACACAGGCGCGCAATGCTTCCTTCCATGCAAATACACACACACTTGTCGTGCACACCATTTTCAAAGAAAGAAAAAACACCACCGCATTACAGCAGGACAATAGGGGAAAGCAGGTCACCACAGCAACAAGCGGAGAGGGGACCGTGTGTGTGTGTGTGTGTGTGAGTGTGTGTTATTGGAGGGAGTGAGCGTCTGAGGTTGGCGGGGGGGGGGGGGGGGGGGGGGGGGGCTATTTGAGGGGCAGCTGTTGCATTAGATTAGTACGTATTAGAGCAACAATACCAACATCGGCCCTTTAGTTCCTCGACTACAAAACTAAAACTACAAATAAATGAATTACCCCTCCGCAGGACTCAGGGCCTCTTTCACCAAATATATTTTGCCTTTCTGAAACATTTTCTTCACATGAAAATCTACTCTGTTAGTAAATGTAATCTTTGTAGCATAAAGTAATGGGAGTTAATAAAAGCCATCGGCAAGCCGGTCAGCTGGAAAGCCTGTTTTTCCCTTTGTGTACTTCTGTACTAATTCCTTTCTCCATCTTAACATTCCTGCTTTTCTCTGGTCTTCAACCCCTGTGAGCGCCCCTCCCTCCCTCTCCATGGGGGGTGCTTCTTCCCTTTCAATACCCCTCCATCTCCTCCTTCTCCTTCCCCTATTCTCTCTCTCTCTCTCTCTCTCTCTCTCTCCCTCTCTCTGTCTAATCTGTCTTCTCAGCATGTATTTGCCTTTTACCAAATTTAATTTAATGGCAGCCAAGCTGGACCCAAGACGAGACTACACCAGGACTACACTTAGTGTGAAAAAGAAAATGTGGATATCGAACAACCACAGCGGTAAAACAGAGAGGCAAACTACTTCATACCCTATCTGGCACAGAGGGACAAACAATGTGGTGTTTTTTTTTTTTCCTTCAAATCTTTCCCCCTTCTTCCTTTAGCTCATTCTTCCCGTAAAAGGGGTTAAAAAGGGAACGCCACAGGGACTGTGACCAGCAGGCGTCCAGCAGCGGCGGGTCATGGAGAAGTGCGGAGGCAGCTTGGCCTGTGGGAGGAGCGTCTACCCAGGGGTTTACCTTTCCAAACTGGTCAAAGTATTGCTTCACATCCTCGATGGTGGTATTGACTGACAGCCCTCCGACAAAGACCTTCTTTGTCCTGGTCACCAGCTAACAACAGAGGAGAAGAAGAAGAGGCCATCATTATCACTAATCTCATTAGCCAAGCAGGAGATCCTAGCGATAAAGAGTCTCGTATTTGTTGCCATTCAGCTAATCTACAAAGGTGCTGCGTTCAACCCCGGTACTTTCAGTTTAGGAGCTGCAACATGCAGAGCGGGTTTGTGTAAACACAAAACGCCCATGAATAAAATGTTTACTCATGCCGGTCTTGTATGGAGACACATAAATATACCCCATGTTCGAAAAACTTTAAAGCTAAATATATATATACGTTTGTTTGTGCGTGCATATGTGTGCATAAGTGAATAAACACGCACTCATGCAGGGCGCCGCTCTGTGCAGTGTATGTAGCACACATGCATACATGCATACCGTATGTACAGTATGTGTGTGTGTGTGTGTGTGTGTGTTAGAGCTGGTCAATCTTGGCAAAAACATTAACCAGGATTATTTGGGTCAAGATTGACATTTCGATTAGAAAGACGATTACTCATTGATATTATGGGAAAATAAGGATTTTAATGTAATTTTGGGCTCAGCATGCTTCAATGTCTCTGAAACAAGTAAATGCTTTTTTAGAGTTGGCTAATGTTAGCTCAACCGCAAGCTCTGTGTGTTGTAAAGCTGGAGATTTGGTGTAACAACGAGGCGTGTGCCTTCAAAAGGCTGTAGTCGTTCAGTGTCGATTTTCTTGTATTCATGATCGTGGGAAGCCCAGATCGTAATCACGATACAATCAGGACTATCTTTTTTACATTGTGCCAGTTAAATACACTGAATTTAGAGTATTTAGATAAGGAAAGACTCCCACTATCCCTGCAAGAAAGCATGTAATATGTGAGAGTGTGTGTTTGTGCATATATATGTGAGTGAGTGTGTGTGTGTGTGTGTGTTTGTGCGTAAATATGACAGTGTGTGTGTTCGTGCGTACATGTGAGTGTGTGTGTGTGTGCATACATATGTGAGTGTGTGTGTGTGTGTGTGTGTGTGTGTGTGTGTGTGTCTGATTGGCTGCTGCCGGTCTTAGGCCCGGGATCAGGGCATCATGGGTCACAGTGTAAGCGTGGACAAGTGGATTGCTGCCCTGCCCTGGTCCCGGACTTGGTCTAATCCCAGTCAACCGGCCCCTGAGTGATGGGGAGTGACACGTATGACATCATCAGCGCCTCCCCGCCCCACCCCCCCCCCCCCCCCCCCTGCTGTCTCCCCATGTTAACCCCATGCGGTGTCGCCATGCTCACCTTAGGCTGGGCCCGGCGGGGGAACGCTACCTTCGGGTCGATCTGAAAAGGAAACAAGAGACATGCGGTGAGGGATTTCAATTCACACACAACAATACATTATCAGATTTACTTTTATTTCTTTTTCGTGTCTCCGACGCTCACGCTACATCGCATGTGTTGGCGACCGCTAGACAGATAGCGCCTGCAGAGTACGGGCCACGCCTTCTATTGTATAGGAACGATGCAAGCGAATGGGTCGACTTGACAAACAAGTTATGATGAGGAAAATCAAATCCCAAAATGTGTAGAGGCACAATTGAACTTTTTGTTGTTTGCACACGGCTCGGTACACGCGTCGGACTATGAGTTTTAAGGCTGGCATTCTGATGCGATGCATGGGTAAGAGTTCCCTGCATCATCTGCCCGGTCCAGGGTGCCTTTGGGCAAAACATCAAACCACTTTTAAGCTTCATAAGCACATGTTCCAGTTGTGTAAGGTGTAAAATCGCCTTTCCTACGCAACGGTATATCATGAATCATAATTTATATAATTAGGTATTCGTTGCTGAACACAATGTGCTGGATTTACACTATTGGAGATTAATGAAATGATGGGCAAGATTCTAGGCCAGGCTCCCTCACAGGCCTCATATGTCTATGACAGATACAATAGAGGCTGTTTCTTTAATCATATGCTGCTACACCTTGTTATGCTCACCTCACACAGCCAGCATAAACAGCCACAATTCATGAATGTATTCTGGAGGAATTGGCGTGTATCAAAATAACAACATGCATACAGGAAACGCTTTGCAACGCGCCACTTGTGCTTTCACAGTCCTGAAGATATATTTAGGGCTATTTAAAGAGATAATAAGCCTAACAAAGCCTGACTGACTCCATTTTGGATCGGCCAGATTTCACCATGTCGATACTTTCTCGACACTTGGAAATGCCGCATCCATAGTCAAGGTTACAGTTAAAATTAGAACAAAAAAAAAGAGTTTTAAATGAGCTGGCCTTTATCGTGACTAAATATGCAGCGACTGGTATGGCATTTAAAAATCTGTGTGAAGAATTTCAGGAGATTCCCACTCTCGTCGCCGAGCGTCAGGACGACGCAAGACCTTGCGGTGAGTCACGGAGGCGCCGCCACCGCCGCCGCCGTGTTTTTGTCTTGATTAATGTGCGTTAGATAAAAGCCCATTTCTCTCACTAAGGGTTACTCTCGGCTATTAAAGCGACATTACCATAATATCCTCGGGGAACCATTCAAACGTGGAGAGCACTAAGAATTGTTACAACCTATATTACTAAAAACAGACCGACGCTATTCAACTGATATCAACCTGCCCCCCCACAACCCCGGCCCCCCCCCCCCCCGCGGTCGCACTTGAGATGAAATACGTCTTGAAAAAGTATCCATTTTTATGATGTGGCTATAATAAATATAATTTTATAAACCCTTGGATAAAGCTATTATATTTTTCTTTTCCAGGCGGTGCGCAGCGGTGCGCGAGCTAGCCCAGTAAGTGGCCAGCGCGTCCTTGGAGGCAGCAGTGGAAGGTCTGCACCTCAAAGTGGAGCTGAGACGAGAACAGCCATGTCACCCCCAGCTGGTCTGAACACAGACAAAGGTGACAAGGACACAAAAAAAATCACAACCACCACCACCACCCCCACCCACCCACCACCACCACCACCACTAATGCAAAGCAGGGTGCTCTGGTAACAAAGCATTCGGTGCATGCTGAATTGTAAAGAACATGACACTATTGTGGGTAAAATAAGTGTAGAAAATAGGAACACAATGAGGTTGGCCCTGGAGTTATGGAAGCTGGAGCCGGAGAAAAGAGGGCGGTATTGTAATATTGTCTTCTCAAGAGATACCCTGTTATTATACTATATTGTTCAAATAATGACATTGTGTCAGAAAATATATAATGAAAATAGTGGCACATTTAGTCACTCACAACTCAAGTGACATTTAAAATTAGCTTTAGCAACATTTCGAATTGGCGTTGCTAAATTTGTCGCAAAGAGTATCAGACTTAAGACGCGAGGCATTTACAATGTGGGACTAAGACAGTAATAGGCTCTTGACTAACGGTGCGGGCACACTAGCAGTGTTTTAAATGTTTTAATAGGACTACCGGATGTGAGTTGCTATAAAGCGATTATGAGGCCGAGACCATGAGCTGACATAAAGCGGTGGGATGATCGAGTCTCTTGTCGGGAACCATGTTGAGTAAAACAGAAACACCTTGCTTGCATGATAAGTGTGTCCGCCATCTTGTCTATGTATAAACACCATCATGTGCCATCAAAACCCAATTTAAAACCAATGTCACCTTTAATTTGTCAAATGCTGCTTCTTTATCAGTCTGCAAAACACCCACAAGTCATGTCGTACACTATCTATGAAGGCGATATCTATGGCAAGGAAGAACAGCAAAATCATGCACTGTTGTTAAAAAAATCCACTGCATCTGCAAAGGAGATCAGATCTAGGATATGCCGTTTCTACGTCTGACTGAAGCTACGGCGGCGACAATCAAGTGACTCTGCATGCTATGCTGGTAGGTTAGCCTACGGGAAGAAGGAAAACCAAGAGGTCACAGAGCAAACATTGAAATAACGTAGCCAGCTTGCAGCTTGCAACACTCAGCCATAGCTCTTCATTTCACTTGACATTTGACGATGGGACACTGTGTGTCGGGCCAAATCTGACGACTGTCCGACGGAGAAAGTTAAAGAGGCACGGCAGTCTTTTACTGATGCGGTTGTTTATTAAATGTTTCATTTGATTTAAGAGTTATGAGTGAGTGCAAACCAGTGTGACCGACTTCACAGCATCCGGCTAACTAACTAACGGCGCGTTGGCGTGGACGCCGCCGCGTTGCTGAGTGCAGTCTACAGTTTGTACAGTTTTTTAGTAGTGTTGGTCGTTCAACCGCTAGACTAGACATTAGCCCGTATAGTCACCTCCTGGGGCCCGCACGTCCACAAGTGCAACAAACTGAAACAAACAAATGACAATCAGAGACAAGGAGAAGTAGGGGGGAAAAATAAAGGGTCCTGTACGTCAAAGAAATAAACATAAACGAGGGAGGAGGGAAAAAAAACCCAGAAAGGCTTCAGACAGCGGAGCCACAGGCATTAGGCATGTTTGTTATTCAGTTCAGGCAACGACCCTTAAAGTGCAGGAAGAAAAAAAAAACCCACTTCCATTGTGAGCCGGGGCCATATGTGTGCAAGTCGTTTTTACTAACGCAGAGGGAGGAACGGAGAGAATATGAGAGACAGAGAAAAGAGCAAAAAAATATATATATTTTCACAGCGATATATGGACAAATACAAGATGTCCTAAAAAAAAGAGAGATTAGAAAAATACAAAAATAGAGAGAGCACAATGAAAGCCAGAGGTAGAGAGACAGAGAGAGACAGAGAGAAACAGAGAGAAAGAGAGAGAGAGAGAGAGAAGAGGAAAGCACAACCACACCAGGTCTGTGAAATACAGACAGAGTGAGAGAGTGAGAGAGGGAACGAGAGAGTGAGAGAAAGAGATGGGGGGGGGGGGTGAGATGAGAGAGAGAGAGAGAGAGAGAGAGAGAGAGAAATGGGAAAAGCAAAACACAGCGACCGAGAGATGGGCGAATAAGAGAGAGTGTGGGGCTCTTCATTGTGCAAACAGGGAGGCTGCTGCTGCGCGTATGAGAAAGTGGGCCTGTCCCGCGTAGCGCAGCAGCGGGGCCGTCCCAGCAGGCAGCCCCTCTGATTTCATTAATTAACAGGACAAAGAGGACAAAACAGATGGGCCCGTAGAGGACCAGGGGCTCGCTCACCACCCCCGACACACACACACACACACACAAACACGCATATACACACACACACACACACACACACACACACATATATATATACACACAAACACACATGTGTATATATACACACACACACAGGCATTAATACACACATAAATACACACATATTAATACACACACACATGCATATATACACACACACACACACACCCATATATACACCGACACACACGTCACACACAATACCGCAAACACCACAAACCCTGACACATTTATACAAACAACCGACACAACAAGACAGGCGTGTTATCTCTGAAGCCAGTCACTGCACATAACTCACCCAATAGTGACATCAGTATCGTCAAACACACACACACACACACACACACACCCTCGTATGTGTATCGTCACACACACACACACACACACACACACACACACACACACCCTCGTATGTGTATCGTCACACACACACACACACACACACGCACACACACCCTCGTATGTACCCAGCCACGACAAAGTTACAGGATACAGTGACCATAAGCACCATACGAATATGGGCTTTCCGACAGATTGTGCTGCGACACACGATAGCGTCTATATAGGAACTCAAAATGGCCCAACACAAGTTAATGGGCTCGACAGGACATGCTTCGGGGAAAGCGTGCATTATGACTATATAATGAACACACAGATGAACGGGAAAAACGCTTTAACGACAAAAGTAGATGCCGTGAGAGGGAGACTTGGCTTGGACTAGGGCCAGTGGGGTCAATCTCTGCACAGCTGAACAATACCACAGTAATTATTTAACCTACCTTCCTAATGAGGACCCCCCCCCCCCCCCCGCCCCCCAACCCTGTGTGTGTGCGTGTGTGTGTGTGTGTGTGCGTGTGTGTGTGTGTGTGTGTGTGTCCTGCTTGTCTTTCACCTATAGGACAGGCCTTACTTAGCCTTACTGTGGCCATTCCTCCGAAGCCCAATCCAGTTTGTCTCCTTCAATCCGATTAGTTGCTTTAGAGATCTATAGTAATTAGGCCTACAGAACAGGAGCTGACCCCCTCTGTCTCTCTCTCTCCCTCTGTCTCTCTCACTCTCACTCTCACTCTCTGTCTCTGTCTCTCTGTCTCTGTCTCTCTCTCTCTCTCTCTCGCTGAGCCACATCTCTGTCCATCCCCCTCTCTCATCTTGCCCACGTCAGCATTAACCGATAATCTTCAGACCGTTCCAGCTAGCACTAGCAGCTAGCACTAGCCGCTAACACCAGCAGCTAGCATTAGCACGAGTGGCGTCCGAGCACGGCTGAGCGGGTCTTGGCTCGGGGAGCCGGCTTGCCTGACGTGGCTCCAGTCCGGTCCACAGCCTCTGCCCCAAACATATGTCCTCACCCTGTGTAGCCGTGGATATAAGCTGCGACATTAGCACCATGCTGTTGGCTACACTGCAGCGGAAGCGGCTACAAGGGGCTAACATGCTACTGTTTTGGCACGTGCTCGGTCCTAAGCTTGTCGAACGGACGAAAGCGTTCAAACGTTTCGTTTGTGTGTGTGAAAAACAGAGCGATTGCTATGCCGTGGTCGGGGACTACGTGCCGAAAGCCCCCCCCGCCTCACACTTGACTCAAAGTTTAATGAATCACCACTTTCTTCTTCGTTCGTCCCGGTCGCATTTATGAGCTTACGTGCAGCATTTTTTATTAAACGGTTCTCCTTCTCCGCTCCCCTTTTAACAACTTTCTTCGTATCGTCAAGCCCTCAGACACATATTTGTGTGCCCTCCCCGCCATAGAAATGTGTCATAGGGCCCTACTGGCGGGCTGCACACGCGAGGCCATACAAAGGAAACGGCAGTTAGCCAGTTAGCTCATATTTTTAATACTTTCTCAGTGGACCGGTGAAGTGTTTCCAAATCCCAAAAAAACACAACAAGTTATGTATCCGTCGCGTCCGTACAACACACGAACGCCACACTAACACAGCGGCACGTCCTGCACAGAGCGCGCCGCTCGCCTTCGCCTTCCCACGTGAACGCAGGTAGCAGCGCATCGCGTGTAGTGTCGGATCCGATACCCCCCCCCCCCCCCCCCTCCTGGCTCGCCTTTAACGGGTCACGGAGAAGCAGGGGTTTTTTTCCCTTTCTTTTCCAGGAAAACAAATACCAGTTGTGCTCCTCTGCGTCCAGAGCGAAACAACAGTACACCTCTGGCCCAGGGCTATCTGTTCTGGCCTGACAGGAAATCTAACCTCTTACCAACACAACTTCAATACAGCTCCACTTACAGAGAAAAGAGAAACCAGCCCACTAGCCAAACCAGCAGAAAGACTCACATCCACGATGCTATACCCCTCTGAATCAGTATGTGCGCGAATGAGTTATTTATTTATTTATTTTAATGGGTTAAATTGCAATTAACCACCGCAATTTATTTCACCACTTCAATTAATGAAACCCACCGCAATATATTCAAGCCTTTTTATCTTTCTTTCTTTCTTTTTTCCTTTTTGCTGGGCCTACTACTTTACCAAAGCCCTGCATGCAGGCACAAGTTATTTTGCCACATGGTGCGACGCACGCTGGCCCTATTCTGCTTAACACCATGTACCTCGCTGCTCCCCTGCTCCTCCCCACCTCCTCCCCACCTCCTCCCTCATCCCTTTGCCCCCCTCGTCCCCCCCCCCCCCCATGGGGTGGGGATGACATTCAAAGCAGATAACATTCTCTCTAATTCCGAGCAAGGAATGTCTCCTTCTCTTTCTCCTCCTCCTCCTCCTCCACCTCCTCCACCTCCTCTCATCTCCTGTTGATCAAACAATGGCTATCGTACTCCAACTGCATCAAGAGGCAGGGTGACGGAGACCGGTGCAGAGGCGGAGGAGGCGGTATTCAGGGTGGAAAAAGGACGCATGAGAAATGAGAAGGGGAGGAACAACAGTGCAGTGGACAGATGCCGGAAGTCTGCCAGAGAGACAGTAAGAAAATAATAAAACGGCGATATTATTCAAGAAATTGCGCACGCAAGAATTTTTTGGTCAAGGAACCTAAACTTTATAATGACATGGAGACTTCAGGGGGAAAGCTGGGCGCATTTTTGGCGAAAAATAACTTTTTCAAAGTGGGATTAAGCTTTGGAAATCATCCGTTTATCTTCCATCGTCCTATTTCAACACAACACCGCTATACCCACAAAAAAGTGTGAATGGAAAAATATAACCTTTAGCGATGTGTCGGCCTTTAGGTGGCGTATACAGCTCAGGGTCTAAATCCGAAACCAACACTCAGCCAGACGAACAAAGGCACCTGCTCACACACAACAATGGACGACCAGTTTTCACTGCCAGCAACGATACTTCCACTTAAAGTCTCAGGCGCGGCACAACTGACGCGAGGACATGAGTTTGAGGTGACTAGTACATAACAACCGACTGGTAGTAAATAGTAATAATACTATATGTTACTAATACTATAGTAATAATTATAACAACGACGATACTAATATTTCCCACATAATCAGTTTGCTCCACTCATGACTCGACCTACTTCCATGCAAAGAAGAACCAGACCGAGCAGGACCGATAAGGCTGTTTTTGTAGGCCAATGTGAATATTCTCAGATATCACATTAAAAGCCCTGAAATTTGACCAATACAAATGTCGGTACATTACAATACAAAACGCTATAAAGCCATGAGCGTAAGACCAGGTCTTTTTCACAAGCTCAAAGCCGTACGCGTCGACCCGAGAGACAAAGCTGTCCTGCTCAGGTTGATATTGTTTGGTTGCGCTCTCTGTATTTGGTTATAGTAGGGCAACGCCTAGCCGGGCCTAGCCCCACTGCTGGCCCAGCTGGATGACGCCTCAAAGCCCTGTACCCAAACTAGCAAGCATTAGCATCACATGCAGGCACGCACACACGCCCCAAATGAAACACACGTTACACACACCAAGTCGGAGTTAATATCATTTGCGATGTTAGTAGGAGAAGAACTCAATCTAATTTTAGAAG
>JAOPHQ010003071.1:0-20380 GCA_030340625.1 Merluccius polli | reverse complement strand
CCCATGGCAATTTTCTATAATAACTAGAGAAGAGAAGAACTTCATTAGCCCCCCCCCCTCCCCCCGTGTTGGGTGAAATGCTTTATGACCCTGATGGGACTCTGTTAATGAGGAAGTACACATCTCTCCATTTCCTGTCTAGCCGGGTCTGCAGTTCCTTTCTTTAGCCCTGTGATAATACCTCGACTTTTTAATAAGGCGTATTTATCTTGAAACATCAAAACGCAAAGGTCTTGCAAGTCGCCAATCACAGCATGCAAGGGCATGTAATAATATTTTTTTTTAAATAATAATAATAATAATATTTTTTTACAAATAATAATAATAATAATAATAGTAGTAATAATAAAAATAATAATAAAACATTTAAAAAATTAAATGATAATAATAATAATAATAATAATAATATTCCTAGGTTAGATTTGTCCACCTTCCTTTTGAGTGAGTCTTTTAAAATCTTGATCGAATGGCAAGTTTGTTTCAGCGGCTGAATACACAGATATTTATAGATCCGAATCTCTTTCACAGTGTACATTCATCTCTCTCTCTCTCTCTCTCTCTCTCTCTCTCTCTCTCTCACTCTCTCCCTCTCTCTCTCTCTCTCTCTCTCTCTCTCTCTCATATTTTCCCATAGTTCTCTGTGTTGCTCTCCACATGTCAGAGGCGAGGAGGAGGGGGGGATTTATGGCTGACATCCATCAGTGTCATGCACCAGGATTTATGGGAGATGGAGTCCAGAGCTGATCGCTGTGAATCACTCTTCCTGAAGCCAAACCCTGGACTACTGTGTGGAAGTAATGGATGAGCCATGCTGCTTCCCCCGTCCCTCCTCCCTCCCCTCCTCCTCCTTTCTCTGCCTTTTCAACATCAGAAAAAAAGGTTCCTACACGTTATTATTTTGCTGATTTGCTTTCGTCTTTATAGCCCTTGTTTACTGTTGCTAATTCAATTGATCAAGTGAAGCAATAGCATTGAAGCACCGGGTCACATGGCCACCTCCCTACTCCCCGACACGAACCCTGTGATCTATGGTCTATTCATGGGACTCCACCAGGATCAATCTGCCTCGCGCACACGCACACACACACAACTGGGTGCCCTATGGAGAAAAGAACTGAGCCGCAAATTAACCATCAACTGTTCTCTACCACAGACCGACCAATTACGCTACCGCTAATTAACACCGCAGCCAATCAGGAGGCTGCCTCATTATTACGGCCAGCCCAGGGGAACCGGCCAGTAACATTAAATTGTCTACTTCTACCTAAAATTCGAATAACTTCAAAAATGCACAAAAGTACATTTAAAATTAAAATAAATGTATTAATCTTACAAAATAACACTAAACTAACACAGGCAGACACGCATGTGCACATGCACACACACACACACACACACACACACACACACACACACACACACACACACACACGCACACGCACACACACACACACACGGCATTGCTGAGATGGAAGGACCACCTGTGTGTGGTCCACTGCTGATATTTTAACATAGCTGCCACATGGCAAGCCAATCAGGGACACTCACACATCCAACCAATCACATACAAACACCCAATTAGCTAGGTCAGTCAACACTCAAACACAAACGCAGTGGCACAGAAGCATGAAACATGAACAGAGAGAGGGACATTAACACAAAAACGTATAAATGTTCATAACACCCATGGTCACAACACCTGTACTAAAACTATAGCCAATCAGGAGGCTGCCTTGTATTGACATGACTGCACATATGCGCAGTAGACTAAATGAGATCAATATTTGGCAGGATGCCGAACATCGCTGCACCACTGAGCAAATACACTGAAGTCTACGATCCATCTATGCCTCAGTCCCAGCAAATATGGCGGTGGGGTGGAGGGAAGGAGTTCATCAGTCAATCCCACAGGACCTGTTATTACAGTTGATATTAGTTGTATTTGCCTCACCTGGTCATCCTTTAAACTACATATAAATAAAATAGTCCTGCTTAGTGCTAACATTTGATACATACGCACACACGCATGCACGCACGCACACACACGCACACCCACACACACGTCTAGTGGAACACATGAAATTAATATTGCCCTGCGGCCCAACCATGTCTGGTTCCTAATAAAGACTGAGTCTGGTCACAAGTCAGGAAGCTAGCAGCTCTCAGTGTAGCCTGTATTATGTAATATGTAATATTATTCTCTCCACTTGTTTGGGGGTGTAAGAGCAAAGGAAATCACACCTGCTCTCTGGCCTCAGTCCAGCACTTACCACAGCGTAGAACTAGCACACACACAGACACATCACACTATTTATACCCATATTCCAGATACACATATAGACTACCTGACCTTTACAGATCATGTTAAGCAGTGTAGCGAGTATGGACGCGTGTTATTCTATATTATGCTCTGTTATGACATGTTCAGTCAGCATGATCAATGTTGTCCTACTCTCTCCAACAACAAGACAAGGAAAGTCAACCCCTGACATTACCATATCCTCACTCAACAGCCCCATAGCAGCTCATCTTACCGCATAATAAGTATGTCCAGGTTATTCTACTGAATACCTACTGAATTATTCTACTGAAAGATGTATGGAAATATTCAACAACATCAACTCACCTATAGCTGGGTTGGAGTTGACTGGATTAGGGAAGCAGACTACACAGTCTGGCCTTGCTATGTATGAGCTTATAATACATCATACAACCATATATTTACATTTACATTTACATTTAGTCCTTTAGCAGATGCTGTTATCCAAAGCGACTTACAAGTTAGGCTGAGAAAGATCAAAGCATACAATCAAAATTGGAGTAGCTACAAACATAGTTTTATATATATATATACAGTGGCGACTGGTCATTAGGGGCAGGTGGGGCAGAGCCCCACCTACTCTCACAAGAAAAAAAATAAAAATTAAAATAAAAAAAATAAAAAAATTATATATAATTTTTTTTTAAAATATATATATTTCAAAAAAATCTCCCCATAAAGTACTGTAAAATAATAAGTTTGGCGCTTTTAGTTCATTTTTAGTCGACCCTAGCTTGCTTCTTCAGACTGAGTTCGTCTGGTGGGGCTAGAAATGGCTTTAAGTGGAGCTAGCCCCACCTGTCTAATGGTAGTGTGTATTGGGACTTGAAAAATTGAAATGCGCATGCTCAGAATGTTCTCCGTTGAAGTGGACGGAGAAAAATATTTTTCCTATGGTAGGGCTATCCCCACCGGCACTGTATGGACATATATGGTTCGTTCCGCTACAGCGTAATTTCATTGTTCGCAGCTATTGGCTGTAGTGTGCGGCGCGCGTGATGAGTCATGACTCGAGTGACTTCGTCCTCACGTGTGCGCCGTGTGAGAAGTTGCTAACAAGCATGTCGGAGGTACGCAAACGAAAACAGGTATGTACTCGGTCGGATCAACACTTGTATTAAACTGTGTGGGAAATGTGAGACAGCACTGCGGGGTCACGACGAGTCGGCGGTCTGAATCCGGGGATACTCCGGTGTATCTTTGAGACGATGTGTGAGGGCGATGCTCGGCTTCAGCGGCACTATGACGCTCAGCCCGTATTCAAAGGGACATCACCATACAGGACCAACTATTAGACTGCATGAAGTGGACAGGGACAGCCGAACAAGCGGACGAGACATCATGTGTTGCTGTACAGGCCGACGAGACAACGGATGTCTCCTGTAAATCACAGATGGTGGTTGTGCTGCGGTACCTTCTGCCATGTAACACAGTGACAGTTAAGCGTTGTTCTTGTCAATGTTGTGTCTGTTTATGTTTGTCCCGTCTTATATGTCCCCACTCCTGGCCTGCACCTTGTCGTGGTGAGTGGGCTTTAAACCAAGACAGGCCATTCTGAATCTTTTCTTTCACAGCTGTTATCTTTGGTTTCTCCTCAGGACACTGCCTAGGCCTATGGGAGGTCTCCATGGTAACATGACATTGGGTTCTTATAGTGGCTCTTACAGCTGTTTGCACTAGTGTCATTTTAGGTTTGCGGAAGCTTAGTTTAAAGTTTAAAAACTATACTTTCATTATTGCAATGTTTTGATGTCAGCAATAAAACATTAAAAGCTGCACTAATGTACTTTATTAATTAAATATATATGATACATGGATAACAGTCACTTAGTTCAAAAACCAAAAGCCCAGCATACTGAATAGTGTTAAAGTATATTTTATTTGTAATGGTTGAGCCCCAGGACCTGCCTGCTGTCCTGGTTATCTTTCCACAGTTCCTTGTGGGTGGAGCTGAGGGCTGAATAGAGAGTGGGACACACCAAGCCAGGGCTACAAACAGCATGGTGGGACACTGACACGTAAGTTAGACCAATGAAGAAAGCTCAATCTCTATTTTGAAATACTTTAGCTTTTTTGAAAATTACCAATATTATTTGTAATATATTAGGGCTGTAACTTTTTCCAAAAATGAATTTCAAACAAATTTAAAATGCCCCGTAATTTGTTTGAATATATTCTAATACCCCCTCCACATAAGCTTGGTTTACTGATAGGTTTAGAGCCGTTTAGCGTATTACTGCCTTCCACAGGTCAGATGTTGAACTAGATTTTACATACAGTCCTGTGTTGTGCAGGATAGCCGGGAACAGGCGGAGTCAACCTCTACAAAGATCACCACGACTGTGAAAACAAACGGGTGACGTCACGGACACTGGTACGTCATTTAAAAAAATAAAAAATTAGCCTAGCCCCACCTGTATTTTACATGTAGAAACGCCACTGTATATATATATATATATATATATATATATATGCATGACATTATTATTATTATTATTATTATTGTCAATATTATTATTACTATTATTATTGTTGTTGTTGTTATTATTATTATTATTATTATTATTATTATTATTATTATTATTGTTATTATAAATTACCTAGAATATATACTAATAATATATTGTAATAATATAGCAGACAGCACTTCTGTAAAATCATATGATGATCATATAATGATTGGATATTATTGTAAATAATGAACACATCATGGGGCCTACTCTACCAGTCCACACATTAGGGTTGATATGGGGCAGAGGAGGATTAAACTAATAACAAAGTGTATCAGAGCACCACTGCTCTGCACCGGTCACACGGGGGCTACTAGCAGACTCCTCTGCTGCTACGTTTCAAATGATTCCCTCCTGTCCACCGCTTGATTTATGGACCTGTAAAAACACACGTTGTTTTTAATCTAGGGATGCCTAGATCTGCCCTTTTAATGAAATGTGGATTTTAAGTGTGAATGTGGACGTTAATGTGTGTGTGTGTGTGTGTGTGTGTGTGTGTGTGTGTGTGTGTGTGTGGGGGGGGGGGGGGGGGGGGGTGATATATGGGTTTGGGCCTGATTCTCTGGGCATGAATTTACCCTCTGATAAATATGCATTCTGTTACGCAGACTGATTAAGCTGTAAACTACTGTTAACTCGGTGTCAAAGCTCATGCACACACACACACACACACACACACCTAGATTGTGTTGTGGCCTTAAAGACGTTTTCTTACTCCAGACTGAGAAACCAGAATACAAACAAAGAGGATGTGTTTCATGGAAAGAAAAATAACAAAATATTAAAATAATGAAAACCATTTAACTCGTCTTTTAACACATAAATCAAATGAATCTGCAAACAATAGAAGTGCCAGGGTGAGTAATAAAGTTTAAAGTATAAAGTAATATCTTATATTCTATCTAATCGTATCTTGCCATTTCAAATATTTCAGTGTTGTGAGTTCTACTAGAGCCTGAATGACTTTTCAGTTTGTTTGTTTGTTTTTCCGAACCAAACTTAATATGAAAAAAGTCCTTCCTCAGCACGTTAACAGTGCCGTCATCATCATTTCATGGTATTCTATCAGAAGCAGAATTTGATATCCTCAAGAGAGCGATGTGTCGGTTGTCCTTGGTCGGGGTGACATTGAATTTGAAACTACCCCGAGTAAGATTGGTCGCCATGGCAGCTGTTGACATGTCGCGTGACGAACTAGTCTGTTCATTACAGCGCAATCACCCTTCATAGCAAACACTAACAGACAACACTACTCTGAGACTCTCTCTCTCTCTCTCTCTCTCTCTCTCTCTCTCTCTCTCTCTCTCTCTCTCTCTCTCTCTCTCTCTCTCTCTCTCTCTCTCTCTCTCTCTCTCTCTCTCTCTCTCTCTCTCTCTCATTATAAGTCATACTGTTGGACATTCATCTTCAGTCTATCGGACATTTGCATGTTCACATGCACGCACAGACGCATGCATGCGCAATGCACGCCCACGCATCCACCCACACACCAAACAACTCATCAGGAGCAAACAGCCATGGCTATCTGCATTCTGTAAAGTAGATATTACACATCAAAGTATTATTTCAGATTGCTTTTGCGTTGAACTAAACTATGTGGCCTTTCTTTGACAGACATGAGCTTGACCCCAGACATCAGCGACACCAGGGTCAATTCAGCCACAGAGTAGAAGACTGGCTTGAATTTCATTTTTTATAACATTACAGCGTTGAGCCACAAGTGTAACCACTCTCTGTGGTCAGCACTTCTCAGACTTCAATAAAATAACACCATGTTGGCAGATGAAGGGAGAGAGAGAAACAGAGAGCAGGAAAAAGAGTGACAGAAGGAAAGGAGAAAGCGAGAGAGGAGAAAGGGAGATAAAGGACAGCGCATAAGCAATACAAGGGAGAAAGAGAGGGATTGAGTGTAAGAGGGGAGAGGGAAGAGAGGAAAAGAGTGGAAAAAAACGTGGAAAAGAAAGGAGATCCGAGCGGCCTTTCACCTCGATCATCATAAGCAGCCCTCGTCCCAACAGCCATGCTGGCCTCTCTTCGCCGCCACAGAAGAGACTGAGTGAAGGAAGGTTCAAACAACAAAGAGGTGCTGCCTCACACATCCCTCCTCCGCCTGTCCCCTCTCCGCACCACTCACATCATTTCATCATTTAAATCCTCCCCCACATGACCCCCGGCAAGTGACCCGTCATTCCCGGGCAAGAACTGTGATGTGCTCCCTCAGACTAAACTGCTTATACTGCACAAAAAAAAGGAGAAAAAGAAGAAGAAGGTGGGGAAAAAGAAAGGCCAGTCGGCTAAGGGTGAGATTTATTCAAAATTATTCCTCAACGGCCTTCCTTCACAAAGAGTGGCTCGCTGTGGTCCAAGCAATTAGGAACCACGGCCCCCACCTCTCCGGGAGACGACGCACCTGGCCGGAGCAGACAGACGAGACAGATGGCTGGACAGACAGACGGACAGGCAGACGGACCGACGGACAGACAGACCAACGGGCAGAGGAGAACAGGGGTGTTTAGCCGCGGCTTGGAGTAACTAGCCGGAGCGGGATGTGAGGGAGTGAGGAATGCCGAGGCATGCACTTTAGGATTCATTTAGGCTCCCCATCTCCCTGGTCACTTTATTAGCAGTCTGGGAAGAGGGATGCATGTCCCAAAGCTATGCAAAATGCATAATCAAGAATTTAAACACAGGCTATGTGAAGGGGTATATGCACAGACACACACGCACGCGCACACACACACACACTATGTGCTTACGCGTAAAAATAAAAAACAACAACAAAAAAAACGCTTGTACACTTCTATACAACGTACATAATTCTATGAAGCATAAACGGCCCTCTATTATTCCCATATGCTGCATTACCAGCTCCACCAGTGTAATGTAAACCATCTTCCATAGCATATTACACTCAATCCCATTCTACTCTTACTGCTGCGTGCACAAGCTCTTTGGAGGAATCAGAGCCAGATATGTTTGGGGGGAAAAAAGGGGGCTTTCCTCATCACATTTACATATCTCAATTCCAGTCTCGTTCTGCCGCCCCTGCTCCACCCGTGGACCAGCAGCTCCATGTGCTTTCTAGGCGGGGGGGTGTTGCCGTCCTATTCCCAGTGTACAGATAGAAAGGCAGTGGGGTAAACAAACAAATAAATAAATAAGGAAATAAATAAATATGGAAGAGATGAGAATAGGTCCTGGGAGAGATGGAGACACGCTACTAATATGTAAGGAAACAGGCCAATTTACACAAAGCCCCCCTTCCCCCCCATACACACACACACACACACACACACACACACACACACACAACATACCAATAGAAGGTAAGTCACACACTCACCACTCAAACAGTTCTGCACAGTTCTGTTTATCCTGAAAAGGGTAGTGTGTGTGTGTGTGTGTGTGTGTGTGTGTGTGTGTGTGTGTGTGTGTGTGTGTGTGTGTGTGTGTGTGTGTGTGTGTGTGTGTGTGTGTGTGTGTGTGTGTGTGTGCGCGTGTGTCTGTATGCAAAGAACAGACAATGTGTAAATTAAAAACGACATATTACTGAAAGAGTCCAGGGACATAATAACACCATAATAGAATGATAGAATGAGAATCATAATAGAATGATTTAAAGTCACATGATTTAAAGTCACCATTGCCATGACTATGAAAATAAAGACATATTACTCAATTACAAATATTCATAAGGGAATGAAACAAATGAATTAAACGCACGATTAATATGAATTATTCGAATTATTCAGCTAATAGTTTATATAATAGTAGTCATGAAGAGAGACCTTATTCTGAAGTGTGACCAGTTCTAATTGAACCTTTTTGAAATCCCCTCCATAAACCCTGAGCTAGGACATAGAAAACCCCTTGGCAGCCAGGGCTCTGCGGCACTAGAGGTCTGCTCAGTGACCTGGGAAATGGTCCGCAATTTCCCCACTCATTCTGTTGAAGAAAGAGAAAAGTGGCAGAGGAAAAGACACAAGATAAGCGGCAGGAGAACAGAAAGGGATGTGAGAGGAGATACGAGGGGCAGGGAGAGGAGGAGGAGGAGGAGGAGGAGGAGGAGGAGGAGGAGGAGGAGGAGGAGGAGGAGGAGGAGGAGGAGGAGGAGACATGGAGAGAGACTAAAAGAGCAGCGTCCCAGAGCCCTGGAGGAGGTGACTGCGACTGACCAGGTCAGCATTTCACATGTGTCACTTCCTGTCTGCCTCAGTGGAACGAGGGTGGCATGGCTTGGTGGCCAGGAGGGCACAGTCTCCTGTCATGCTGACACACGAGGTTATGCACTTGGCAAACAGACGCGTTCATGGCATGAGCACACACAGGAACGCACGCCGCATTTGTGCACACACACACACACATACATACATGCACGCCCACCCACAACAAGTATATGAACACATGCACACACACACACAAAGGACTGCAATCGCTTTTTGTGACACTCAAAAACAAGCCAAAAAAAAAAAACACTCCCAACAACCAACACACACACACATTACCGTCCTTTCCTCTATACTCACACACAATCACATGCACACCCACCTTTTCACCCTCTAAACATTTGTGATTCAGTTAGTGATTCAGAAGTTAAGGTAGATCAAAGTGACAAACAAATGCCTTAAAAACATGGAGGTGTACTCATCAATACAGTTCCAAAAACTTGTCATTTTCCTCAGGAAATGTGGGCCAGCTCATCAGGAACTTTGGCAGATAATTCTGTTGTATGTGGGCCATGAGCAACACACAATCGATGCTCCTGAGAAGGAAAATGTTGAAGTTCCTTCAAAGACTAACGTTGAGAAGAGAAAGGTGAAGCTCCTAACTTAGCCTTGGCTTCTTTATGTTTTAAATCCTATTTCTAGTCTTCTATCCGTCTCGATGACACTGTAGGCCTCTGATGCCTCTGGCGTTCGACTTAATGGAAGAATACGGTCACGCCAACGGAAATAGCAGGGCCCTCGAAAGCAACATGCAGTCTTCGGATTCAAATGTCACCTTGTGCTCTGCAACCTTAATGTAGCAGGAAATATCTACAGCAGCAGATGATCTATATATATATATACCCTATAGATCTGAGAACCTGAATGAGGCGGAGAACAGATCAGTTGAAGAGATTTCTGTGTATTCCCTACACTGGTCTGTTATTGTTCAGAACAGTGTTTCTGTATGTATGTCTGTCTGTCTTTCTGTCAGTCTGGGTACCTGCCTGTCTGTCTGTCTGTCTGTCCACTCCTTACTGTCTCTTAGCCTGGCCCCCACCCCACCCACACATGCACACACAAACCCTCTGCAGTCTCAGTGGACGATGAGCTTTAGCCTAATTGGTTCCCAAGCAGACCCTGACACAACTCTCCTTAGCAGTACACAGCCATATTAATATCCTCCTCCTGCCACACACACACACACACACACACACACACACACACACACACACACACACACACACACACACACACACACACACACACACACACACACACACACACACACACACACACACACACAGCAATCAGTTTCTAGCTGGCTAATTAACACTCTTACAAAGCATCTCATTAGCATGTGTTGTAGGGGGGCAGGGAGGGAGGGTAGAAGTATTTCGGGTAAAAACAATATGGAGAACAAATGTGTGTGTGTGTGTGTGTGTGTGTGTGTGTGTGTGTGTGTGTGTGTGTGTGTGTGTGTGTATATAAACTATTCTACTCAGGAGGACGAGGGCCTTGGACACCCCATGTGGGGGACCCCGGAGGGCGGGGTCTGTTACGGTCCTCTGAGGGAGTCCAGAGTCAAAGATAAGCAGAATTTTAGAGGCAATCAGGAAAAATAAATCACAAGCACGCAGGCACTTTTGCAGTTAACCAACAGCTTAACCTGTGTGTGCGCTGGCTGGGCGGAGTTAGCCATGGGAGAGGATCTGAGGGGCTTAATGCATATATTAAAAGGTTGGGGAATAATCAGAAGGGAACTGTTAACTGTTGATCTCTATGGCACCAGCCGACAGAGCCCACAGAGTTGTATATATGGGATAAGGTCATTATTGCAAAAATAATCCCTAACGCAGGACTGGAATCACCCTGAAGGGGTTTATTTCGCAAAAAAATGACCCACTCGCTGTACATTATCCCACTTATTATATGGCTTCTTACTAAAGAAATCAATAATTTGACACAAAATAACAACAAAAAAAGATTTTATTGAAAGTATTTTATTGCTTCTGCTAAATCAAAATTGTCTGTCAGATTCTATAGTTGGAAATAGCATCAATAGCAACAGGTCTGTTATTCATAGCAGCGGCCTGAAATAACAGACCGTAGAATGCTGTAAATGACCAATCAGAATTGAGTATTCAACAAAGCTGTGTAATAAAAAGTAAAACAATAATGGACGATAACAGAATATTCTCGTTTTCAAAGAAGTTACGTTTTATAAATGCCTTCCGACAGACTCGCTCTCTTACTGTCAAGTGGTTGCAAATAAGCTCCTACCTCTTGCATTGAGAGGAGCCAATGCACGCGTACAACTTTTAACAGCAGTCAATGGTGGACATCGGGCTAAAGATTTGAAAGCCCTTGGATGGAAGTATGAATGTTACTGGACCTCTAGTAGATTGCACCCAGATCCCGAATAATTGTAAATCAAGTAATTAAAATGTTCATGTCAGACAGTGTTATTTAGGCCAGGGGGGCGGCGCCCTAAGACTCTATATTGACCAGCCAGCACTGCTGGACATATGCGTCACTGTCACGTTTTACTGTATTAGTGGGTTGAAATCCAAGTACAGGCGCCACCTAAATTATAGCACATTGTTCTGTTTATCCAGTAGTTCAGTGATGGCAGCAAACAGTATGATTGGCTGGGAAAGATTTGACCTGTGACCTCTGCTCTTCCTAACAGCCAGTGGCCATTGTGGCCCATTACCCATTTGTGTAACTTTCTCTCTCTTTTTCTTTCCCTCTTTCTCTTCCTTTCCCTCTCTCTCTCTCTGTGGAGGCGAGAGAGATTGAGTTCCAGGCAGGTAGTTGGAGGTCAGAGGTCGTGGGGAATCGGGACGGCAGCTCAACACTTGGCAGCAGGGGCGGACATCGGTGTGGGACCTGGAAGTTGATAGGACGACCTTTTGTACGGGGGACCCCAAAATATACCCTCTTATCTGAATGACCTTAGCATCGGAGCATGGGAAGAAACAAGAGAGTCCATCCATCATTATGAAGATTAATCCTCCTCTCCATTCTGCTGCTGAATCTATTAATAATGTCGCCGCCGGGGAGAATTTGCACCAAAAGCTTTATTCTGATATTTTAGACTTTTATTCATTGGCCTGCGACGGGTTTAAGGTGCGTTCAGATCCTTCCAGTTCCTGGCTTACGCAAGATCTATCCAATATGCACACCTCTGCGTACCTGGTGACCCAATAGCATGTTTTAGAAATACTGATTATTTTGTGTTGAGAAGTATCCTTGTATTAAATTGGACAATAATTATAAAATACCATGAAGAGTTTTTTTTCCTCTCCTTTTGTTGTATTTACAGCCCAATTTGTCTCATTGGTTTAGACAAAGAGTCAATGCTAATAGATGTGTTTAGCGGATTTTACACTTTACACAATTTTACACTGGAGAAGAAGTGACAGCCCCAAGGACCTGGTTCAATTAGAGACTCGGATGAGTTTAAACACTGCAGATTCACTCTTGCTTAAAGGCGTTTGTCTCTCTCTCTCGCACGCACGCATGCACACACACATGCACACGCGAACACACACACACACTCTCTTTTCCACTGCTTCCTCTCTCTCTATATTTATATATATGCTCTAAGCACTCACAGGTCTTCCTCCAACCCGTCTCTCAGTAATCAAGCCTGTGCTAATGGTTTATTCTTTACGCTTCAGCACCCACATTTCACTTGTTTATTTTCCAACCCTCGTAAATCTGGGGGACACAAGCCAGCCACCGCTATATTAAAGCAATAATCTAAGGTAATTATCTCGCCATTTCTCTCTCTTCTTCCTCCCGCTTCTTCCTCCCTCCCTCCGTCCTTCCCTCCTCCACCGAGGGAGGACAAATGTTGTTGTTTTTTACAATTGCTGGTTTCTACATCACAGGGGTCACAGGCTACACACACACACACACACACACACACTTGTTCTTCGTACAGGCACTGGAGGTGTCCAAGGTTCTGGGGGGTTCTGTGTCTGTCACTCACCCACTCCTGCTGTATGAGGCCGATAGCCTTCCTCGCCCTGGACAGGTTCCGACACGCCAGGATCACTTGGGCTCCGTGCAGAGCAAAGGACTTGGCCGTCTCAAATCCTGCAGCAGTGGAGAAATTAGCAGGAGAGAGAGACCGACAGAGCCATGAGGAGAAACGAGACGAAAAGAGAGAGAGAGAGAGAGAGAGACACACACACACACAGACAGACAGACACACAGACACACAGACAGACAGAGCACAGCTTTAAAGATAACCATTCGGAAGATAAGTGATTCTCAGGGCAGTTGAATTTCAGAGTGGTGGAGGAGGGTGCCAGTTACACATCCACATCAATTTTCCATATAATTTCTCCTATTGAGTGAACCCAGTGGACTGGAGAAGGAAGTTAATCACGTCTCTCTGAAGTGATGTAACTGATAGAATTAATGTGGTTTGAAGACTGGCAGATAACGCTTAGTAGTTCCACCACTGCCCTTATGAAAGGTGTCTACACCACTGGGGTGGGGGCGGGGGGCCTGTTGCTAATTATGTCGGTAATTATACCATCACCACATTAATTATGCAAACAACACGCATAACAGAGAGACGAGCGGTTGAACAATTGAGCAGACGTGACATTCACAGTGAACCCGTTGAAATAACGATGTACCACAAAAGAAGTCCGACCCGGAACATCAAAGGAACCTCTGATAAGGACATTTCTCCCATCAAACTAACTTCTCAGATATGTGCAGAATTCATCACAGCCAAGACCGTACCGTATGACGTCACGATAACACGGACAAAACTCCCCACAGATCGGAAGAAGTTTGTTAATAAAACGTCCAAATCTAAATGGGTCATTTCTACCCGTAGGTTGAATGCGTTTATGCATGCATATTTCCTTTCACATTTATGTTTTCTTGATGTATCAATGTAAGATAAATACACACAGGCAGACACACATACACACACAACACACTCATTGCCCTGATTGACAGACTAACAATCACAGTAAGTGACTAAGCCAAAGGAAGTCTCGTGTGGTCATAGCATTCGGGAGGGTGGATTAATATGAACCCTAATTAGATTATACGTCTTAATCTGATTTTCATTAAGAGCAAAACTGAGAAGCCTAATTGTGAGGAAAGTGTTAAGGGGTAATATCTATTAAAACTCAAAATTGGAGTAGGATTGGAAGCGCTTTCTGACAAGTGAAGCATGGAATTAAATTATATGACACCTTATTAGGTAGTATAACGCTGAGGGCTCCAGTCACCAGAAAATATCATTTCACTGACAGGAAATGGAAAGGAAAATAAAAAACAACACGCAGTTTGACTTACTGAATAAATATGTAGGCCTACCATAAAAAAGCAATTCTAAAGACGGGTAGGTAGGTCATATAAAACTCCCCTAATGTCCAGTAGGCGATTTGTTAGGTGGGTCTATTAAAAGCAATATCAGGGCTAAATCATTAAATCCTGTTTTTCTGAGTGTTAAGCAATAGAACTTTTTGAAATTTAAATGTAGGCCTCGAAAAAAAAAAGAATTGTATGCCACTCATGTTTTGTGTCACCAGGCCTACTGGCCGCCTGTAAACAACATCACCCAACTCTCACTTGTTGTGTGTACAAACCATGAAAGTGAAATTAATCGACGCCAGTGTTTTCCATAATGGGGGACAAATTAGAATATGCCAGCAACAACAACAGTGGCAACCGCGCCATGTATTTCCACTGACAAATAACAAGGTCTTGACATTAATTGTGAAATAACGAGTGTGGCGTTGCCGTTACGCAGACGTCGCTGCCCTGCCGCCCGTGTTGCCTAGAGAAGGCTGCGCTGAAATGAGTTTGGTCAGGTGTGTACACAGGGCGGACCGCTGTTCCTGCGTCTCGCGCTGACGCTAGAACATGATGAGGGGTCAGACCGGAAAGGAAAAAGGTGGGAGGAGGGCTCTTACATCAGAGTCTACTGTTCTGCCCGATCGACAGCCGCCACGCGCCATGTTAAGACACGCGCAGGAGCCCCGACTACCGCGTGGAGCCGTGTCCACCGCCTCCAAGGTTATTTATCTTCTCGGGGATTAACAGTAGGCCTCATGGTCACGCCAGCCATAGGAAACTACTGAGCGGAAATCAAGACAAACAGTCGAACGGTTATGTCATTTGAAGCCGACGGATCGGCAGCACACGCAAATAGTTGTGTGCATGTTTTAACCTAAAAGAAAATACCATAACATTACAACAATACAGTTAATGGCCCCGCTATTGTTGGAAGTGCATTTCGCTAGGCGAGTAGGAGGGGAACTCTGTGAAGCAGCGAGTGCTCTTCATGGTAGATTAAGATCCTGGCCCCTTTGATATCCCCAATAATGAGTGTGATTTAGTGATTTCACGCTTTGTTTGTCCTCCGCGGCCCACCGCCCCTCTCCGAATACCCCCTCATATACACAGGTGTATTGGCTCAAAGTAATGAGATCATTACCAGCCTCGTCAGTAAACGTGTTTATTTGGCAATCGGAGCAGCGCGCTTTTGTTTCGTTCTCTTGATTTGCATCCACAGAGGCGTTTAAGTAGAATAAGCTCTGGAACAGTTGAGCACGCAGAGAATTCAATTCCGATCACGATACCGGACCTGTGGGTTAACATGTTCAATCTCCACCCCGCCTCCCTCTAACTCCACCAAGTTGGCCTATGGCTAGGCTACACCACCGAAATGTGTGTGCGTCTCATCACCATAAACACACATTCATCTTAATTTTTTTTATTTACCAATCAGGTTTTTTTTTTCAATGGTTTACATATACTACATGTGAAACATTATGTGAAATTGGTTAAATTAATGTGCTGGAAAATAGTAAAAAGAAATGTAATGGGGGGAAAAAAAGCCAAAGGATATAAAGCAAATGTCCTTCCTGTGCACTCCCCAACCTCCTAAACATGCTTCTTATTTAATTTGGTGCATCAGCCGCAATAAAATCAAATAGCTGTTAAATTGGACACGTTTATAGTATCATTTTGAGAGTCTGTCTGAAATAATCTGGATTACAGAGGTAGGGGGAGTAAATCTCAATCTGGGACTATTATCTCGTTGCTTTGGCCGAGGGTCTTACAGACGCTTCACTGTCCCAAAACACTTTGTCATTCCACGGTGATACTAACTCGGATGTGTCTTAATGATGAGTGCACCTGTTCCTTTCCAAAGATAAGATGACCACCACCACCCCTTCCCTCCAATCTGTAGACGCCCTGGTTCCCCTCCATTAGTTCTAGAAGAGTTTGATGTCACCCCAAAAGTGGGATGTATGGTTGGTAATTACAGCCCAAGGTTGAGTTGTTCTGGCCCACGGGTCTGGACTGGTTGTGTATCTCCTATTTTCCCTCTAACACCCTCCACCCCCAACACACCCCATCCAACCCAGACACCACCACCCCCACAACCAGACCCAAACCATCTCTCTCTCTCTCTCTCTCTCTCTCTCTCTCTCTCTCTCTCTCTCTCTCTCTCTCTCTCTCTCTCTCTCTCTCTCTCTCTCTCTCTCTCTCTCTCTCTCTCTCTCTCTCTCTCTTCTCTCTCTTCTCTCTCTCTCTCTTCTCTCTCTGACCAGGGCACACATTTGCCACACACACCAGACTGTTATTATCAACAAAAGAGTTATTCTGGATGTCAGCCACTTGGGAGATCCTCAGAGTGTCTCTCTCTCACACACACAGACTGAGACACGCGCGCACACAAACACACACACACACACTGTGTGTGTGACACACAGGCGCCACATGCCACCCTCACCAGAAACATCTTTTTATCCATCTAATTCGTCCTACTATGAATAATGCATTCTGCTCCTTAACGTCGCTCGGGTTTAAAGCTGCGCGGGTTTACCGCTTCGCCGCGTGGGTCTTTAAGGAGGTCCTTATTCATAAACAGCCATGCAGTAAATACCAGGGCTTTGCAGCCAATTTAATGGCAGTTATGCTTAACAAATCTGCCTCAATCTAATGATCAACCACAAAGCCGGGTTCCGGGTTTAAGCTCCTGCGACTCATTGCATCTTGCATCAGAGATCTCTCTCTGCGCAGAGAGCGGAGCGCGGACCCCCCACACCTAATCTACCCAACACAACGGCGGGATCAACACAAACACAGAGCAACCTTCCCCTCCCATGAATAAGAATAGCAGCAAAGTCCTAAGACAACTACGGCGTAGCCATGTTTAAAATACTGACGACGGGGGGAATATCACCGGGAAGCGGTGCGCGGCCTAATCCCCCGCTGTTCCCTGCCCCGGAACGCATTCACCTTCTCCGATTCCCAACCGACACACAAACACAGGGATTCAGAGGAGGACGCGTCGCAGGCGGCGGTCCTGCTGCCCGTCCACCAGTAGACACGGGCCTGCAAGGGCCTGCCATCAAGTATGACAACAAATGTAACTGGAAATTGTCCCACTTATTACACGGCTACGTACTAATGAAATCAATAACTTGAGTGATGATTTTATTGATTTAAAAAATTATTTTATAGGTTCCGCTAAAAAAAAATAGTCTGCTCGATTCAACGGTTGGAAATAGCATCCATAGGTCTGTTATTCACAGCAGCGGTCTGCTACTCCGAAATTACAGCCCATAGAATGCCGTAATTGACCAATCAGAACCGAGTATTCAACAAAACGGTGTAATAAATACAGATAAATATATACAACATATGACTATAAACTTTTTTAAACGCTAAAAAATATTCTGAGGGTGGGGCTATACCTGCTTATTTAAAAGCCAATAGAAAGACAATCCCTCATGTCCCACCAAGCATGTGTCAAATATATTGGTGTATTATAAATGGCATGAAGGAGATCTAGATAAATGTGCATGCATGCATGCGTGCCTGGGACACTGTGAGAGAGAGGTGGGGTCAGCGCATGATCCCTGACCAAACCCCCCCTTCTCCCACACACTATGTTTAGTCTGTCACAAGGTGAACCCAGACAGTGGTCCCTAGTGCTGGAACATTACAGTCACCGCCCTCTGGACTCAGAAATTACAATAGAAATAAAGTGCAACGCCCACATGGAACCAGGAAGATTTTTGGGTCATAAGGGTGTTGCTGCATCCAATTTTCCGATTCACTTCCGCAGATAAACCTGAAATAAAGGTGCTGTTGAGTGAGAAGCTTGAGAAAGATATGGCTGTGGAACCTGTGAGCTGGCAGCGTCCAGCGATAAGTAGCCAACAACAGTTCTTTAAGGACAGCAGGCCCCAGATAAGCTGAGAGTTAGTTGAATGGAGGGGAATTAAAGGCAGAGCCAGCATGTGTAATGGGGATAGATGAGGGGCCCAGACTGGGGTCAAAGCTGCTTGCAGATCAATGGTGAAGTACAGGTGTACAAGCACAAGTCTATAGGAGTCAGAGAGCCATTAAAGTGTGTGTGTGTGTGTGTGTGTGTGTGTGTGTGTGTGTGTGTGTGTGTGTGTGTGTGTGTGTGTGTGTGTGTGTGTGTGTGTGTGTGTGTGTGTGCGCACGTGGGGGAGAAACAAAGCAGTACGATTATAAACACAATTGGAGTTATGGCTTTTTCGATTACCAAGTGAACTGAGAGGAGGTATATGCTTGTACAAAAGCACGGTGAGCACATAGTCAGGACAGACCATAAGATCTCGCCTCCAAGCACTATTGCAAGGTTGATCACAAACTCGCACACAATTACATTTCATGCATAAATAAATCCATACATGTGTTTTAAATTAATGTGCATTAAGAGCTAAATTAATAGTATGAAAATATGGAAATTTGGTAAGGAAATCGTGTCTTTCAATTACTAATAAAAATGTTGTTTCCTCCTTCAGAGAAAATATGACATTTTGAAAATAGCCTTGACACCATCTCCAGATACGATTAAAATGCTAAATGTGTCCAACCAATTGGCGTAAACTAATTTTACTCATAGGCTACTGGAATGTCAAAGAAGCATTCAAGCAGTGGCAATTATTATTGGCATGTTAATTATATGCATGATGCATCATTATATGCACATGAAAATCATATTCATATTTATTTCATATTTTTTTGCATTAGGTATATATAATATCATTAATATGTGAGAAAAAAACAACTGCATATGGAGCTCATTTATTCACCTTTTTCTCCGTCTAAAATAAAATAAAGACGTTAATGGCTGGACTGGCATGATGGGCCACCTGTGCCCTCTTGTGGCTAAACTGAATTACGATTTATTATTTTGTTTCAATAATGGAATTATATTGTCTTTAAATCTAAAACCAGCTAATTCATGAACATATCTATACATAATATGTTTTGTCCAAATCATTATCTAAACCAATCCAATTTTTTTTTTAATCCAATGTAGGCAAAACCATTTTAAATAAATATTAACTTTTAATTTGAAGTTAAACTTAAATGGTTCTGTCTCTCTCACACACACACACACACACACACCAGGTACATTTGATGTTTTATCCTTCTAATTTGTCTGATACTATTAATAATATATTATTTTTAACTTATTATATTATATTATTATATTTTATAGGCCTATTAACTTAGCTTAATTTTTGGTCTTGTGCAAAACAAGTCAATACAGAGATTGAATGTTAATTCATAGTTCAATCCAAAGCTTAATTGTTACAATATTTTCAAAGTGTTCAAATAGGCAGCTGAGAGAGCAATATGAGCCAAGCTACCCTGACTCACCATGACAGATCAAATTACATACATTTCACTAGCAAAACACTAGGTTTGTTTGATGAAGTGTTTTGCAGACGTTATGGGGAATACAAAAATCACTGGTCAGCAGTGTATTAAATGAGTTCAAGACACCTATTGTAAGGTAAATTTCCCTCTCTATAGCTGCTATTACTCTAAATATATAGCATTGATTGCAGTCATCTCACAAAGAAAAAAAAACAATTAAACTGCTCAACATTGATTGAGAAGAAAGATTTGAATAGAAATACAATTAAGAAAAGTTATCTTTATTCGATTTCCCCTAATACTGTCACTACCTGCGCTGAAAAAGCAGCAGTCCAAAATAAAGGGCCACTACTTGCTCTAATTTAAACTAAGAGAAAAAGGAAATATATTTGTTTCCACACCATTATATTGTGAGCCTTGCATTTGTTAGGCCCAAATGGACATCATTTATTACAGTTAACAATGACATTCAATTCAGCACCACTAATGAACTTCAATACAATCATGTTCGGTATTAAGGAATGATTTGTTGGGTCTAATTGTATCATTTTGGAGGCTAATGCTGATGAATGTCTGGTTTTAGACGGATAAGGGGAGACTTGGTTTGTACTGGATAATAAAAAAAAAAAGCATTATCCAAATATACC
>JAOPHQ010003070.1:0-12182 GCA_030340625.1 Merluccius polli | reverse complement strand
TGTGCTGCATTGCAGTCGAATATATTCCCTCCGCACCTGAATGACAATAGCAGAACTGCATCTGCTCCTTCCTGGGGATTGTCTTTAAACATCAGACTCCCGGGATTCTCACTTTAATTAGGTTTCGAAAAAAAATTCAGCTGTTATCTTAAACTTTTAATATCATTTCTTTAGCCCTCTACTCTGGGAAAGTACAAAGTCCAGTCGATGACGTCGTTCATTTACAATATCAGTTGGTTTTTCTACAGAAGATCAGCCCAGAGTCACCGAAACTCGGCTCCCCTCCATCTTAAACTCCCATCTCAGGTCACGTATCCATTTTTGGCACGTGAGAGTTGAAGTTCAAAATGAAACGACCGTCCAAACGTCTCATGTAATTAGAGGTGACCAGGGAGTGATGTGAAAGGTAAAACCAGTCTAACCTTTCTGGGAGCGTTTCAGAGATTAGTTTGTCTGGAAGAGTAGCGGGTGACACGTAAGTGGGTCTCGCTGAGGGGCGATACTCCGCCAGGTCATCAACTGAGTGACATTTTCAACTGACATTTATCAAAGTCTGTCTTCGGTGGTTCGAGTGGATGTGTGATATTTGGGAATCCCCCTCTCTCTCCACACTCCTACTGTAACTATTTGTTATCAAACCAAAAGCAGAACATTAAAAGAGCCCTCTCTCTCGCAAGAGAGTGAAGCGTCTGAATAAAACCGAAAGCAGAATATCCGTTTTCCACATTTTATAATGTCTATAGTTTATAAAAGGCCTGTTATAATCTTTCTCACTATACGATGTCAGGCGCGCACCTCACATTAAAAAGCCACACGTTTTATCACATGTCATAATCTGTTCCTCTACAGGGCTAAAATTAGCCGACTCTGGTGTTTTAGGGGAAAACGGGGAATGGGAATGTGAGACTAATGTTGTAATGCTTTAAAAAATCCCCTTAAATTCTCCCTTACATCCAACACTTTTATACAGTATGTGTTTCCATTAGACGACTTCCTCTCTTAGGTTTACTGTAACACACGCTTTTGCATGCGACCTCTGATTGGCTGATAAGCGTTAATGCGACACACCTGTCCAATTGAAGGGGCGTTTACAGGAGAGCTGTGGTGAAAACAAAACCTGAAAGCAGTTTCTTTGAAGGCGGGGTCAGATTTGGGCTTTTCTCATTTAAAACCCATTATAAGTCCATCATAATCACAAGGGGCGGAGGCCTGGCTCCCGCATGGCAACATGACTCAAGTACAGGCTAGAGGGAAACAAAGACGACATTATTAACTGAAAAATTAGGAAAATAAACCTTTAGCGTAGCCTATAAATGTCACCTTGCTCGTCAACCCAGTTACCAAAGCAGGAAGGACGGAGAAGATGGAGAAATGAAACTCCACCGACTTGCTGAGTTTCATTTCCCCGCGGTGGTCATCGGTGCTTAGGCCTCCCGGGCCCCTGGGGGCCCCTGGGAACCCTCCTTTATATACTCGGTTTTACACCATCACAACTCACCTCGTCGCCCTGGGCTCACCTTACTGATGTATAAGTTGGCGAATTGTCATAAAAAAAACAACGTTGAAATATTCATGCGGACCGGGCGGCGTGGAGCGGTGATGTAGAGGACTAATTACGGTCGGATCGATAACGCTGATGGTCAGAGCGGCGCGCGGGCCTTAATGCTAAGGCTAAAAACATGGATCAGTTTTCTCCTGCGTTCAAGTTACATGGATGCGTTGTTCTTCCGAGCTCACTTTTTAATCAAAAAGAAAATCAATTTCAATTACGCTACTTGTTGGAGTCGATTGTTGTTCAAAAGCGTTGATGTTGCGAACGGCGGTCGGCCTCGCTGATGGAAAGTATGGCGCACATATTAAATAGGCAGTCAGAAACAGTACGTCCTCCTACAGGGAGCAGTGGAGTTATTTTACACACACGCACACACACGCACACACACACACACACACACACACACACACACATACACACAAGCACACACGCACACACGCACAAACACAAGCACACACACAGACACACACACACACACACACACACATAAACACACACACACACACGCACACACACACACACACACACACACACACACACACACACACACACACACACACACACAAGCGCCTGGTAGTTATTATATATATATATACTTACATTTTTATTCTATCGTTGCTTACATGAATCATTGGATTGTGTACATAACCAGTTATTGTACAATTGAAAAACAAAGAGCGTACAGTCTCCCCATAATATAATAATACAACAAGCAATAAAAACAAACAATATAGGGAAGAGAGAAAAAAACAAAAAGACTGAGCCGTCAATCGTAACAGATGCTATTGTTCAAATTGCGTTCGCTTCGACCTCCGCCCCGATGCGTCTAGGGGGGGGGGGGGGGGGGAGGGGGGGGGACATTAATGTGGGCTCATGTGTAGGCTACGGTCCAGGACCAGGGAAAGCTATTGATCTGGTGCTTGGCTCCCCTGCACGGCTCAGGGGGCCCGGGCCGGCCCCTCGGCTCTCGCTTGAATGGGGGATTTTCCTTCGCGTCAGCTGTGTGTGACGAGCGACTGGAACTAATGACCGAACACGCCTTTAATTAAGAGCCACCTGTCAGGGAAGACGGCCGCGCTTATCCTGACAACTCAGATATGATTAACTGCAACGGCTCCTTCCTTTTTTTAACAGAATAACAGGTTCTTACAAACGCTGATCGTGCGCCCTGATAATTGTCGTTTGAGCTAATTCAGCGTATTTGAATGATTTGGGGGGGCTGTGTGTGTGTGTGTGTGTGTGTGTGTGTGTGTGTGTGTGTGGGTCTGTGGTCGCTGGCGGCCCCCACGTATGTAATAAACTTTCAGCAGTTTACCATAACAGTCGTACAGTACAAGATGTTGGATTGAGATGAAGCGCAGCGTCAATGGCGAAGAATGACATCAACATGTTTTGGCCGAGCCGCGGCAACATGGCACACCACTCCTCCCTTTGAAACTCGGAGGGCCGCAGCGGCGTCGGTTGCCAGATCGCAGCCCGGTTTGGACGTGGTTTCGTGGTAACAGTGGGGGGGGGGGGGGGGGTGGATGGAGGCCAAGGTTAGCGGCAGGTCTGGTGGACCGCATGCCTCTTTACGGGCCGAACACAAACCCCCGGTACACAAAGCAGAACCATCTGCTCTTGTGTACTCATCACTTGACACCGCTCTGCCTCGAGCGTGCCGCGCTTTCTGGTTTCGGTCGTTCCCCACGTCGCCACGCGCACACACACACATACACACACACACACACGCACACACACGCACACACACATTGTTCCCCTGTAGGTTGCACCACTGTCAGCCTCTCCCCTCCATGAGCACACACTCCTCTCTGCTCTTCCAAAAACAGTCCCGTCGGCCAGAGAAAATGTTGTCACAATGATGATTTATTTATTTTTTTCGACAAAAAACCAGAAGAAAAACGACGGCGCGCCTCTGAATCGGGCGCCTCTGAATCGGCGTCCATTAATCAGCAACAAAAAAAAATCTCCGCTCTTGCGCTAAAAAACGTCCCACTCCGGTCTGATGGTCTGGACAGGGCCGACGGTCTGGACTCTGGAGGGATCCCTCTGTGGTGTTGGATCCTCTCTCTCCCGCTCTTCCCGCTGGGTTGGGAGTCATTTCCGCCATTTAGCCCTCAGCGTCACGGAAGCCATGTTGGTTTTCCTTTCAAGTATGAAAGTGACATTTAATGACAACTAAATGAACCGAGTTGTGGAGGCAAGCTATGGATGTGGATGCTGTACTAAAACAGAGAGAGCGGTTTGAACACGTTTTAGTCTTCATACTTACAAAAAAAAGGATCCAGAGGCTTATAATTCACTAGTGTAGCGTCGCTACGGGTGTATCGCGAAGATATTTGATATTAAAAAAAGCGGATTGTGTTTCATATGAAGCACATTCAAATTTCTGACCGGAAACCCGTCGCTCAGCACCAGAACAGTCCATCATGGGCTAGCACTGGGTCAACAAAGCTCGTCTATTCACTCATTACGCGTTCATTACAGACCAATCAAGATGGATGTATCACAAATACACGATGAAGTAATCCGGATTGTTTTACATTCGTACAGACCTCCCTCTTCTTTTGACAAATGCCGGCTCGCTTTGTATCGCGTGACCGGGAAATATAAACAATTAGCGAGTTATAGAGGCTGAGCGAAGTCAGCTGGGGCGATGAGCGCCATCACTCCCCTTTCCCCTCCAAACCTCCTCTCACAACAACAGGTTGGGGGGGGGGGTGCAGGTGTGTCCCTGTGGCTGAAACCAGACCACTTTGCCTGTAAGTAGGTTCCCTGCCGCTCTTTTAAAGGAGTCCGCTCTGCGTGTGTGCCGGTGTCTGGATTTCATGTTGTTTTCTCTGGTCTTGGATCAACAACCGCAGGGGCCCCTGGGTTCACCTTGATGCATGCCGCTGCCGGCGGCGAACCGGGGTCAACGCGTTGTTTATGGCCGTCACCGTGGGATGGATGTAGATGCAACTGTAGACGGATGCTGTTGATGTAGATGGATACTGTGAACTGTAGATACTGTGAACTGTAGATGTAGATGGATACTGTGAACTGTAGATGTAGATGGATACTGTGTACTGTAGATGTAGAAGGATACTGTGAACTGTAGCTGGAGACTGTGAACTGTAGATGTAGATGGATACTGTGAACTGTAGATGTAGATGGATACTGTGAACTGTAGATGTAGTGGATACTGTGAACTGTAGATGTAGTGGATACTGTGAACTGTAGATGTAGGTGGATACTGTGAACTGTAGATGTAGATGGATACTGTGAACTGTAGATGTAGTGGATACTGTGAACTGTAGATGTAGATGGATACTGTGAACTGTAGATGTAGATGGATACTGTGAACTGTAGATGTAGATGGATACTGTGAACTGTAGATGTAGATGGATACTGTGAACTGTAGATGTAGATGGATACTGTGAACTGTAGATGGATACTGTGAACTGTAGATGTAGTGGATACTGTGAACTGTAGATGTAGTGGATACTGTGAACTGTAAATGTAGATGGATACTGTGAACTGTAAATGTAGATGGATACTGTGAACTGTAGATGGATACTGTGAACTGTAGATGTAGATGGATACTGTGAACTGTAGATGTAGATGGATACTGTGAACTGTAGATGTAGATGGATACTGTGAACTGTAGATGTAGATGGATACTGTGAACTGTAGATGTAGATGGAGACTGTGAACTGTAGATGGATACTGTGAACTGTAGATGTAGATGGATACTGTGAACTGTAGATGTAGATGGATACTGTGAACTGTAGATGTAGTGGATACTGTGAACTGTAGATGTAGATGGATACTGTGAACTGTAGATGTAGATGGATACTGTGAACTGTAGATGTAAATGGATACTGTGAACTGTAGATGTAAATGGATACTGTGAACTGTAGATGTAGATGGATACTGTGAACTGTAGATGTAGATGGATACTGTGAACTGTAGATGTAGTGGATACTGTGAACTGTAGATGTAGTGGATACTGTGAACTGTAGATGTAGTGGATACTGTGAACTGTAGATGTAGATGGATACTGTGAACTGTAGATGTAGATGGATACTGTGAACTGTAGATGGATACTGTGAACTGTAGATGTAGTGGATACTGTGAACTGTAGATGTAGTGGATACTGTGAACTGTAGATGTAGTGGATACTGTGAACTGTAGATGTAGATGGATACTGTGAACTGTAGATGTAGTGGATACTGTGAACTGTAGATGTAGATGGATACTGTGAACTGTAGATGTAGATGGATACTGTGAACTGTAGATGTAGTGGATACTGTGAACTGTAGATGTAGTGGATACTGTGAACTGTAGATGTAGTGGATACTGTGAACTGTAGATGTAGTGGATACTGTGAACTGTAGATGTAGATGGATACATGTAATAGCTATGTTGGTCCGCAGCGCAAAACGCGGTAGTTTCACAATAGCGGCTCTAAAGTTTTGACGTGGCTATGTGTGTTTTTTTTTAAATTGCTGATATTCCTTTTATTCTCGGTGGGAAATGCACAATTTTAGAGCCGATATTGTGAAACCGCTGCGTTATTGTGAAACTAAGGACCAACGTAGCTGGTCATGAATTAACTAATGTTTCAATGTTAATTCATGTTTCAACGGCTTACTATTTTATTGAGTTTAAGCCCCAATTGTTGCAGCTTTTTGTTTTTAACAGGCATTTTTGATTACTGCAATATTGGACAACACATTTTTTATTTTTCTGGGTTGTGACACAATGACTAATGGCACATGTGGGTCCTGAGGCGAGACCAGTAGAGAACCACTGCTGTAGATGCAGTGGATGCTATGTAGATACGGGTAGCGTGTGTGTGTGTGTGTGTGTGTGTGTGTGTGTGTGGGTGTGTGTGTGGGTGGTTGTTGTGACGGAAACCAGGATCCAGAGGAGGAGGCGGACCAGCAGGAAGAGATCAGCCCCGGGTCTCCCCCTCCTCCGTTGAGCCGAACGATGGGGATGTGATCTCTTCCGGAGGGGAGTGAGGTAACACGACCCCCCTAAACTTAGCCGTGTGCCCGCGCGCCGTAATCGCCGTCCAATCACCAATCAGCCCGGCCACGCTACCCAGCTGACACCCGAAACGTGTGTATGTGTGGGTGGGTGGGTGTGTATATGTGTGTGTGTGTGTGTGTGTGTGTGGGAGGAGACGTGCGCCCCATGTGCACTTGAGCGTGAGCCGCCAGTGACCTGAGCGTACACAGAGAAGAAGAAGGAGAGCCAAACACCAGGTATCCCGATCGGCCATCTGTGGAGTCCATCGGCGCGCTGTCCCTAAATGTTCTGATCCGCTTGTTCCGACTCAAGAACTTTGAGCCGGCGCCAAGTCACACACACGCACGCACGCACACACACACACACACACACACACACACACTTTGAAAAAGGAAACAGGAAAGAGAAGAAAAGAGATTCCCTGTTCCTCTCACCCGCTCCCACCTTTCTTCAAACACACTACAGGTAATTTCATTACGTTTGGGCTCCACATGACCGTTCTTCTTCTGAAGGATAGTGAACTACGTGTCAAACGCCCCCCCCCCACACACACACACACACACACACACCCCACCGGGCGCCAGCCTTGCGTGTAATGAAGTTAATTGTTTGAACTTTGCGTTACCTTCCTCCGCAGATACGATCGTCTGCCTCCATGATGGGAGCACAGCAGCGAGGGGACGGCAGGTCGTAATAAGACCGTAATGCGGCCCTCCGTCGCGTTTGAAGGCAATATTGAAACTTCTCCTTGTGGTTTTGGACAACAATGCTTGTTTTACAAAATGTCTAGTAAAAAGTAAAAAAGACAAAGACGTGTATGGATTCTATTGTGATCATGGGAATTTAATGCATATGCCGGTATGTTTCTACTGATGACTGAGGGTTATGCGCTGGCTGTGTATAATCAAACGTATTGAACATTAATATGTTACGTTTTAGTCTGATGAGACAGTCTGGATGTGTGTGTGTGTGTGTGTGTGTGTGGGGGGGGGGGCTGTAGGTGGGTGCGTATGGGTGGGGGGGGGGGGGGGGTGTGGGGGGGGGGTGTATGGGTGGGGGGGGGGGGGGGGGGGGGGTTGTGCCGGTGGGTGGGTTGTTATTCACTGTATGGTGTGTGTGTGTGGTTGTGTCTGTGTCAAAGGTACAAATTAAAATGAAGAAAATATAATAGTCATAATAATATGAATCCCCATTCATAAATTCAGGACAACAACAGTTGAGTGTATTTTTATTTTTGTGTTTATTATTTGAGGAAGCAAAAACCGACCGTAAACAACATCTTTTCATCAGTTCATTCATTTTAATTTGTGTTTTTTTTGTTTCCTGCAGGCTCAGTGACAAGAACGCAGATCAACCACAGCAGGAAACGAAAAGGGGGCAAACCGAAAGTTTCCAAGCTCAAACTAAATCAATGTGCAGCACTCCCCAGGTGGGACGAACGTTCATCCTCTACCTTGCGCCGCCTTTGTTTGTTTGTGTTTGCTCGGGTTAAGCAATGATAAATCCTATTTATCCCAACACATTGGAGTGAAACATTTGCCACAAAGTCAAAGAAAACAAATATTAGCGCTGCCTTAAAGTGATCGATTTTCCGTCTCGACACTTCCCCAAGCGATGCTCCGCTGCTTTGTGAGGCGTTGTCAACACACGCCCATCCTGCACACACACTCTCACGTCGGCAGAGCGCCACTTCTCTGCTTCTCGACGCTGTGATGCGGCTGACACCATATTTAAAAGGCATGCGGTGTGCAAAAATAAGAAATTGTTATGACTGTTTCACTAAGTAACTATTGTTAAAAAAAACCGCCTTTGTTTATGATTATGAGATTGTGTGCATGAATAAGGATGTGTGTGGGTGTGTGTGTGTGTGTGTGTGTGTGTGTGCATGTGTGTGTGTGTGCATGTGCATGTGTGTGTGTGTGTGCATGTGTGTGTGTGTGTGTGTGTGTGTGCACACAGTGGTCAAAGTCAGCTACAGGGTGTGTGCATTTAACCATAAACCACAATCCCCCACACACACACACACGCGCGCGCGCGGGCACACACCACACACACACACACACACACACACACACACACACACACACGCGGGCACACACACACACACACACACACGCGCACACCCACACACAAGCAGATTTGAATATCATGTGAAACGTGTGATTGTGTAACGTGCCTCTCTGTTTCACTCCAGACACCACCATGGGCTGCTGCAGGTTGTTGATGTTGGGCATGCTCCTCCATCTGACTCCCGGCTCGGAAATGACGGGTAAGTGTTCGGTAACAGTTCAGTCCGTTGAGGATGTGCTACTTATGAGTTTTATGTGGATATTTTTATTGTTCCTCAAGGTCTAGTTTAAGCTGTGGCTTTCACTCTGGTCGTTAATTAGCGCAATTACAAACACTAACAAGCAAAGATGCCCCATTTCCAATGTTGTGAACGCATTTTATTAGCATTTGCATGCATGAAAGACAGTTATGAAGTAATGACTATGAGTATCAACTGGCACATTGCATTATGAAATCTACCCGGCGACGATGATGTTGCTGTCGTTGTCCTGTTACGACACCTATTAAAACCACGGTGGTCGCTGTATGGGCTTCTAAAGTTGAGATATTACTTTGAAAGTAAAGTGTTTTTGAATTTAAAAGGAGGAACTCCTTAAAAATAATGACACACATGTGCTTTGTTTTTCACTTTTTTCACTTTTTTTGGTTTCAATACGAGGCACAATTGAACAAGTAGTACCTCTCAAACGATCCACCGCTGACTATTATAGATACTATAGATTTCGCTTGTTCAATGAATAGTTGTGATTATACTGTACTACCGTATGTTACTAAAGCAGTCATATTCAATCTATAGATAACATTGTTGTGTTAATCTCCGGGCGCTCGGGGAGAAGCGAACGCGCTGCGGTTTCAGTGATCAGCTAGCGGTGATTACTTACTTTTCACGCCCGCGGTTTGTCTTGTTTCACGCTTGGCCGACTTTCATATCGGAGATTTTCAAGAGCAAATCAATTTTATGGATCCTAAACACTCGGGGCGTGCTAAAATTATACAGCCAATTTTCGCACTTCCTTCCCTGTCCTTCTCGCTCACTCCTTCTCCTCCTCCTCCTCCCTGGCGTCGGCGGCTCGCCGCACGTCGTTAACTCCGGGGGAGCGATATAAACAGTGTGTGCCGCCCGCTAGCGGGACACATCACCATTAAGCTGCTATTCTTTTGGCTAACGCGTCGTCGCTGATGGAAGATGGCCGCGCTGACTCCGACCAAAGATGAGATCGGCCTTTTGTTTTTCGATGTTTCTCTTCCTATCTTCGTTCACGCGGCCGTTCGCTCGGCGTAGCCTGCAGCCTGCAGCTCCTTTTTAAAGTTAAAAGTTAACTTTGCGCTCGATTCCCCTTGTGCCAATGACAACGAAAGCAAAAAAAAAAAAGTCCTGAAGTCCTTCCAGGACGGCTTAAAACTGTCAGGTTGCATTAAATGTCCCTCCCTTCGAAACCCCCCCCCCCCGCATCATCATGGCCGCCGCGGTGGGAGAGAGGTGTCTGGCTGCAGATCAGGGGCACAACTTTTACACTCTTGTCATTTCATCAACATAATGGAGTCCGCTGGGAACAAAGACACATTAGTCAAGTGCCACACACCCACAACAGACCCTACACAACCCCCCCCCCCCCCCCCTCCGCCCCTGTGTCTCGGAGGACCTGAAGGAGGCCATAATCCTCGCTGAGGGACGCCACAACTTTGACATAGTGTTGCACAATGCTGCCACTGGTATTATGGAGAGCATCGTAACGCGCATTTATAAACAGACGGATCGGCGATGCGGCGGTGTTTCTCGCCTTGGCGGGATGACAACAAAGCGAGCGTGTGTGTGACAAACGCGTCCCCGGGTCGGCGTGTGTGTGCGCGCTTTCTCATTCTTATGGACTCTCGATGTCGTTCCCATAATCATCTGTCACGGCCGCCACCCTCCCCCCCCCACCACCACCACCACCACCGCCACCAGAGCAGCGAAACACAAATCTCTGTGTTCAACTGCTCGCGGTACAGGGACAACCGACTTTTTCTTCCCGCCTCAACAGAAATTCAATTTGCCCTTGTTTGCCGTTTAAGCTGTGTTTACCGACTGCCTGCGAACTTATGACCTCTCGCGAATCAATACTAATCTTTAGGAAAGTAAATAAATCTCTACCTCCGGACAAAGTGTGTGTGTGTGCTGTGTGTGCCGTGCGTTGTGCTCAGATGAGGACGGCGCCGGCGGCGGGCCGGAGGAGGAGGCGGTGGAGATCCAACGCCGCGTCACCGCCGTCCTGGGGGACGACGTGTACCTGCGCTGCCGGTACCGCGGCAACGCCACCATCGTCGCCGCCGTGTGGAAACGCCAGAGGAACTCCAGCGTCCAGCGGCTGGCGGGGTTCAACAACGGCGCGCCGTTCAGACGCGTCAGTCACTTCTCCGCGCCGGCCTCCGCCACCAACCTCACGGCGAGGGTGAGCGTGTCCAGCGTGGAGGCGGAGGGCGAGTACACCTGCGCGTTCAGGTCGCAGGAGGCGGAGGAATTCGCGCGGACCATGTTCCTCGAGGTACACGGTAGGTCCGACACGCGTGTGTGCGGTGACGAAACCGCGAACGCCACTGAAACACATAGGTGGGGGTCAGAGGTCGACAGACGCGGCTCGGCTGCGTTCTACAGTTACACTTTAAATTGGCCATTTAACTGGGAATGTGTTTAAAGGTAATGTAGAAACTCTAGTGGCTCCGAGACTAAACCCTGAGGTATGTTCTGGCTCGCGTGCAAGCATGCGGACTGTATATAATATACTAAAAATAGGACTTGTAGTAGTAGAGGGTGTACAACAAAGTGAAATCCACTGTGTGTAAACCGAGCCCCCCCCCCCCCCCCCCAGTCAAAGATGGCATTGCTTTCCTCACTTGCGAACATTTTCGATTTCTCAGGCACACCGTTTATTTAAGTCTTCATTTTTTTTGGTGTGATTTTCAGATAAAGCTGACATAGGCGTAGTTCACAGCCTCTCACCATATTTATTGTGATAACCGGTTTCCGTTCCTCGGAAAGCTAGTACACACTTCCCCTTCCTTTTAATAGTGTGAGAACAGATTTAACCATTTCCTGAATGCATTTGATTTGTATCCCAATCGACGCTGACCCACGCGTACCGTGCCCATACTCCAGTTCGTCCGGAGATTCAAATATCCGTGACGGAGGAGATGGACAACGGCACCCACTACCAGTCGGTCCGGTGCTCGGCCGTCGGCGGCAAACCCGCGGCTCCCATCCGCTGGCTGGTCGGCGACGAGCCTCCCGGCGAGGACCACTTCACCGTGGAGGAGAGCGGCGACGTCGTCAGCGTCCTCCGCTTCCCGACGCACCTGCAGGACGAGGACAGGGTGGCCTGCGTGGTGGACCACCCCTCGCTGGCCGTCCCCATCGTCACCGCGGTCAACGTGAAAACCTTCGGTGAGCGTCACGTTTCGTTTTGCGTGTTTTAAAACTGCTTTAAGGGGAACACATGCTGAGAGGGAAAACAACCGTGAATCCTCCACTCACTGCACTGCACTACACTGCGCACTAGATAGA
>JAOPHQ010003069.1:0-24638 GCA_030340625.1 Merluccius polli | reverse complement strand
CACACACACAACACACACACACACACACACACACACGACACAGCACACACACACACACACCAAGCCCCCAAGGTGAGGTCACTGAGGGATGGCGGTGTTGGGCAAATGAGGAGGGTATTTGAACGGGAAGGAGGTGTGGGTGGGTGATGAAGATGTCAGGAGACAGATAGAGATGACAGCGCGCCAGTCGGAGGGTAGTCCGCATAGAGGAGGGGTTTTATCATAGAGGCGGTGGCACGGGATGCTTCCCGGACAAATCTGTTTTGTGTGTGGAATTGTAAAAAAGACCATAATTCTATACGTGTGTGGTGTGTGTGTGTAAGATGCAACAAAATAGGGCTTTCGAGTTTTCTCTCAGGTTTTTGTGCTTTTACATGCAAGGTATTATAGTGCACACACCATTTTGACAAGCATGCACTTCGTCAATGCATACACATTGTCGTTTTACTTAGCAGTAATCTGGAGGACCATTTTCGTTTTTTATTGTCGTTAAAGACAAACGAGCACCGCTGTCAACGACAGTGCCACGGCGTCATCTGTTAGTGCTCGACTGCTCATGTCTGGAAATTAATGGCACTGTTCCATCACAGGTTCTCCTGGTCATGGACAAGAGAACACAGGAACCTTCATCCTCAAAGTAAGTTGAGTTGCATGTGCGTGTGTACGTGTGGTGTGTGTGTTTGTGCGCATATGCATGCACGCCCCTATGGCATCTCGACTGTAAGTGTATGTTTAAGTGTGCCAGAACCCCCCCCCCCCCCCCCCGCGTGTGTGTGACCTGTGTAATTGATTCTAATGGGCCTGTCCCTGTCAGCTTCTCTGCTCTCGGGGCGCGAGACGTGTGCCAGATGCCAACGCACAGTTCAGGCACAGATGACTACACACACACACACACAAAAACACACACACACACACACACACACACTGGTATCCAGCTCAAGCGGGTGTGTGGCGCTGAAGTGTGCAGCTCTTTCTAAAAGTCACGCGCTGTATGGGGCTTGATGGATGTGGTGACTTTGGGGTTGGCACGGAGCAGAGCTGGCACCTACGTTAATGGCCGCTTTCTCCTTCTCATGTTCACACACACCCTTCGCTAAACTTAAACCAACCCCCACTCCCATTGCCCCCCCCCCCCCCCCCCCGTCTCTCTCCTCCTTCCTCGTGCTGCTCACCCATGCTCACCTCCATTTTCCTTCTGACGACTTCTCTCACCATCCTCCTCCTCCTCCTCCTCGGTTCTTTGCTTCTTCTAAATCTTCATCATCGCCGGCCACCTCATCCGTTTAATTACTCACCTCCCTCCCCTCCCTCCCTCCCTCCCTCCCTCCCTCCCTCCCTCCCTCCCTCCCTCCCTCGTCTTCTTGTCCCTCTCCGTCCCCCTCCCATCCGGTGTGTCTGTGTGTGTGGTGTGTGTCCGTGTCCGGTGTGCGTGCGTGCGTGTGTGTGTGTGTGTGTGTGTGTGTGTGTGTGTGTGTGCGCAGGGCTGCAGAAGAGCAGTGACTGTGGACGAGCCAAGGGCACCATCGTGCCCAGTGGTGTCCCCAACATGGTGTGCCTCAGGAAGTTCATCGTAGCCGAGGACACGGTCTTCCTGCTGCTGCAGTACGCTGAGGGTGAGACGCGCACACACACGCACACACATGTACACACACACATCCACATCTTATTAATCTTTGTTCTCTCGTTCACCCTGGTCCACCCTCGCAACTAGCCACCCCCCTCCCCCCCGCCCGCCTCCACACACACCCACCCCCCCCCCCCGACACACACACACACACACACACTCCACCACCTCCACCTTGTGCACCTCACTCCTCCTCCTCCTCCTCCTCCTCCTCCTCCTCCTCTGTATCCCAGCCCTCGCCCCGTCTGCCCCGGCTCGAGACAGATGTTTGATGGAGATGGGTGGGGAGTGTGTCACAGGTCATTATTCGGAATACCATGTGGCGCTCTGCTTCATTAGCTATGCCAACACCTGGGCCTCCTTATATCCCCTTCACTCCCAGGTTGCTTATTGGCCTGCGTGCGTGCGTGCGTGCGTGCGTGTGTGCGCTAATGTAGGTGAGTGTGTTACAGTCGGTTTCCATGCCCCCTGTGTCTGATACAATGGGATTTATTCCGGTGCACCACTTTTAGTGGTCAGTGGAAAAAAAACCATCGCACGGACCTGTCCATTGTGACCGGGATTTTAATGAAGCTAATAACACTTTACGCAGCCCCCCCCCAAAAAATGACATAATTACACGAAATTGCATAATTTCAGTCTGGTAGTGACACATCGGCTAGCGTTTTTGCCTTTGTAGTGTTCAGTCATGTCTGACTTTAATTGGAGGCGGAAAGGTGGCTAATGGATAAGGAGATAGATTTCCATAAAGACTGATGGATGGATGTATGGATCTGGTTGGGGAGAGGGCAGAGGCCTGGGTGACATTGGACAAGACTACACGTGGATGGTTTTTACTTCCTGAAAACCACCGGAGTCATTATCTTCACTGCGGACTCTCAATCCATTCTCATCACACGCAGCAGATGCTAGCCTCCAATTGCTCATACTTCAGCTGTATGCGTGTGTGTGTGTGTGTGTGCATGTGCGTGTGTGTGTGCCTGTGTGTGTGTGTGTGTGTGTGTGTTGCTTGATAACACAACCATTTTAATATGACTCTTGAGAGAACTTGAAACGTGATCCATAAACAGACTAGAATTTCAACTCACATAATTAGTGTCAATTAAAAATGTTTATCTACCTTAATTTCCTGTTAATTCTTCCTTTTTTTAGCTCCCCCCCCCCCCCACACACACACACACACTTTCCTGTATAGGATCGCTCTCCTTTATTTCATTTTCGTGTGACCCTTAAAATAAGTTGTTTTTCTCAGGTGGGAAGTTGTGGTCTCACATAGGGAAGTTCTTGAGTTGCTCCAGCCCCAACGACAGCTTCGACATCCCCTTCATCCAGAAGAGCCACACCACAGCCGTGCACTCCCCGCAACACGCCGCACCCCCCGCCCCCGGCCTCGGGCTCGGCCAGCTCGGGGTCTGGGTCTGGTTCTGGGCCTGCTACCACATCACCACCTTGCCCAGCCTCTAGGCCCCAGAGGGGAGGGAAGCACCCCCTTCCGCTCCACCTGAAAAGTGCGGGGCCTCCCCCCAGGGCCGGGGGGCAGCCTGGGGGGGGGGGCCCGACTCCGGGGCCACCTCGGAGGAGGAGTGCACCAACAGCTACCTGACGCTGTGCAACGAGTACGAACAAGACAAGGTGGAGCCGGACGAGCTCGAGGAGGACGAGCCGAAAAGCGGACAGGAGGCGTCTTCTCTGTCACTTGACGTCCCCGCGACGACCGCCACCGGCACCCGCCACCACTTCCCCCGAGATCCCACTCACTGCTGAGCAACGACAGCCTCTCCTCGCCCATCAGCCCCCAGGAACTCCGCTTCTTTGTGGAAACCTCTGGCAAGGACGGCGACGCGGGAGAGCCCCACTGGCGAGGAGCCGGAGCCCGGTGAAGTGTTCAGACCCGCTGCCCTCACCTGCGGCGCCCTGCCCGTCTCTAGACCAGTCCAAGCGCACGCCCATGGAGTTCTTCCGCATTGACAGCAAGGACAGCGCCAACGAGGTGGTCTGCCCCCCCGACATCAACGGCGGCGAACTCCCGACTTCTCCCAAGCCCCCCCCGTTCCCACCACCGGCGGTGACCCCGACCCGGACCCAACGTTCACGTCGGCGGACCTGCTGGAGCTAGCGCAGGAGGTCAAGGGCCACGTCTCCGAGCTGTGGGGGCCCGAGTGCAGCGACCGACGGTGGCTCCAACGAGTCGGTGCCGGTCATCTCCTTTAAGGAGGCGGTAGTGGAGGACGAGGGACACCCGCCTGACCTGCTGGTCAACCTCCCGGTGGTGGTGGTGGGCGGGGGGCGGGGCTGCCGGCGTCACTGCCTCGGAGAGGGAGGCGCCGGAGGCCCCCGGGGTGTGTCGGCCCGGCCCGGACGTCCTGCAGCTCCACGCCGGTCAGCCCCGAGGACGGGAAGGACCCCACCCCGCTGTGGGACCACCCCAGCCCCCCTGTGGCAACGCCATGCCGTCGGACACAAAGCGCGCCAAAGCGACAGTGACCTTCTCCCCCGGGAGCGCCCAGGTCGAACCTTGCATCCGCTGGTGCAGCGGTCCCGTTAGTGCACCCCCTCCGCTCAGCAGCTAGAGCCAGATATAAACATTGAGTTTGTCAGAGTCAGACCGGACGAAGGCCCCGTCCCCATCACTGATGGGGCCGAGCCCTCACCAGGTCGAGACGTTACTGACAGAGGCGAACTGGATAAGGAGGACATCTCGCGGCTGTTCACCGCGCTGGACGAGTTGACGCTGGCGGTGGCGCACGCTCGTATCCCAGAGGAGTTTGTCCGATGCTGGGCCGTGGAGATGGTGACTGCCCTGGACGCCCTGCACCAGGAAGGCATCGTCTGCCGGGACCTCAACCCCAACAACATACTGGTCAATCACCAAGGTGAGAGGTCTGGGGGTCCCGTACTGCAAAAAGTGTTTCCATGTATGTTTATCTTTAATGTGTTATTGTGTTGAATTCAATGGTTCTGTTACTCATAGTCTTTGAAGTTTTGTGTGTGTGTTTTGTGTACAAATTCAATGGGGAAATTGCACTTTTAGTGAACATGGTTTGTTTAATTCAATTGATTTGAAAGGGCACACTCAAAACTTTTAACTGTTAAACAACTGTTTGGGCAGCTAGGTTTTTTTTCTTCTTTAAATAGTTTTTGGTATTGTCCAGCGTCATCGGTAGAGCATGGTTAGGGGCCACTATTTTATTTAAGGTGCTTTGGAGGAAACATATATTTTGTATTATTTTTATTTGGCACTTAGCTGCTTACGATTCTCATATGTAGTTTTTTCTTGAGACATTTTTCTAAAAAATGTGGGAACAAGCAGTTAATAACGGCGTGTCTTACCTTAAGACCTCAAGAGCTGCAACACTTCAGCTTAGAAGACGCTGAACTCAAGTGTCGTGCTTCAGCCTAAGAATGAATAGAGCGCGAGTCATGTGAGGCTAACTATATTATATGTGTTAAAGACCGCCAATAAGTAGCCCAGGTAGCTCCTCTCAGGCTCAAGTGCAATTCATTTGAAGACGCCACAGCTAATATCACTCCTTACTCTTTCGATCAGGTTATGTATTGAGTTAAGGGGCTGGAACAACAGTCACCCATGCTCTTATCTCACCTGCCAATCTATGCGAGAGAAATCTCCCAGGTGAATAAAGCCTTCCACCAGAGGGGTCAACAACTCTTCGCTCCCTTCACCCTTCACTATCGCCAGACTCTCTCTCTCTCTCTCTCTCTCTCTCTCTCTCTCTCTCTCTCTCTCTCTCTCTCTCTATCTCTCTATCTTCTCTATCTTTCTCTACCTCCACCTCGTTATCAGCATGCGTCTAATTAGCTGAGTGGTTGTTTTCGTCTCCCCGGTGGTAATTATTGTTCTAAAGGGCCCATCAAGGGTGTAGCGCGGTGGTGGTGCATCGGTCTGGCTAGCCCGGTGCTAATGGCCCCAGCTACCTAATGACGCCATTAGTTCTAATGATAGTGCTAACGGGGTAGCGGCTAAACAGGAGTAATCGCCGGGGGCCGTGCGCGCTCAGAGAAAAAGAAAAAAAAGACAACAAAAAAAACTCCAACAGGGGCGAGGGGCGGAAAGGAACGGAGAGGAAAATAAGTGCTTTAAGGGTGAGTAAACAGTTTGGAAAGTAGGAAGAGGAGTCGGGGGACACTTGGCCCATAGGTTCGAAGTGGGGGAGTCGGTGTTTGATGAGTGGCCTGTTTTAGAGGTTTTGATAGAAGCATACACTTTCTGACATCCCCCCCCCCCCCTCTCTCTCTCTCTCTCTCTCTCTCTCTCTCTCTTTCTCATTTTTTCTTTATCTCTCTCTCTGGTCCATCTCAGGTCATATCCAGCTTACCTACTTTTGCAGTTGGAGCGATGTGGAGGACTCCTATGACAAGGAGGCGATGGCCAATATGTACTGCGCCCCAGGTAAGAAAATAGACACACACACACACACACACTTCAATGGCAATCTGATGGGTTTGGATGTGGTTTACATGCCAGGCTATAGCTGAGTTGATGTGTTTGTGAGGTTAATGCTAGTATGTAGGCATGTGGGTCCATAAGTAGGCCACTCTCCAATCGGCACAATGGCCTTATTCATGGCCAGAGGCGCATGAAAAGCCCCAGTGAGTGCATGTACGACTGTAGGGAGCTTGCCACCACCCTGCTCTCCGCATAGTCCCCGCGCCTCCTCCTATGGAGGTCTATAGTTGTCTGTGAACACAATCACTTTAACACAAACACTTTGGTCAGTTATCGCCATCGTGCAAGTGTTTTGTATGCTTTGTTACGACTCAGGTTGCTTTGAGCGATGGTGTTTTCAAATGTGTATTTGGCATGGTTTGAAGGAGTACATTACTTTACATTACCTATTGTAAATGTTCCCTATTACAAGGTTGGACAATTGGCTTCAAAAACCCACCACTGGCCGTAGCCATAATTTTGCCATAATACAGGCTTTTTTAGACTTGTTGAGACAAATAATTGTTTAAATATATTGTGCTTGCCACATCGATGATATTCTATCAGAGACTTAATATGCGACTGTAGATGGAGCATTTCCGGGACTCATTGGTAATTATTATTATTCGTTGAGCGTGTTCCACTTGCGGTTCCCCAGTCCATCCTGCTGGGTGTGCTGTTGGGCCATAATGGGCCAGCAGTCTGCGGTGGATGACCCTGTGTGCTGCCCCCAGCAGTCCTGTGGCAGCGCTGGCATGCTGTTTTAAAGGCTGCCTAAACAAACTGCTGTGAGATCACAGCACTGTTGTAGTGTTTAAACGCACCGTGTACCGTATAGGGTAGGCTTGTCAAATGTAATGCTCTGATGGGCATGCAGTACGTGGTAGGGTTCAGAGGGAGTACACTACCAAGGACTCCTTTCATGAACAAGAACAATTTTCTAAAAATGAATGTCTAATTCATTAATTTATTCATTTTGTATTTATTACATCATTTTATTATTTTATTCATAAAGTAATGCTTGTATTGGCATTTCGTCAATTATATATTCTCTAGATATTATATACAAAATAAACATTGCTGATTATGGAGAAATGCGCAAAATGTACATTTATCTGAATATCTCGTAAATATATATAGTATTGCCTTGAATTTCCTCAAATTGTTGTGAAATTCAAATATTGACACGGTGACAATTTTGTGCTTTGACCGACCAAAATCGCATTACAGACTGTATTTGTATTATTTTCTATGTGCCACACATAGAGCTTTAACTAAGAAATTGGAGAGTTCCACAAACCAGATCATAGTCATCCAAAGCAAGACCTGTCACACCTTAAGTCACCACACCGTAGGAAGGCCAGGATTACATCTTTACATTCACAGCCACTTGAACAAAGACAGCCATACTCTAGTTGTACACAGACGTTTGCAGGGCTCGACAGTGACAGTTGCTCGGTTGCCCCGGGCAACCAGATTTAGGCGGTTATGGACCATTCTGTGTCATCCAGTCACACACGACACATAAGCATATGCAAGTGTAAAAAATAAAATGGTGCTATATAATGTAACCCAATCTATTTTTTCCTTGTTAAAAAGAAAAAGTGTAAATTTGAAGATATATATTGGTCAAAACAGAACATTGTATTGAGTACTTTTATTAGTCCGGAGGGAAATGGTTTCTGTCAGACACAGAGAAACTTTAAAAGTATGTTTAATAGTCCTGAGTTGCTGAATGGTACATGGTCAAGGAAGTAACATTCTGTTAGAAAGCGGTGTGGAAAAGTATTTATTTTTCTGCCAGACAAATAGAAGTTACCAGACGCCGAAGTGACGTCAAAAACCATTTGTGGTCCAAGATAGACCAAACATTGCTCCTTTTTTTGTGGTTAAATTATTTCATCTTGTGTAATTATTTACCTTCAAGTAATTTACCTCAAATATAGCTTGTAGAGTATTTTTAAGTACGTAAGTTGGTACACTGTGGTGCACAGCATGACCCTCGTTCACACACACATGCGCGCGCATGCACACACACACACACACACACACACACACACACACACACACACACACACACACACACACACACACACACACACACAGTTATAGCATTTTGCATTCTCTCGGGGAGAACACTTGTACTTTAGTTTTTAAACCTCTCCTTGTGTGCCCGTGCGCACGCTTTCTGTTTTAATAAGTCTGAAAGCAGCCAAAGCTCCCATGTAATATCTAAAGTGTTCATTTACATGTACCTAGAAACAGAGTATCTGAAAGCCCCTGCTAATGGAAGCAGGAGCGCATGGGTGAAGCGCGCACGACCTGAAGACACAGGGAGGTTGGCTGAACCCACGGGGAGACGTGCACGTTAATGCGGAAAGTTTGAGAGCTCCCAAATGCTGAGGAACAAATGTTTGGCCCCTACAGGTGGATGGGGACGTCGCCGATGTTGTAAAAGCTGCGGGTGTCGTATCAACTGCTGTATTTTTTTTTTTTTTGTCCCGCGGTTGAGATATTCGTGTTTGCCACGAGTGAAAGGGTAGCAAAGTAAACTTGTAAGAGCCGTTGAATTAGACGAGACTTGTCTTTTACGCAATGGCCGTGTAATTGACTTACTGAAAACGACTGAACTGAAAGGGCATTGTTACTTGATGACAAACATTCTCTCTTGACACCCACTGATTCACAATATTGATAGTGAATTTACATATAATATTATTATTATACTATTATTAAATTATTCACAATATTACACAAAGTTCTTCTTATTCAGTTTTGCTAAATCTGCATGAGAGCTTTTAAATAGTAATCTCTGAATACTGGGTGTAATACACCAGACCAACCAACAGGGGGTCTCATACCCTGTCAATGAGTCACAGAACACTTCTAGATACATAGATACAAACCCCCCTGCAAACTTATTTAGTCTGTTCATCTTCTTGTTGTAGTCATCGCTTACTTTAAACATGAATGCAGAATTTTTTTACTTTACTTTTACTTTACTTAGTTGAAATTTGCATCATTATAAAACACAACCACTCTTACAGAGATGCATTAATTCATGCCTAAGATTCCCTACACACACACACACACAGTTGTGTGTGTGTGTCCTGCCCTTGTTATGTATTGCTGTTTATCCAGACAGGGTCAGCTCCAGTGATGGCTTCATTCCTGATGACAGATTTATGACTGTTTGCCAGAAAGCTCACAGGGGGCCTGCTGTGAGTGGGTGTAAGTGTGTGTGTGTGTGTGTGTGTGCGTGCGCGAGTGTTTCAGTGTGTAAACGGGGGGGGGGTGACATGTTTTTTAAAACACCCACATTCACACCCAAAAAACATGGGAGTGGGCTTGGAAAATACAGTGGCGGGGTATTAAATTGTTTATCTTGCAACCCCCCCCCCCCCCGCCCACACACACACACACACCACAGCTTATTTACTTTCTCACCATCTCACAATTACTGATAAACATCAGATGGCTAATGTTTTTCCAGTTTTTTTCCCCCTTTGGTCTAGTTTTATTAAAAAAAACAAAAAAAAAACAATGACGTCGTCCATCGTAAGACGCAGTGAGCCGTGGCCTCGCTGGACACCAACAGAAAGCAGACGTTCAGAATAGTTCAGTATTGTTCTGCTGCGAAGGAAGCCGTGTCAATGGTCATTGTTCCATCTTCTAACTAACACGAAAAGAGGAAACGCTCTGCCCCTCAAGTTGTGCTTTCCACCAGACACTTTTTGTTTTGTGCTGTTTTTCTTTACAATGCTTTTACTGTACTCCCCCCCCCCCCCCCCCCCCACACACACACACACACACAACAAAAAAAACTTTTGCCGAGCTCGGAGGAGAAGAAGGAGGTGTCTGTTCGGTGAGGACGGGCTGAAGCCGAGGTTTGTTGCAAAGAAAAGCAACAAAACACGAACAGGAAGTGCTATCGCGGTCGTCTTGGAACCTGAACGTGCTCCAGCTGTCTCCTTACTTCTCCTCGCTCGCCCGGCGCTTCCTCTTTTTAACAATGGTTGTCAGTTGGGTTTCTGGGGAAGTCTGAAAGGGAGAGGAGAAGAACGAGAAGTTCCTTATGGCCCCCGGGAGAGAGAGAGAGAGGCAGAGAGAGAGAGAGAGAGAGAGGCAGAGAGAGAGAGCGAGCGTGATAGCGTGATTTTTAAGATTTGCAGGAGAGGAACTATCTCTCGACACAAGCATGGGTGGGGGAGGAGATGGAGGAAGAAGAGGAGGTTACGAGGTGAAAATGCTGCGTGTTGTTTTAGCGTATCTCTCCTCCATCCATATCCTGTTTTTTAATTTATTTTCTTCGTTTTTTTGTGTGTGCGTTTTTTTTTGGTTCATTCTTATTTTTGTTTTCTAATTAGGAGTTGATATTCCCAGTGCGCCGTTTAACGAAAGCAACATTTTTCAGGAGGGAAGGGTAATGAGGTGTGCGTGTTGTCTGAACTTGAACCTGTGAAGGGAACCCATAGAGTCAACGTGGCGGTACGCTCGCGTGTCCTTGTGCACACGTGCACCGCCACCGCCACCGCACCGTGACAGTGGGTTTGAGTAAGCCATGGCCCGTGGATGCAGATGACCCCCCCCCCCCCCCCTCCCCCCCCTCTTTCCTCCTCCTCTTCACCCCCTTCTCGTCTCCTCTTTCTCCCTCTCTCCCCTGCCTTCCTCTGACAGAGCACTAAGTGCAGCCAGCTCCGCTGAACTCTCCCTGCAGCTCCTTGGACATTAATCCATTGTGATGACAATCGACCTTGCTCTGAGATGTGTGTGTGTATGTATGTGTGTGTGTGTGTGTGTGTGTGTGTGTGTGTGTGGAGTGTCTCCCCTCCAGCTCATAACCACGCAGGTATCACTAGTCCATTCAATGACGATCTTCTCTCCTTAGCTGTCAAAACAGTAGTCCTGGGGAGCCCTGAAGACTCGTTGTTCAGTTGGCTGTGTGTGTGTGTGTGTGTTTGTCGGTGTGTGTGTGTGTTTGAGAGAGGGAGATAGAGAGAGACGCATGCGAGCAGTATCATGCCCTATGATAGGGCTCGCTAACCTTGGCTGCAAGAGAGCTGCGCCGGGCCCCGGAGCTCCTCACGGCCTCCAGGAGCAGAGGGGGTCTTTGTCTCTGTTGTTCCCCCAGCTGAGAAAGCTGGTCTCTGGGCACATCCAGCCTCGACCCTGGGTCCCAGCCCCCTAGGTGACCAGACCCCCCTCTTGAGAGGGGGCGAGAGCAATGAGAGGCTGAGCAGTACAAGGGGCCATCTGGTGCCCAGTGAAGTTGCACACACACACACACACACACACACACACACACACATGCACGCACGCACGCACACACACCCACACGTTTAACTGAAGTAAATGAGTATCTCTCATGTTTTGTTTTGTTTTTTCTATCTTACTTGCACAAAGACAAACACACACATACAGAAAAACACACACACACACACACACACACAAGCGGTAGTTCCACGAGCCCTGCGGCTGCGCTGGCTGTCAGAGTGGCTGTGCGTCTGACTGGGGGAGAGGAGAGCCAGGGGCGAGACTCTGGACGGGGCCGAGGAGTGGACACACACCCCGCTAAATGTTCACCTTGAGAGGCTGTTGTCTCTCTCTCTCACACACACACACACACACACACACACAGAACAAGTAAAAGGTGGCTCTGTGTTGGAGTGAGCATCACTATAATCTATAGTTCTGCTCTGGCTTTCCCCAGTAACAACCAGCTGGTCATAGTACAGACAAAGGGAAGCGGGAAGTGATATATACATACTCCCGCAGCAGCCACGGTTTTCATATCTGAATTTAAGAATATACGTGCGTGTGACTAATTTCTTGTGGTGTGTTCTTGTGGCCTGTCTGTCAGTTTGTGTGTGTGTTTGTACGCGCGTGTGTGTGTTTGAGGTCGGGTCATGCAGATGGTGTGAAGTTGAAGCACAGACGGTTTCCTCAATTTAACTGCTTTTTATTATGCAAATCGCCCTTTTATGAGACACGTACTTGTGTGTGTGTCCGCGTGCGTCTGCTTGTGAGCACATGTTGAATTAAGCCTTTTGGTCTAATAAATATCAAGTAGCCATTAATGTCATTCTGAGTTTTCACACTTTCATTAAAGCAATTGTTAGCAATTTTTATCAACAAGAAAATTGGCAAATAACAGTATCAAATTAAATACCTGCCATCCAGTCTGAGTCCATTTTTATAATTATGGATTATTGCCTGTTGTTTTATCTTCACATATATGCCTCCACTTGTTGATTTATGTATTAATTAGATTTCTCTCTCTCTCTCTGTGTCTCTCTCTCTCTCTCTGTCTCTCTCTCTGTAGAGGTGGGCGGTATCAGCGAGGAGACGGAAGCGTGTGATTGGTGGAGCCTGGGCGCCATCTTGTTTGAGCTGCTCACTGGCAAGGTAAGCCGAAAAGTCAAAGTGTCATTTTTTTGCTCCCTCCCAAAAAGTATCTTTGGTGCAAGGTGTTGGTGGAGTGTCTGTAGGTGTCTTGGCTTTCAACTCACACCCACTCTTTGTGGTGATGCCAGGTTTTGTATCGGTGTGTGGTGTGTACTGTGAGCACTGGATTTAGTTAGTTGTTTCCTGTGTGTCTGTGTGTGTGTGTGTGTGTGTGTGTGTGTGTGCGTGCGTGCGGGAGAGAGCGAGCCGCGTCTTGGCTGCCGTCTCATTCTCTGGTTCTCGGGGAGTGCCAGGGGTGTCGGTGTGACTTTCTCCCCCCAGCCTGAGCTCCATCTGCCGGGCCAGGGGGGTCAGCTCTCGGCGGGGGCCCCTCTGCTGGCTCCTGGAGCATCGCTGGTGCAGCAGCAGCACTGACCTCAGACTGGCTGGGAAGGTGGAGGAGCAGGGCGGCTCTCGGAAGGGGCAGACGTCTCCTCTCCTCTGTAGGCTGGCTTGTCTCTGGGCTTATTGTTAGGGAAGAGAGCACACAGCTTTGTTTATTCCTACAATATAGCGGGTAGCACACCGTCACACCTGAATGTAAACCACACGCATGCATGCGCTGTCGGCCACGCGGCTAAACGACACCTTTCTCTCGGTTTTGAAGGGTGGATGTTGGAGGTGGAGTTGGAGTGGGTGGGGGGGGGGGGGGGGGTGTGGATGTTGGCAGACAGATGCACTGCAGGCACGCATCATCTCCTTCAATATTTCATTGTCTCCTATATTTGAATAAATTTCAACTGCTTGCCAGCGGGCATATTTCCATACAAGCCACCAGCAGTTACCGTCGCTAGCCAGCAAGCGCGTTAGCCGTAGTGTGTTGTTGGTGTTGAATAAAACAAACAAACACACACACACACACACACACACACAAACACACCGTTACCTGGAAAAACTCACCCGTCCCCCACACATGTCTCCTTTAATGATATTGTCTGGATGCAGCATACACACACGCATGTGTACATGTGCGTACGCACACACACACGCACACACACACACACACACACACACACACACACACACACACACACACACACACACACACACACACACACACACACACACACACACACACACACACACACACACACACAAAAGTTCCCCTTGATCCTTACAGGATAAGATCTTGCCCGGAGCGGTCTTGATTGTGGCATGGAGCCCAGCCATATCTCCTACAGCATGTGTGAGTGTTTGTTTGTTTGTGTGTGTGTGTGTGTGTGTGTGTGTGTGTGTGTGGATAAAACACAACACCCACCCTCAGCCCCCGGTGGCTGCTAATGTGACCACACACACGGACACACACACACACACACAGACAGGCGCACACACAACGTCGTACCCTTCAATTTCCACACTCTCCGACCATCTCTTGTTGTGTCAGGCGGAGCAGCAGACTGTGGTGATCCAGGCGAAGTGTAGAGTGTGATGGTTTGACTGGAGGACCAGTAACACGGATCCTACCGTCTTCGGAAAACGAATGAATGAATTCAGACACCCTAACCCTAACCCAGACCAATTAAATTCTTTCTTTACACTACGCTTAAACTTTACTAATATTATCAGGTGAAGTGGTCGTGGTATAGGGCCGTGGTAGTAGATTTGACCATTTGGCAGGTACAAAAAATGCAAGGTTACATATTGAAACAATTGCTTGGCCGGTAAATTTTCCCACTCTGGCAGGTAAAAAGATTCACAACACAACTGTGTGTGTATAGTTTAACTGCAGAAGATTTGTGCGCGTCGTACCGGTGTCAATTGACTTCAGTGTGGCTTTCCATTATGACTTCATTTTACATTTACATTTACATTTAGGGCATTTAGCAGACGCTTTTGTCCAAAGCGACTTACAATAAGTACATTTGTTAGGAGAAAGTGCAACAGTAAACCGCTATCAGTCGAGTAAGGATTTCACAAGAACGTGTTTGAAGCACACTTCAAACGTATTTGCATTGTGTGCTCTTGTTGTTGCTTCAAGGGACAGTTCACCGCTATTTGAACCTTGTTTCTTAGGTATAGATAGAGGGATGTGAAATAAACGTCTACAATGCTGTTCCAGTTTCTGTATTCCCGTGGCCTGCGGTGCCAAAAAAAACTATTTTACTTTCACCGCCTTACCCCAATGACGTCACAGGGGGAGCTGCCCGGCGGTGGACAGGAAAGATGTATTTTATCGGCTCCGTTACAGTACCGCCCCCTGCTGTCACGGAGGTGGAGTTGAGGCGGAGATTAGAAATATCAACTCAGGGCTTCTGAACTCGCTGTTGTTCCTCCCTACTTCACTTACATCATTTGAGGGTGTGGACGTTTGGCACAGCTGGCCGGGGTGACACAGATCACATTGGAAGGTAGAAATGTCCTGCCTATATCTGCATTTACATCTGCTTACGTCAGCTTTTATCCAAAAAAACGATTTGTTGATCTCAAATATTGTAATAAGGCGGAAAGTCTCTTGAAAGTAACTTTCCAGCTGTTGGTTGAGCTGTGCTATTCTCCTTATAAAACAGATCCTTGATCCAACTTCCAAAACTAACATCTAAATACATGTACAATATATCCACTGCTGTACAGGTCTCCCCCCAACCATTTGTTTTACTCCCCCAAAACCGATGGCTCTTCCCGCCATTGTGCTCTGTGTTTGGGAAGCTAAGGGGCCTTTTCCAAGAAAGGCTTCTATCGCCAGTGAAATTCCCCCCCGGCTGTTGTGGTCCCATCAGTGTTGTTTCAGGTGCCCTCTCCCTCGCGTGTCTCCTCCTGTCTGTCCGGTCCTCCGCGGGACCACCCTGCGGTGACCTGGGACGCTCCACTCCTATGTCCTGCCTGCCTTTGCCCCTGCCAACCCTCCCCACCCCTCTCTACTGTCTGTCTACCTAGCTCTCTCTCCCAGTGTTCATTTTGACAGCACATTCTGATTTAGTTTTAGTCATCGTCTTTTGACTAACTGAATTGTTTTAGTTTTGGTCTAGTTTTACTTGAATACAAATCATAATATTTTGCTCTGTTACAGTAGATTTAGTTTGTGTTGATAACATGACGTGAAACAGATGGCTATTGCTGGAGGAAACCTCTATTAACCTGTTATTATGGGATGGTATTAAGGTTTGAACTTGCAATACAGATTCAAAGTTGTAATTGGATCTCATCCCCAATAGTCCCTCCTTATCATTTACGTCTTGTTTTCATTGGTTGACTAAAGTGTCAATAAAAAAAGTTTTTTCGTCACCGACGAAAAATTATGACGAAAATTATTCCTCAACAAAATTAACACTGCATTCTCCTGGATTGTTTAGTAATCTCTCTCTCCCTCTCCCCCCCCTCTCCCCCTCTCTCCCTCTCTCCCTCCACCACCACCCAGTCGCTGCTGCAGTGTCACCCGGCAGGCATCAGCCGTCACACGGCCCTCAGCATCCCAGAGACTCTGTCGGAGGAGGCCAGCTCCCTGCTGGGGCAGGTGAGCAGCCCCGTCACTGTATTATTACAGACAGCCCGGCGGGCGTCCTGCATATCCTATGAGATGGCTTTAGGCTGCTCAAAGCTGCCGAAAAATAAATAGATAGAATAGATAGATAGAATAGATAGACAGACAGACAGATAGACAAATAGATAGATAGATAGAATAGATAGATAGATAGTTGACTAAATTAAATTGTCGTAGCAGACAAATAGGTACATAAACACAAATATTAAAATATATATATTCAAACATAAAAATTCAAATAGTCAAATTGAATCAAATATTGCAGTGTGCAAAGAGCAAAATGAGTAAAATAATAATGAAAAAGGTAAGTCCCAGATTAATAGCAGTCGTGATAGATTCAAGAGTTCAGATATATTCAAGTGTTATGGTAAAATAACGCCTCTTCTTTACTCTTTCACTCATTAAATCGTTTTAATGTTTGCGCGCGGGCCGAGGGAGATTACGAGCGGCCATACGTCCGGTGCCGCCCCGCCCCCCCCGCCCCCACGACGGGCGCCACATCCGTGTGCTTAGAGAGCTCCCGCCATTGCTAATATTTCCGAGCTAATTGCTAATCCCTAACTGGTAATCTTTTAGATGTGTATTAATAAGACTAGGCTGCACTTATCTTTGATTTTAATGCCGTTTAAATCTGCAATGAATCCAATATGCTGGGGATGGACGGCCGGATTGGACACAGCTGACCCTCGCGTGGTGTCAACCCCCTTAGCACAACTTAAACTAGGCCTCTTTTCAACAGCCCCGGCAGACAGATCATTTGGATTGGCTTTGGATTGCCTCGTCTGCACTCACAGCACCCCGCCTCGTTATTTGTTTGTCCCAAATGACGGACTCCATTACGCACCACGCGGCTTAATCCGCTGGCTTGCTAGCGCTATATCTGCGGTGGCCGTATCGTCGAGGTAAAAAATAAAAATAAAACGCCCGTCTTCGGTCGTCGGTAAATAAACCGAGGCATCAGGGTTTCTGTGATTTGTTGACGCGCAAAGCAAATGCGACACGTCGCAGTCAAATTGAGTAGGCTTTTTTTTGTTTTTTTTGGTCGTTCACCCGTTCAGTCTTTTATCCAAAGCGGCGGACTGTGAATACAGATACGTTTAAGAGCGGGGGTGGGGTTAGTCGTCGGTAGACTGCGGACATTGCAGTTCGAACCCCGAACTTTGTCGGGCGGGAGCTGAACCACTTTTATCCTTAACCGACTTTATCCTGCCCTCTGCACATCTTTAAACAGCATTATTTGTAACCAACAATACAATTCAAAACCATTACTTTTTTGTAGTTTTTACTCTTATAAATACATTTTCATTGTTAATATTGTCCTGCACGTTCTGCTGCTGTGACACCCTTATCATTCCCCGTCTGGGCTTAATAAAGTACGTCTATCTTAATGACTTTGTGTGGCGTACGTGTGTTCATGGGTGCGTTTGTGTTTCGCGTGTTTCAGCTTCTCCAGTACAACCCGATGGAGAGGCTGGGCTCGGGGGTGGCCGGCGCCGACGACATCAAATCTCACCCCTTTTTCGCCGGGGTGGACTGGCCCAGGTAAAGCCCTGCCACCTCCAGAGGAGCGGGGAGCGGACCTTGTTGTGGATGTTTTGCAACTTGACACACACACGCAGACTGTTACTCACACAGAGACGCTGTGGCGGGACAGGTTGACGATTTACCCACGCACTTTTTTGGTTTTGTTTTGGAGTTCTCCAATGGCACAGTGTTCTCTTCGTTTGCTTCTTTTTTGTACCACTTTTGATGGCATTTTTGTACTACTTTTATTCGTCGGTGCAATAATTGAGCATGTGCTCGTGCTGATGACTACGTACTGATTATGAGTGGCGATAACATTGCACATTCGCGACTACGACGGCCACGTGGCCAAAGTGACCGAGAGTTGACATTTCAAGAATAAGTCAGTCTTTTTTTTTTTTTTTTCCCTCTGACACTTTTTCTAAACATATTGAACGCATTGCATCGAGGTAGGAACTCCCATAACCATAACTGACCTATCGGTGCCAAACGACTTTTAATCAGGAAGTGCACATAACACTCAATGTTCTTCATCGACACTCACTGGTGATCATGCTAGTCAGCCAATACGTAAGGGAGGGGAGCGAGAGGAGGGGAGTTGCTGTTTACGGCTTGGCAGCGGTGACCGACGGAACTAATCTGAGGTTCATTGTGAAGTGACTTGAAGTGCTGAAGCCTAATAATGAGTGTGTTTGTCCATGTTGTCCGTGACTGACGCCAAATCCTCCACAGCCAACCAACCAAGCGAGCGACAAGGACAAAGGGCTAGATGCTGTGTGATTCTAGTCACCCCTGTGCTGGGCTGTAGTAGCGCTGTGCACTGGCTGGAAGCTGGGACAACCGTCGGCCCCATTTTGTTTGTTTTTGTTGCAGATATTGTTTGTTGTTTGTTGATCCTGGCCAATACTTAAAAAAAAATAATTTAAAAAGGAAATCTCAACATGCCTTTTTGAAACTGTTTACTTTTTTTTTTTAGAAGTTGTAATTATTTGAATACTAGACCCGTTATTTATACGAGAAATCTCCACGTAGTTTTAAGCAGTGTTTTCACTTTGCATCTGAGGAAATGTATATGATTTATATATGTTGTGTGTGTGTATACAGTATGTACCATAACATCGCGATGAGGTATGAATAAATGAATAACTAATGTCTTGTAAACAAACCCTTCATCTATGTTGTGACTGAATGAAACCAGGTACTATAGCTTCGATCGTGTTCGCACACATTTTGCACCTGGTATGTCAAGCACTGCCTCACAAATCAACCCAAACTGAACCCGCCAAACGTTACACACATACATATATTCACTTTGATTACCCAGGATGCACTCACCCAATGCACTATTGTACTGTACAATGTGTTAAGGTGGCGAATCCCAGTTCAACTCGAGATGAAACTGATCACTCTTTCTGATTGCAAGAGTATGCTCAGCTCACCTTACAGTCCATGCTGTTTGAACTGCTCTGTGGGTGAACTAAAAGGACGTCAATAAATTAGTACCTGGATGATCACCGATAGGGGTGCTTATTTATTTGTGTGTGTGTGTGTGTGTGTGTGTGTGTGTGTGTGTGTGTGTGTATGTCTTTATGTTTTGATGATATGATCCCAAGGTCTGATGACACTCCTAAAAAGCTCCTTTCAATCCTGTTAAGTGTCAGGCTGTCCATGATATGGGCCAACACACACACACACAGTCCATCTCTAGCACATACAGATACATGAAGGGTCAAGATAGATTTCTCTAAATATGTGTTTATAGATAGAGACACAAAACATTGATATTTACAGCTTAACAAGAACAGCATTATGTATTATATGGCACCCACTTAAATGCTATTACACATCTTTTCATCTCAACTGCCTCTAAATCATAGGATTCCCTCTCTTCTTGAAATAAGATCCCCCTTGCAAAGCATGCATCTTTCTCACCCTGCCATGCCCATCTTCCCCCCGTTGTAAGTTGTGATTGCTGTGGTCTAAAGCAGCAATGCAAGATCAAGACTTCTGTGAACTAATAAAGACTTGCCATTTGGCAATTCAAACTGGACCTGTTTGGTGTACAAAGTCAGTAGTACTCCTTGTAATGTGGATGTTGTCCTTTAGTGCAGCATGATGCCCTGAGTTTGCATTCTCGAAAGTAACTCCAAACTTACTTGCCTTAGAAGCATTTTTTTTATACACGATGGACTTGGTCAATGTGTGTGTGTGTGTGTTTGTGTGAATGAGAAACACCAAAGGGAAGACCTCATCTGGTCGAAGGGGGGGGGGGGGGGGGGGTGTATTTAAGAGGACATGCCAAGGACTTCCACCATGCAGCCCAGGCCCCTCTATCTGAGCCCTGAAATCATCTCCCCCCCTGCAGGCACCGATCGTCCCCACAACCCCGCTCAACTTCTCTCTCTCTCCCTCTGTCTCTCTGTCTCTCTCTGTCTCTGTCTGTCTCTCTCTCTCTCTCTCTGTCTCTCTCTGTGTCCCCCTGTCTATGTCTCTCCCTCATACACTTTCCATTATTTGCACTTTGTATTTCGTCCCTTCTGGAAAGTACCTTTAATTTACTCTAGCATTGCTCTAATCACACACACACACACACGCACACACAAGTGTCCTCGACTTCATATTGCTGGTGGTCAGGATTTGTTTTCCTTTTTTTTGTTTTTGTTCTTTGATGCTTTGACTTTCCTCCATGGGGCCCAAGGGGGCTCCTGTAGCCCTAGGGTCACGCACACACACACGCACACACACGCACACACACACACACACACACACACACACACACACACACACACACACACACACACACACACACACACACACACACACACAGAACTGAAGAGCTCCCCCCAGCTCAGAGACCCGCGGCGTCTTCTGCAGCCTCTGTCACAGCCATGATGTCATTATGAAGAGACACGATGCCTCCGCACCCGCCCCCCCCCCCCCACCTCCACACACACAAACACACACGTAAACAAACACACATACAAACAAACACACACGTGAGCTGACACACACACGGATGTATACATTGAAGCTGTCTCCTCTGATGATCAAGCACATACTCAGAACCGGGATGTATAGGAAATGACATTTAATGGTGTGTGTATAGAATATATACATAAACCATTGCTATTACATTGGGGTAGCGCTTGATAAAAAAAGATGCAAATGAAATGATACAGAATAATATACTACAGAATATAATGTAAATATATAATTATTCATACTGTACTCATAAAACATACAAATATTCATAAAACATACATACATCGTGTCAATGTAACACTGTGTATTCCAATTAGTATGAGAACAGAAAAATGCTTCATGAGTCATCACAATCTCTCTCAACCCCAACTTGAATTAAGGAGTAGCGCGTGGCGTCGGCGGAGGAAGGTGCGCGTCCCCGATCCTCGGGCCCAGACCTCGATCGGAGAGCAAGGCAGAGCGACCCGGCTGTGAGTCTTTCTTTTTCCTTCAACTCCTCACTCAAAAAGCACAAAAAACGACAGACTGATTGAAGAATCATTTCTTTTAGGGCACTTTGTAGGTACAGAGATGCTTAATACAAAGGCTTAGTTAATTAACTATATGCTATAGGACCTTACATATTTTATATGGTATATAGTTCATAAAGTCCACGACACAGACAATAGAAAATGTTACTTCCACAAAAAAAAAAAAAAGTTAAAAAAAACAAACAGGATGGTCAAGCTTGGGGTGGGGGAATCTTTAAAGGCGTTTAAAAGACAAAGCGGTGGGGGTCGCTTTCATCTTAGGGACGAGGTCGGGTCCCAGCGGTGTCACCCCTCGGTCCTTCCACCCCTCTGCGGCGGTTCATTAGTCTCTGTCGCGTGGCGGCCCGGCGCTCCGGCGGCCTCCTCCCCCGGGACGACACGCAGGGTCACGGAGAGGGCTTCGCTAACATTAAAGGCCATGGAGCTTATAGTGCAGCAACCCTGCAGGTTACAAGAGTGAAAAGATACAAATATGTTTTGGTGTATAATGAGTGGGGGGGGGGGGGGGGGGTGGTGGAATAAACAAGCATGGAGGTGGAAAATGAGACAAACACGTTTGACCTCTGACCTTTGGATAAGAAGAGTGCAGGGATCGCGAGGATGAGTTGTAGTTTGATCTGTATGATAAATTATCATTTGTGAAATGTACGACAATCACCAAAACAAAGGTGGTTAAAAGATTGTTCTTTATTTTAACCACAATTAATTAATTTGACTGTTATGACTCCATAGAGAGAGCGAGAGAGAGAGAGAGAGAGACACACACACACACAAGGAAAGAGGAACATGTACAGCCTAAATGCCTGGTATAACCTTGGGAGGTAAGTCATCCCACTTCAAGTCAAATTACCCAAGATGCCTTGCTGCACGAAATAAAAAAAAACAACAAAAAAAACAACAAGCTCCTGCAGGTACTTTGACTGCGAGCGGTGGTGATTATCTCTCTTGCTCTCAGCATTGTTCTAGCTCACCTTCCCCCGCCACATTAGATTTAGACATTTATAAATATATAAATATATATATATATAATATAGCATCCCCGCCTCTGTGTGTGTGTGATGATACTCAGATGGTATATAGAAGTCCCAACCGGTGGCCCAAAAGACGTGTCACTACCAGTCATCCTTCCCCCCCAGACCTGAGGTGTCTCCTTTCGTCGCACGGCGGCCCTCTGTGATCCGTGTGGAAGGGTGCAGGCGCAGGGGTTAGCCGTTAGCGGCGGCCTCGCTAACCTAGCATTAGCTCGGCGGTCATCTCGGCGGGGCCCGCTGCTGTCTCAACAGCTTCCTTACGCTCGGCCACACACACCTTCTGTGGCTCCGCCGCGGCGCTCATTAGCCGCGGACCACCACACCGCCTGCCTCCCCCCCCCCACCCCTCCTCCTCCTCCTCCTCCTAGGCCTCCTATGCTGTTTTCTTTTCCTCCCTCCCTCGTTTTCTCTCTTTCTCTCTCTCTGCCCTTCTTTTTTCTCCCTCTCTCGCTTGTTTTCCATTGAATCAGGCGAGAGGCTCAGAGGGCCCTGGATTAAAGGCTCCTCCGCACACACACACACACACACACACACAGCGCCAGTGAGGAGAAGGGAAGGAGGCCGGTACAGTGCGGGTAGAGGAGGGGGGTACAAGAGGGGGTACACAAAAAATCAGGGGAAATGGATGGTGTGATGGGGGGTGGGGGGGGGGGTGTTGCATCTTGCATATCAAGGGAACCCTGTGTGTGTGTATATGTGTGTGTGTGTGTGTGTAGAGGTCAAGCGCAGCAGCTATGTACTATATATGTTGGGTGAGGGATATGAAAGTAAGACTCGGGTGGATGGCCAGAAACGAGAGTCCGGAGGAAGTTGAGGAGAAAGAGGAAGTGGAGTGATTGAGAGTAAAGGAGAGGAGGAGGAGGAGGAGGAGGAGGAGGAGGAGGAGGAGGAGGAGGAGGAGGAGGAGGAGGAGGAGGAGGAGGAGGAGGAGGAGAACCTCAGTGACATCAATAGGTAGGGAAGAGGAGGAGAGTTGTCAAAAGAGAAGCAGGACAAGAAGAGGAGGAGGAAGAAGAAGAGAAGGGGGAGATGGAGGAAGAAGCTGAGGAGGAGGAGGAGGAGGAGGAGGAGGACGAGGAGGAGGAGGAGGAGGAGGAGGAGGACGAGGAGGAGTGGCTGGAGAAGGGAGAGGAGAACCTCAGTGACATCAATAGGTAGGGAAGAGGAGGAGAGTTGTCAAAAGAGAAGCAGGACAAGAAGAGGAGGAGGAAGAAGAAGAGAAGGAGGAGATGGAGGAAGAAGCTGAGGAGGAGGAGGAGGAGGAGGAGGAGGAGGAGGAGGAGGAGGCAGAAGACGAGAGGAGAGGGGAGGACAGGAAAGACGGGAGAGGAGGAACAAGGGTTAACAAGACAGAAGAACAGCATGTGACGGCTCTGGGACAGGGAGCTTGCGGGACCTCATGATTGCCAGTCAGGTACAGGTGCGTGCGTGGGTGTGTGTGTGTGTGCGTGTGTGTGTGTGTGTGTGTGTGTGTGTGTGTGTGTGTGTGTGTGTGTGTGTGTGTGTGGTGTCACCGGGTGACTGCGGGTGAAAGGCGGCCTTAGCAAGGAGGATGTATCTCTCCGGCGGGGCCGGGGGAGGGTCCTAGGAGCCCTGCTACCTTATGGCATGGCCTGCAGTCAAACAGATGCTCCCAGCAACACCAGCCTTGAGGAGGTCACAGATGAGATCGTTTAGAGGGAGAGCACGCCTGTGTGCGTGTGTGTGTGTGTGTGTGTGTGTGTGTGAGCCCCTGTGATGATGGGATCGTACACATTGTATGCTCAAGTAATGCTCACTGAGGCCTCGTTATCCATGGCAATTTCAGAAGTTTATTATAATGCGCTTCACGACCGCCCCTGGCGCAGCTGTCTGCTCTGTGCAGTGTTCGGTAAGACCCCTGTGAGGACAACAGAGGAGCCAACAGGAGGAAGGAAGTCCTTATAAGGACAACGGAGGACCTTCAGATTTCCAAAAAAATGCGTCTTGGGCTGAGAGCTCTAGGAAGGAGGAGGGGGGGGGGGGGGGGGGGGGGGGTGGGAGGGGGGGACGTGTTATCCCCATGGTTACGACCCACGCCAACTTTGGCGACCAGCCTGGGCTCCCTGTCCACCTCCGACCATCAATGACCAGTGCTCCCACCACCAAGAGTCTGGACAAGAGAGGGAGGAGGAGGAGGAGGAGGAGGAGTGGCTGGAGGAGGGAGAGGAGAACCTCAGTGACATCAATGGTAGGGAAGAGGAGGAGAGTTGTCAAAAGAGAAGCAGGACAAGAAGAGGAGGAGGAGGAAGAAGAGAAGGAGGATGGAGGAAGAAGCTGAGGAGGAGGAGGAGGAGGAGGAGGAGGAGGAGGAGGAGGAGGAGGAGGAGGAGGAGGAGGAGGAGAACCTCTGTGACATCAATAGGTAGGGAAGAGGAGGAGAGTTGTCAAAAGAGAAGCAGGACAAGAAGAGGAGGAGGAAGAAGAAGAGAAGGAGGAGATGGAGGAAGAATCTGAGGAGGAGGAGGAGGAGGAGGAGGAGGAGGAGGAGGAGGAGGAGGAGGAGGGAAGCAATATTCTGAAGAGATTATCAAGAGAAGTAAGAAATAGACGACACTAATAG
>JAOPHQ010003068.1:5000-26074 GCA_030340625.1 Merluccius polli | reverse complement strand
AAACAAATTACCAACGCATATTATTAGATGGGAGGCTTTTGCCATTGTGGCTGTTACATACGTTCATTATTAAAGTCACGATTGTCGTAAAAGTCGTTTGCCTACTACCTTAGATTTTTCAATTAAAGAGTGTTGATTAGAACATGTTTAGGAATCTACAGTCTGGGCTTATTCTATGTTGATTGACGGTGTGTGCGCCTTGGGATGTAGACCGCATCTAATTTTTCTACCTACCTACCTCTATTTCTGCCATCATATTAATTGTTGTCATTGCCTTTGTCGAGATGTAAATCAGCCATGATTTTTGTTCAACTGACCCTCTGTCGCGGTCTACGTGTGTTCTGAAATTGGGCAGTTAAAGGGTAACTTGGCAACTCTAGCCATTTCTTCGCTGGTTTTCACTTTTGTGAATTGTGGCGCGATGTCTACCGAGGTGGGTAATACATTATACACTGTATCATAGAACATTGACATGTATAGCCGGCGTGATTAACCGTTATTGAGGGGGGCGTGTGTGTTTATGTTGAATTGCCGTAAAGCAGTTTGTGTTTCTCGCTCGTTCTCGCTTCTCACGATACTTCCCATTTCCAATTTACCGGACGGTAGTCCCAAAGTTGCAAGGCTGGTTTTCCACCTGGGGGCGCTGGGGGGAGCGGGGATAGTCACCATTAACACCGAACAGACCATTTAACCATCCAAATTGAGTTCCAGACGTTTATTAAGTTGAAAATGTTGCCAAGTGCCCCTTTAAGGAGCCATTGACATCCTTCTATTCCAAGTGTTTAGCAGCTCCCATAGCTGTATGTTTGTTTTGTCCAACACAAGTAAGGCGCATGTTAACTGCCCTGGTTAGGTCGTTTCCTCCAATAGTACTCACAAACGAACAAAACAAGTTTTGATTCTGTGTTTACCACGCCACTGCGCATGCTCACGGACTTGGAGACTGACGGGGGCGTGCAGTTGGCTTTGTGAGCGAAGATGGTGGCTGCATTTTAGGCAGTGTGATAATCAACCAATATTACCCGAGAGGGTATGCTTTATCTTCATTATTGGCACGACAGTGATGCTTCAGGACCGAGGCGCTTGGACCAAGTTCCGTAAGCGTCACTTAAATGCCAATAATGACGGTAAAGCACACCCTCAAGTGGAATAATGGCGATTTTTACAATGGTTACCAACAAAATAAAATTATAATCAAATACATATTGTGGGGCAATTCGCTCTGAGAATAAAAAACGTTTTTGCTACTGTTATCTCCGTTTCCCTGGAAACCTCCATGGGGTCTGACTAATACTGGAAAACAATCAGACACACCCGTAGACTCCTACGTAATTAAAACCTAGTTTACTACTCCAGCAAGTAGGCCAACCCTTAGTAAAGATCCTAGTAACAGAGGCTTGTCCAAGTCCCTTTTGAGTCAGCCAGCCAACTTGAGCTAATGCTTTCTAGGGATCGTGGGATTTGCCCAAACTGAATAAATAGCACACTATGGCTAGTTACAATGTTGCCATGGGGAATATGTATAGTAACTTCTAATCATGGCGGAGTAATATTTTGTATTGATGAGGCAGCACGGCTAGGTGTGGCAGATTACATCAGATTGCTTTGGTCGAAACTACCTGTTGGATAATTGTGAATGTGCAACAAGTGCGCACTATTTATCCTATATTAAATATTACATGTTAAATAATGATAATTATTTAATAATAATTAATAATGATAATAAAGATAATAATTATTTATCTCTTGCTCTCAGTCAAAGGGCATAGCCATCTGAATGAAGTATATGTGTTTTGGGGATGAAAATTAATAATTTAGATTTATCGCTAAGAGTAATCGATAGATTAATCAATAGAAAAATAATCGTTAGTGGCAGCCCTGAGTCAGGATTCCCCCCCCCCCCCCATAATGACCTTTCCTCCCATTTATGCTTGGCTTTGACCTCCCCCCAGATTGCTACCAGCGGCTGGAGTCCTGGGGGACGCCGATCCTCGACGTACCTCATCAACGAAGCACCTTTACGAGGACCCGCGGCAGCACTCGCCTGGCGTGCTGACGGGACCTTCGCTCGGCGCTGGTCAACAACACAATCTTCGCCTCGCTGGCCGTAAAGTACGACTACCACAAGTACTTCAAGGCCATCTCACCGGAGCTGTTCCACGTCATCGACGACTTCGTGCAGTTCCAGCTGGAGAAGAAACGAGATGCAGGGCATGGACTCCGAGGTGGGTGGGCATTTGTTTCAGACAACGCATGCATACATGCATACATTTGTTTTGCTGATCAGAGCTATGATCAGGACTGTTGAGTGTGAGTGGCATGCTTGATTGACATCTACCTAGCCACGCCTCCATTAAATAATAATTTAAGTGGACGCAAAAAAGGTTTTGTTGCAGCTGATTGGTTGGTTAATTGTTCATCTGGGAGTTTGCTGACCTCAGCCAACTCCCGGAAATCTATGAACCGATTGGTTAGAGAATTTAATGACATTTGGTGACCTTAATCCGGCCCAAATTTAACCTGGTATAAAACGGTTTGAATTTGGAATACGTCCTATGACGTATGACTTGTTTATGTCCTATGACTTGTTTTAATGCGTGTTAGATGTAAAAATGGCCCTAAATTACTTAGAAACGTGGATTTGGGTTTCTCGTGGCTTTAAGTATACTTATGTTTCTTGAAATGTTAGTGCTAATTCTTCCACAAATCTTCCTCCAAATTTTAGAGCTCATCTCTGACTCCTCTTCCACTTGTTCGTCCACCAAATGGCATATATATATAAATACTTTCTTACTTTTTTTAAATGAGAGATGACTGTTGTTGGACAGAGGGGAGAGAAAATATTAGGCCAACATACAAATAAATAATATAATGAATCCTATGTTTAGGATGGAGGACCCCACTCTCCCAACCCATGTAATACCACTGTACTACAGAACTATATTTATAATGCTCAAAATGGCATATACAAGACTGTAAATGACCCCTTTAGAAATGATAATGGTGGATATTAAATGATATATGGACCTCTAAACTATAAATGCATCTTTTTACTTGACAGACAATGAAGTTAGTTTGTTGTAGTTAAGTTGTTTTCAAAATGAGGGGGTTTGAGGAGGCTCGATGCTGCTCTTGAAGTGACGCAAATATAAAAATAAAACATTGCAAACAAAAAACATTTTTTTGAGATCCTGATAACTGCTTCATATAAATGGGTCTGAATGTTACTGACAGGCTGTGTGCCACATTGGCAGAGCACTTACTATAAAATATAACCTGCTTGATTTGAAGTCCTGCTGTTATCAGGCAAAAATATTTTGTCAACTTTTTGGGCGCTCAGCAGTTTGCACCCCTGATACATTTACATATATGCAAATGTACGCAGGCACGCAATCACACCATACATTTCAGCCTCGACATCTCAATGCATGAGTCAGTACTGAACCACAAACCCCTTGTAGCAGGAAATATAATCTTGCTCATCTTTGTTAAAGTTCTTAAAAAAAGAAAAAAAACACAGAATGCCAGTGTCTGTGAATCTGTTTTCCATTCAAGTGATATGATCATTGAAGCGAAAAATGCGTTTGGATTGAATTTGTCAGTAAATGGCTATCTTGGCACTAAATCTCTTCCCATGCTGCTAGTAGAGAGAGATGTTGTTTTTATACTTCGGGGCATAAACAAGGACACATAAAACCAAACTAAAAAACAAAGGAAATGTAAGACAAGGACTAGGACACAATGAAACGCAGTGCAGTGTGAAAGTTCCAACGCCCCTGTATCCCGATGTGTGTTTAGTAAGCAACAAGTCCCCTGTAATGCATCGCATGTTCAATAACTTCCATTTCTCTGTCCTTCACTCCCAAGTCACAGGGGAATAACGTTGAGAACTATTACTTTTCTGTTTGTTTTTTATGTCTTTATTTTTCCCTCAACCACACGTCAATTTAAAAATCCGTTCGGGAGTGCTTTGCCCGCCTTTTTTTAAATGCACCGCATGTGAAGCCAACGCAAGTAACACAGACCCACTTTGTCCCCCCCGGCCTCAGCTGCGGCGCTCGGAGGAAGACGAGGAGAAGGAGGAGGACCTGGAGGTCCCCAAGGCCATGGGAGACATCTTCGAGTCGCTCGCAGGAGCAATTTACATGGATAGCAGGATGTCGTTGGAGACCGTGTGGCAAGTGTATTATCCAATGATGAGGCCACTTATAGGTGAGGAGACCCACTGCTCCGGGGAAAGGGGATAGGCGGGGAGAGTTTCATTTTTGCATTCCTCATTCCTTGATTGTGTAGAAGTTCATGTGGGGAATGTGAGTGATGACATTCTCTATATTTGGCACGTTGGGGGTGGAGGTTTGTTATTCAATCTTTCTTTTCTTCTCCTTTTCTTTTTCCTCCCCCGTACCCCCCCCCCCCCCCCCCCCCCCCCCCCCCCCCCCCCCCCCCCCCCCACCTCGAAATCCTTACTGCATCATTCAGAAAAATTCTCTGCCAACGTGCCCCGCTCCCCGGTGAGGGAGCTGCTGGAGATGGAGCCAGAAACTGCCAAGTTTAGGTAAGGACCGGGTCACTCTTAATATATATATATTACGGTCATGCATTAGTATTTCAAGTATAGTATTAAAGTATCAAGGATGTTACTCCAAAGGGTAGCGTCAAAGAAAATAATTCAGTCTTTCCTCCGATTGCAATTGTAACCCTGCTCCCCCCTCCGTCCCCAGCCCTGCAGAACGGACGTATGACGGCAAGGTCCGTGTGACGGTGGAGGTGGTGGGCAAGGGCAAGTTCAAGGGAGTGGGCCGCAGCTACCGCATCGCCAAGTCTGCAGCCGCGCGCCGGGCCCTGCGCAGCCTCAAAGCCAATCAACCTCAGGTGCAAACCAGCTAAGCTCCTCGCGCTTGTTACTGCCGCATGGGAGCTAGCGCCCTAAGCTAATGAGAGGAGGAGAGAAAGCTCGAGTAAGAGACGACGCTTGCGATAAACCTATGCCCTGTAATCTTTGGCCCTCGACGGCACAACCAAGGCAGCCCAGGGAACACTGGGGACGCGATGCAAGAAGCAAACTGATCTCGCAACAGATATCACATGGTTTTTTCACATCTCGTCTTTTTTTTTTTTTCATTGTTTGCGCAAACACAATCTTTACTTTCCTTCTCTGCTTTGTGTAATCACATGAGTGCTTTATAATGTTTAGCAAGGAGAAAGAAAGGGGTGAGGTCGCCATGTCTGCTCATTATTCTGTTTGTCCTAACATGAATCGAGGCGTATTATGCTTGTTGTGTAGTGTTGGTGTGTACATAGTTTAGATCGGAGGTGTAAATCAAAAGTCATGTAGAGGGGTGGGGTGGGGGGGGGGGGCAGGCAGGAATAACGCTAAACTCCTCAGTCTGTGCACTTGTGCCAGTTTCTAAAGCGGTTTGGAAAACAAAAGGTTGCCCATGGCCAGCAGAGGCCACTGACAGCGCAACCCTGTCCATGCCTCTGTTGGTCTACTGCCTCCAAAATGTCTTTTTAATCGCTTTTGCACTTATTTCATTAGGGTCTGTTATTGTGAGAATTGTGTGGGTCAGATTGACACCAAAATTCATATGCGTAGCAAAGTCTATATAAAAAATAAATAAATAAATGAAAAGATACATTTTTATAATATAGTTTGCCTTAGTTTTTAAGGCATACCATATCCTGGAAATTGGATAGGAATTTTCAACATTCCCAGTGACTGTAATTTAAAATAGATTTTAACCTTGGGGTTGCATGTTTTTGAAACGTATGTATTGACCATGACAACTGGATTGCTTATATGTAATACACGTTAAATAATTAGCGATTGTGCCGGAGGGCACCATAAAGTAACGACGTTGGCGGCCTTACTGTGCCCCAACACTTTTTGATACGGAGTGATTTAAAATTAGATGGTTCATTCTCCAGCTAGAATAATGATTTGAATGATCGTCGAACAAAGAAATTGTTTTACACAAAAATATATTGAACAGCCGTACTAAGAGAAAGACATATCACCCGTACAATATGCTGCAGACTTTTTCTTCAAAGATCGGATGCTTGCGTAAGGAACAGGCAGACCCTTTTCAAAGGCCGTTTAAATATCAATACACCTAGTGGTCCTCGCATCCCTCATGTACCAAAGCTTCTTGCAGATGTGACTGTTAGATTGAAGTCACTTCCTAGGAATAGGCATGCCAGCCGCTTGTCCTCGCTTTTTCACTTCAGGTTTTGTTTTGCTTTTGCCTAGATGTTTTTTTTTTTTCTTTTTTTACAATTACCCCCTTTTCATTCAAATACCTCAATTATTTGCATGCATTTTCTATATATATTTTTTTTCTTTTTTTGGTGCTATTGTTTTTTGTATTAAGCTTGAATTCTCACTTTTTTTGCACTGTAACTAAATACCTCTTTGTTTGACCTATTTTTATTTTTTATTTTTTGTTTTATTTTTTTATTTTGGAATCTGTTTGGTTTGGTTGTCCTGTCCTATAAGCCGTGAAGCTGTAGAGGAGGTGCGTTGTCAAACTCCCCTGCCTGATGCAAAGCTGAAACGTGAGGAGTTTTGGGCATGGAGGGGGGGGGGGGGATTTCTGCACATAAGCCCAACAATTGATTCCCCTTATTTCCTGTATATGGATTTAATTAGAGTGGCCAAACACTTAAATCAAATCACATGGACATCACCAAGCATAGGTTATGCAATTGCTATTTCTGATGGTCTCTGATTACAACCTATGGCAGGTGACATCATCTGGCACCAATTTAAGCCAATCGGAAAGGGCTCTTGTGATATCTGCTTTACCATAGGTTGTGCTGTCCCTGAGGTGTGACTTTAGTGTTTATTTACTCTATATTTAATTTTGGCGGGAGGGTGGGGAGGGATTGCTTTTCATGCAAAAAAATATTTTAAGGGTAGGCTCTCTTAAATGCTTGTGGAAGTAATCTGATTGCACTCTGTAGCACGAATTGCCATTTTTCTGTAAATCTCGTACTCATGGCAAATACAACTGAGACGAAAAAACAAGTGTTAGCTAAACCTCTGTGAATGGCACTCTTACAAAGTACTGTGGTTACCATGGCTACCTATTCTAACATCTAAACAAAAAACACCCTTGGTGCTTCTACCTCAATATATAGAGATGAAATATTTTTTAAAAGTATATGTATTCTTGATTAGTACTGCCCTTTTAACAAATGCATGTGGCAGTGACACATACTGTAGTCTTGACTGTGATACCTGCGTGTTTGTAGACAAAAAATTGCACTCTTGAGTCGACATTCCCGCAGAAAGAAAAACAAAACGGTAAATCGTATTGAAAAACAACGAAATCCCCAGAATACATTACCCAGTGCCTTTTGACGTTAACAAGACCGTGTCAAGTGTGTATTCAGCAGCGCTGGCGACACCAACGGCTTTGTTGGATGTGGGAGTGCAGAGCTTGCCCTGGGGTGCCATACTTCTTTCTGGCTGTCGAAGGTTTAGCTTCTTCGAACAGCCAATAGCCATGTAAATAGTGAGGTTTGAGTTATACTTCAAAATAATAACCTTCAATCATATGAAAATAGGAATGTGAACTACAGCTGTAGAGAAGGAAAAAGTACAGATTGTGATTTAGTTTTTCTTTTCTTTATAGATGTCAACTCTTAATGAATTCACGTATTACCAGTAAACAGAGTGCCATCTGTCATTATTTCTGAAGCGAGAGTCCAACCCACTTGCCCCCCAAGAGAAAAGGCCTACCATTGGACCATTACGAGCCTTTTAACATCCAGAGTAAGCTACATCCGACCGCCACTCCTACATGTCAACCATAGTGGTTATATTTTCATCACTCAATCAGAAAGGCACAGAACATTTGTTGAACCTGGACAAAAAAAACCCCAGCAAAACAAGAATGTGAAGTAATTAACTAGTTAATAAGTGCCACACCTAGTTTGTTATTTTTGTGTGTGACTTGTTACAAACAGGAGGTGGTTCTAATGAGTGGCATGAGTATTGTACAACTTAATTGTTGTATGTGGTCATTGTGTTTAGTGGCAGGTGGATGTCATGGGGGGGGGGGGGGGGGGCGGGGGGTCGATCTTTTGTTTTGTTTTTTTATGGGAGTGATGCAGTTAAGATGTTTTTTTGTTGGTTTTTTTTGGTATGCATTTCCAGCAGGACTGTACTCTTACTGGTAATGTTACGGGGCTTGTGTGTTATTTTTTTGTTTTTGTTTTCTTTCTGTTTTCTTCATGTAGCACAATTGAGCATTGCACTTGGGCGCCATACTTTACCTCATGTCGGAGTGAAATGGAGAACGGAGGGACGAAAGACTAAGTGTGTGTGTGTATGTGTGTGTATGTATATTGCACATGCATGCGCACAGCTTTTGGTTAAGAGGACTTGCTTGTGATCAGACTTTGCTGCTGTTTCAGTTGCTGGTGAAATACAACTCTGTTGAAAGGAAAACAAAGACTGCCACGAGAGAACCAAACGGGCATGTGATTAATACACTGAACACACACACACACACAATAAAATATAAATTAGTTAAGCCTCCTCCCTTTCCTGTATTGGTAAAGTAAGGGCTAATCCACAAGAAAAGGCACAGAAACAAAGATGGAGGTGGGAAGTCAAATATTCACGAGCAGTGAAACACCAGCAGATTACAACAGAATGATGTACTTTTTACCAGTATGGGGAGGCGGGGGGGCGATGACGATGGGCCATAACCTGCAGCGCAAAGATTTTAAGGGACGTTGAATTGAATCAAATAAAAATCCATCTCCTCACTCATACTGTAACACCGTGCTGTGGTGGTCTGCGGTCTGCACCTTATGCATCACAATTACCTTTCTTTTTTTTTTTTTTTTTTGTAATACTTGTAGCCGAATCTATATAACTATACAATAAAAGTAATGGTATGGTCGTTCAAATATTTTATTGCGTGGGATTGATTTTCATGAATGTGTGACGAAATTGTGTTTTTATGACGGTGAAGCGAGTGGAAGGCGGTCTTGTTACTCTCTGCTCCCCACTGAACTCTGCATAAGCAGGGCACCCGGTGACGCAGCCTCAGTTAGCCCTGCCTCGCTCCAACCCCAGGCCTTAATGAGCCCCCGGGTCTTCACAACCCCCACCTTCACCGGCTTTCACATGACGCCACCACACTAGCGCGAGACGCAATGTGAAGGCCGTAAGATGGAGTGCACTATTATTATAATTATTATTGTTATTGTTGTTGTTATTGGTGGGTTTGTGCCGAGGCTGCCATGGAGACCGCTGGGCTCTCCTGCTGACACGCTGCAGCCAGGCCAAGGAGAGGCTGGGCTGGAGGCTACGTCAGGCCGGGCTGTTGTGGTTGAGGTATTACCTGAGGGACTTAATGAACAGGCTTCTCCTCTGGAAAATGCTCCCTACGATGATGGGATCCCAACATTAATTTTTGTGTTTTCTTGGCGAAACCCCCACATGAATGAAACATTTGCTACCTTCTGGCCATGACTTACTGAAGTGGGAAAATGTGTTTGCCCCGGATAGGCGGACATTTTAGTACTGAAATGTATATTGGCATTGCAATATGACAAGGGCGAGTTTTATTGCATTACTGCACTATGGGCTTTTTGAAATATATATTTTGTAATGCACAATAAGTGATGGCTTAAACGGTTTGGCCAGGATTTTCTCATTTCAACAGCCCAAATTATGACAATAAAAGTCAACGGATGGACTGTAGTTGCAAAGGTTGGTCAGGAGGTAGCCTAGATGGCGGCTTAACATCTTGGACAGGAACATTTTAAATGCATAGTTGAATTACCACGCCTCACCCATAGGCCTAAACCACTGTATAGCATTCCTACAACTTATTTCTTCTTTGAAATTATTTAAATGTCAAAGATTTTAGTGGGATTAAATATTGCGGGAGGGTAAATCCAATGAAGGATAAATCCAATGTCTAAAATAATTATTAAAATATCACAAAGCTTTATGGTAAGTACTATTTCCTGCTGACATTTAGCCCCCATTTAGTCATCAAACAGCTTGGACCTTTTGTTTAAGCCACGCTCCCTGTCCATCTGAATGCAGTGAATACAAGTCCACCCTGATGATGATGACGATGATGATGATGGCTGACTGTAGAATAGCATCCAGATCCAGACGGTTTGTGGCTCCGGCGTGTTGTTGGACTCGGGATAACGAGCCTGTGGACCGGACCCCATGCATGTGGACAGGGAGCCTCCTGGTGTGGGCTTGCTCGTCTCCGCACGGAGAAAAAGGGGAACAGCGCTTCTTTCCAATCACGTCCCCATTACAATGCAGCTTTGCAATACGCCTCCCATCTTCTCCACGCTGACCCCAGACCTGACCCCCTCTGTAGAGTGGTGCAGGAATGAGTCCTGAAACACGGAAGTCTGTTAGCGTTTTGACACTTCCGGTTCCCTCGTCTCGAAGTCGATGTTTTTTTGAACAGGTTTTTTGTTAGATCCCTGAAAAAAGGTCTGCGATTAACACATGCTTAATAGATGGCCACATTTTGGTCTACGACATAAAATACATCAGTAAATACCCCACTCGTTAATTTTGAAGCTTTTATGTGTCTTATGAAACTTCTGGCAATTGCATTTATGCTTCAAAAGTAGTGTTCATTTGTGAAGATTATCTTGCTTAACAAAACGTAAGTATCAAACATTTGTTTGCCACCACCCGCGGCGCTACTATTGGGCCCGGGTGGGCCTGGGCCCACCCATTTAAGGCCCGGGCCCACCCATCTTGAGCTATCACTATAGTGAGTAGTGAGTGATTTTCATTCTAGCTGTTCATCCAATAAGCAGCCTGAGTAAAGCTTTGAGTGAAAGCTTCTCAGCCAATCAGCGGCTTCTACCCCACCCCTCTCCCCATCATGTCCTCCCGTAGCCAAACCTCACAGGTAGGCTACTGAGTCGCTGTCCTCAGTGCCGCAGAAAAAGCGCTGAAACAGAGATAAAGGGGTTCCTACGGAAGCCGAGAACGGCCGTGATTGCTTATCATTTTTTAGGCCCGTTATCTCGAGATCACGACTTAATTATCTCATTATCTCGACATAACGAACATATTGCGTGTCTAGTAACACCAACCCGCAGCTCCACACCACTCCAACATCAGCCATGAAGCCGACCAGGGCCTCGGATCTGGGTCGCAATGAAGCGGACAATAGCGTCAGGCTCACTTAAGCAAACTCGCCTATAAAGTTGGAGTCTGGCTAGTCTTCTTCTTAACTGACGAAGACATATGAATGTTGTCCATAATAGAAAGACACAATGCCATTTCGGCTTGTGTCAGTCCTTGATTAAAGTAAAATCGTGGTCTCTCCTTCTGACATTGTCAATTCTTACTGTAAGAACATCAATGGGGAAGTCAAGTTGCGATCTCGGCAAAACCATGAATTTGCTATCTCGAGATAGTGAGATAATTAAGTCGTTATCACAAGAAAACAGGCCTAAAAAATTATGAGCAACCACGGCCCGTACTCGGCTTCTGTAGGAACCCTTTTTTGGCTTATTTTAACTGGCCCATCCAGTTTTCTGGAGGCCCACCCACAATCTAATTCCTGGCACCGCTAGTGTTTGCCACAAAGCTTATTTTCTGCAATAACGCAAAATCCAATGGAAAACCCATTGGCTTTTTGTCGAGGGAACCCAGGGCAATGCTAACTTCCGGGTTGGCCTACAAAAATACGTCATCCCTGCACCGCTCTATGGCCTCCCATCCTCTCCACGCTGACCCCAGACCTGACCCCCACTCTAGGCGTGTGGGGCCCAACGAAACGGCCCTCCTTTTGCTTTAGGGGGGGGGGGGGGGGGTTCTTGAGCAGCAGCAGCGTGTGTGAAGTGCACACTGGGTAATGGTGACTTATTGCCTGTGTTGACGATGTGCAGGAGCGGCTGGCGTCACTCGAGCCATTTATTCTGCTTGCTGTAAAAACAACACACAGAAAAAGGGACGACAAGTAAAATACACGCGGCCGGCGTCGCTTGCACCGTTTTCCCATCAGGGTCCATTCATTTTTTATTTTTTTGCTGTAGACACGAAGTGAGACGTCTTTGCGAGGTGACCTCCCGACCGCAGGTCCCCAGCTCTAGCGCTCAGCTGTCTGCCACTCATGGCGCCCTTTCGACCCCGCGCCATCTTGTCTCGCTCTCTTTCTCTCCCCCCCCCCCCCCCTGTATGAATGGTGCTCTCTCTCTCTCTCTCTCTCTGTGGCGACGAGGCGGACCTGATGCAGACCAGCCTGACCTAAAACAGGCCGTTTATAATGCTGTAGGCATAGCATCGGCCCACGTGGTGACGGTGGGTTTTTGTTTTATTTTACTGACCGCCGTTCGCGGTTTCAATAGAGCGTAACAGTGACCGCCCCTTTTTAACAGCTCCGGTGCCGGAAGTACATTTCCCATGCATTTATCTCGTCCACTTTTCATAGAATCCTTATAAAAAGAGTATTAAGCCTTTAACCAAGCCAATCGTTCGTTATGGTAGTCGTGACCATATTATGTTTGATTCGGGATGAGTAGTTCCTCACTCGGTCAACAAAATAATGTACACAGTCTTGTACCTTTGCCTTTTCCTCCATTTTCCAAATTCTTTTCATGCCCGAATCAAACATAATATGGTCACGACTACCACAACGAACGATTGGCTTGGTTAAAGGCTTAATACTCTTTTTATAAGGATTCTACGAAAAGTGGACGAGATAAATGCATGGGAAATTTACTTCCGGCACCGGAGCTGTTAAAAAAGGGGCGGTCGCTGTTACGCTCTATTTACATTTACATTGAGGGTCTCGCGAGACTTCGTGATGCACATTGAACCTGAGGGGGGGGGGGGGGGAAACACAATTAAATAGACGTAAGCAGATGTAAAGCAGGTTTGATCTGCTTCATAACCTGCCTCATCATTTCATCCTGTCTTCAAACAACAGCATGTAGCCTATTTATAAAATTGGCTATCAATCTTTTTCTTGATGACACAAAAGCGTCGGGCTTATGAGAATTAAACTGTTTATTGGGACCGGCCAAAGCGATGGTAAATGGGGGGGGGGGGGGGATAATCAAAGCTGTCGTCTCTCCGTGATGTGGAGGCCGACGCGGCTGATTTAGTCGAGGCGTGGGACACCCGCCGCACGATGTCATCATGCATTTACCCGGGTTACCATCAACCCCCTTCGTAAAGCAACTCCCGCTCCCGTTTGTTTTATTTTATTTTATTCTTTTTTTTTTTATGAGACGCAAATGCAATCATTGCGATATTGAAATCAGGCCCCGTCGGCGGGCGGCGCGGCGGGGCTCCTCATTGGATAATTAAAACCTGGTTTCGGGGCCCGCCGGCTCGTTTCCATCCTCCGCCGCCGCGCGCATCACCGTCGTCGCTGCAGGTAAATTGCTCCCTCCGCCCCCGCGACGAGGGTAATGAGCTGTGTTTAGGCCAGACACAGGCGCGTCTGTCTGATTTAACGCAAATGAGAAATACGCCGTCGACGTGGGGGCCAAACCTTCGCGGCGGACTTTAAATGTGGTGCCGTGAGGAGGTGAATCACAGTCTAAAACTATGCTATTAGGGTCGGCTGATGGAGAGGAATATTCAAACCAGGTGTGTGTGTGTGTGTGTGTGTGTGTGAGTGTGAGTGAGAGAGAGAGAGAGAGAGAGAGAGAGAGAGAGACGTGGTGATGGGCCAGGCTACTCGATATTGTCAATCTTGGACGACATGCCACATTATGGAGATAATGGTGAATCAGCCTCTCTGTCCTCCGGCTCTCCTCTCTCTGCGGTGTTTTCGGTCCATTTGAAATGCTGGATAATTGTCTACGCTACTTCATTGTGACTGCTTCAAATATATATAGTTCATAGCATCAATTTTATCCTACAACGTAGGCCTATCGCTTTAATTTCGCATCTAATTTGCGTTTGCCATTAAGTGATGTATTTCCATGCGAAGGCATAGCCTCATTTTAAATCGCCCTATAAATAAAGGTTGACAAGATTGGGCTAAAACACTTGTGTCGGGATGGCTGATTTGTCTCTAAACGGTTCAACTGCATCGCCGTTCATCTCACGGCTTACAGTCCGACTCTCTCTATTCACTAACCTCATGCGCTGCGTCCAATTGAGTCGTTGAATGCAACACGTCTAAATCTAAATAAATGTGGTTCAGTCTGAATTCACTTCGTGTTTGCCTGAATTTATGAATCCTTTAATGTCGTTATTAGGCCTAATGCAAATCATGTTATTTTTTGTGCTGTTTTAATGGCAAATCAAATGTGTTGGTGTTGGTATTGGACGCCTGCTCCTTTTGAAATTTTATCCAAGATTATATTTCTAAAACAAAAGTTGGTGAATTCAGAGGTTAGTGGAGTAAGACATGCTTTAAATTTGTTTTCTAAAAAGCTGAAATGGTAAGTTACAGTAGGCCTATTATACTTCTGTAAGATAAGAAAATGTTTATTTATTTTTGTGAGTGAGTCAAGCCCATGTGAAAGTTAAAGTATATTATTTAAAAATAGCCTAGCCTATATATTATAGATGGATAGAAATTATGTAATCGGCTAAATCAACACAAACACACCCTGGAGGAAACTTATCCGAGCTTACAACTCATCCTCAATGTGAACCTTTGACCCTCGCTTGTACATTTTGTGGTGTCACTGCAGTGCAGATATCTTAACCACTGTAAACCAGGCGTCGCCCCCCCCTCTCTCTTTATACAGCACCCCCCCCCCCCCCCCCCCCACTTTAGGAACAGGCCCGCTGTGGTCAGGAACGCCATGGCGACGAGGAACCTATCCCCTTGCATCTGGGGGAGATAATTGGCCTATGTATCCAGGAGCCCCTCCCCATTCCCCAGGAACAGCGACAATGGATTTGCTGAGAGTAACACTGAGCAGCCCGACTTCTCCCCCTGCAATGTCTAGTGTTAACCCACACTGACAGCTGTGTGTGTGTGTGTGTGTGTGTGTGTGTGCGTGTGTGTGCGCCCACCTCTGTTTGTATGCAGCATATTGTGCTTCGCATTTGCAACAATTTTTCACATTCTCATTGACATCATTCATATGGTTCTGATATATTTACATTTCGACTACCCTGTGTGTGTGTGTGTGTGTGTGTGTGTGTGTGTGTGTGTGTGTGTGTGTGTGTGTGTGTGTGTGTGTGTGTGTGTGTGTGTGTGTGTGTGTGTGTGTGTGTGTGTGTGTGTGTGTGTGTGTGTGTGTGGGTTTCCAATGTTTCACTTTTTCCCATAAATGTGACTTGTCTACAACAGAGGGGTTAAGGGTTGTCCTCCCCCAGAAAAAAACCCACAATGCAACATCATATTCCTGTTTTTACACGTCCTTTCAGGTAAGTTATTCCAGCAAGCCATGCAAGACAAGAGAATGACAAGTAAAATGTAGGCTGTTTCTTTTTTTTTAAATCCCAATTTATTATATACTATATATTTTTATTTATCTGCCCATTATAGAACCCAATAAAACATTTTGTCACGTGTGTGAAGCATAACTGATAAAAATGTAAAGTCCCTTTTACTATGGTTTCATATTTTTTCAGTTTTATTTTTAATCCAAATAATTTAACAGTTGATTTTCTTTGTTGTCATGTCTTGTCATAGCAGACCATTGTTTAAAGTAATTTGACATTTTCATGCAATGTGGGCCTCGGTGCCGATCATTTTCATCGAGAAGAATAAATCAAATGACCTGCAACCGCTTGTTTGCGCCACCTAGGGGTTGAGTGACAAATGACAACAGCAGGTTCCGTCTGGGAAAAATGTCATAATTCACCATGGGGGTAGAAAAATGTGTAATACACATGTTTTATACAATATTCTGACACACAACAAGATGTGCGTATTTAAAAATATTGAATATATTTGAAATCTCGTTTGAACAATTTAAAAGACTCCATGGGGGGGCCTCATCACATCCAGGGGGCCAAGCCCCCCCCTGCCACCCCATAATTGTCACCCTGTGTGTGCGCGCGCCTGCATCTGTGTGTGCATGTGCGTGCTTCTCTGTGTTTCACTGCTTGGCTCAAGATGTGCGTGAGTGTGTGTCAATGTGCTGCAGTGGCGCAGGTTGGAGACCAGGGTGTCTTTCATGCGATGTGTCCTCTCCCGTGGTGCACAGACACCGCAACTCCTCAACTATCAAGAATCTGACCACTGCTGACCTGCCGCACTCAACAAGTCCCTCATAAGAGGAGAGGTCAGGTACACGGCATACAGAGCATCAGTTCATGAAATGACAACACTATGAACATAAAAATCATGGTTAAACACAAGAACCAGGTCTTTCCGAGAAGGCTGAAATTGTTAAATTGCATAATAAAATAGAGCAATTGCAACTGTAAAGCAACTGCAGATGGGAACTAGCAAAAGGGATTAATCAGTCGATTACTTATCACTTTGAGCGAATCTATGGAGCACGTGACCTTGTTGCCCTCTATGCTACTTGGCATGGTACCAAGCAACTTGTCTTCGTCACATGGCATGAGATCAATATCTCCAATTGATCAGGCTTCATATCCCATTCGCTAAGGCTTCAGTTTTAGTCCATCACATTTTTGTACAAACTTACAAAGAAGACTCAACCCTTTATGCTATTATCTGTTTGGGGCCTCGGTTACAAAACACCGCTCTTGGAAAGCATGATCCCCCTCCACAACCACTCACATTGGAGTTGACCCTATTATTTTCCATTATCTAAACCTATGATTATTAGTCATTAGCAATTGGAGAGGAAAATATGAACTTGATTGTCCCATGGTTCTGCTGGTGGAGTAGAGAGGAGCACGCTATGCAGCCAGCCAGGCAAACGGCTGGTGTTATTAGGGCCAGGGGGATCCATGACATGGTTGTTGTGTGCTGGTGGTGAGCATTGCACCGCAGCAATCGCTATGTCCGCTCGCGTTAGGGGTGGGCCGCCTCCCAGTATCATGTTAGCAGCACCGAGAGTCACGCAGCAGCAGCACCGCATGATGGGTGGATCCCAGGTGGCCATTTTAGTGTGTGTGTGTGTGTGTGTGTGTTTCAAATGGGGAACATTGTGAAGTTAGTGGGATGGTGGTCTATGGTTTTGCAGTAACTATAGTTGTAGGATCTTACAATATTCTAGTTATACTTAATAATAGAAATACAATTATAGTGCAGTAACATAGTGCATAGCACAAACAAGTGCAGACATAACTGCATTCAAGTACATGCAACACAGCCCCACATTTCACATCCTGCTTATATCCATCCTGAGTGTAGGAGAATCACTGATGGAGGATAGGAAGTCTTTATACCTTTTCAGGTATCTTCCTGTATTTAATAGGAACCTTGTATTGTCTACCTGATGGGAGCAGTTGGTATTCTGAATACATCCTGTCAAAAATGAGTGATACCACCTGATGATATGTGGGTTAACAGACATCTGTCTGAGTTTACTGAGAAGGACGTGTGGCTGCAGGGTATTAACAGCAGAGCTGAAGTCTACAAACGGCTGGTGTAGGCTTTTCGGTTTGCAAGGTGTTGCAAAATAAAGTTTATTATGGTTAGTAGTGCCACAATTGTCTTTATAGGCAAACTGATAAAAATCTAGCTGTCCATTTATGTTTGACTTCAACTTCCACACCATCAACTTTTCTAGACACTTCATTACAAGGTCAGGGCTGCTGGTCTATAAGCATTGTTTTCTTGAAGAACAGGTTTTTCTTGGTAGAGGAGTTATGATTGCCATTTTCCAGAGAGATGCAACTGTGTGTGAATCAACAGACCTTTGAAAGACAGAGACCCAGGCTGGTGTAGGTTCCTCTGCACATGTCCTCAAAATAAAGTTGAGACGCCATCAGGGCCTTATTTGTTTTTGTTCTTTTAAAAAGTCTTGTGACTTCCCTGGGACTAATGTCTATCCTCTGAACAGAATCATCATATTGTTACGGTGTTAATGACAGTCACGTTCTAAAGAGAAATTATGTGAATAAAACCTAATGTAGAAGTTGGTGAAATCATTTGCCATGGTGTAGTCATCGGAGTCATATTTGTAATGGATTTCATAGTGGCCCACAGTTTATAAGTATTATTAGCATAGAAGTAATTCTCAATGGATTCCTTGTATTGTCTTTTACCTGTGTTGAGTTTCTGGTTCAGCTCCTTCTGTGCGGATCTTAGTTGCTCTTGGTCCTTATTCCCGAGGGCAAGCCTCTTGTGTGTTAATACCATCCTTGACGTCCTTAGTAACGTAGGAATTGTTGCTGGGATACAGTTTTATTGTTGGGTATCACAGCATCCACATTATAAGCTGTCTGACTTCTGTGGATTTATTTAAATCAAACTCATGGAAGATATCCCAGTCTGTGCTCAAGGAACACCCCTTCAGAGTTTCAATACAGTCGGTGGACCAGACTTAAACAGTTTTTACAAGAGGTTTGCTCCTTTTAAGGACTGAAGGGTAGATGGGAATGAGCTTGTGGATTGTGTGGTTGATGGCTGTTTCACCTGGCCTGAGTCAGACTGATGAGGCTCTGGGTGCATGCGCGCAGATGGCACTGGGGACGGGGGGGACATGACCCCCTCAGATTCATAGTGACCCCGATCCGTCCCCCCCACTGTCCCTACGTAAGGCGACAAACATCGCCGGTAAAACGGAGGAGGTGGGGGTGCGCGCGATTGTAACACACCCCGGACCTACGACCGACGGGGGGGGGGGGGGGGGCGATGATCGTAACACACCGCCTCCGGTTGGGACAAATTACTTTTTTATTTATTTCTTTTTTTACGACAGTCCTGGGCCGGCCTACCAGGCCAGGACAATGCCCGACAATGCCGGGGGTATGCCCGATGGCCAATCCAGCCATAGACATAATATACGTAGACGCCTCATGACGTGCTGGAACGTAATCCAGCGTCGCCGCCATTTTGGTTGGGTCTCCTCACTCTAGTCTAGCTCTTACCTGAAGTAGGCTAAATGTAAAATAAAAGTCTTTTTATGCCGTAGGTGAATTGTTTTAATGTTTTTTTAATTTTTATGTATAATGTTATTTTAATAAGCAACTGTTAAGTGAAATTATAAGATTTAAAATGTTAATATTATCCTCCTGGCCTGCAGGCAATTTCTGATGACAGTGAGGCAGGCCCTAGTCAGTCAAGAGAGGATCTGCCAGGGGGCAGCCGAGGTAGAAAAAGACTGCATGAGGGTTCTGAGTTTATACACAAATGTTTAAATAAAACATATTTTGCATAAAGCATGAAGTTTTGGTGGGTGATTGACATTCCAGACAAATAACAGTTTCATCATATATGGCTAGTGATAATCAGGTAGGCCTTTGTTTAACAATGTTCATTGTTGTTTATCCATGATTTTAAATAAGAATTCTCCAATGGCTTTTTAGTGCAAACCATTGGCCCATAGGCTATTATGAAAGTAACTACTTGAGCGCTAGTTAAAGCCCAAATTACACAAAAATAACTTATTGAGTTGAAATCATTTGCTGACAACTTGGTCCCCCCCAGTTCAAAAACCCCATCTGCGCCCCTGGCTGGGTGAGGCTGCACACCTGTGGTGCATGAGCAATTGGCTCTAGCTTTATGCGTTCTGGGTGTTTCCATAGCATTTGTCAAGAATGTAACTGTTTCTAGTGTCACATTTAATATACTGTTCAAACCCAGGTAAAGACATTTCAAGTTTGTAATGGTTGAAATCACTTAAAAATGAACATGGGAGCATGTGGTGTACATTGCAGCGGTCTATGTACACAGTCTGCCACTTGGGCCACAGCTCTCACTGCGTTTGCACATAAACAGCACAAATCCCAATGTTCCCAAACTCCCTCCAAAGGAAGAACAGCCTGACACAATAGCTCAACGTCTGGGTTGACGAGTGAGCAAAAAAACACATGACACATGACTCACGGTACACATAGTATAGGTTCTGGTGCAAAGTTTGAGTTCATCCATCTTGTTCCTCAGGGAGCACTCATTACACAGGATCAATGATGGCAAGGGTGGCCTTGCCTCTGTCTTACTCCCCCTCGTTTGCCCCTCCGCCGTTGTCTCCACAGCCTTTCCCTGTTCTCAGGACTGGTCTCACCATCAGTACCTCCGTGGTCTTTGTAGTTCCTCGGGCACGTCGGCCAAAAGCTGTATTCTTGCCCCCCCGGAGGGTTGCAGTGACAGGAGCGTTTCCCTGTCGCAAATGTGCGTTTCTTGGTTTGTTTGCGTATAACGGGGGCGCCCTGATATCAGGGACAGAGAGAGAGACAGCTGTGGGAGCACTAATGTTACAGGTTGATGTCCCATCACATCATCTTTCTTAATGACATACAAAATTGTATTCAAACTAGAATCAATTAGCTAGGTAGCTGGCTATCATTACTTTACAAAATACATTTGCAAAATACAGTACATTATTTCAGCTGAGTGCTATGAGGACAACCGGCAGAGAATGAGGCTCTGTTGTGCATTAATTGTTGTTGTTGTTGTTGTTGCTGTTCTGTAACACCAAAACTAATTACTAGCATCCATCTGCCTGGCAATAACGCTTTTCTGTTTCTAATTCTAATAAGGAAGCATCGTCAGGGTGAGGGGGGGGGGGGGGGGGGGGGGCAGGGGAAGGATCAGGGGGAAGAGGTCAGAGGTGAGTTAGGGGGGAAAGGTAGAAATGCCTGAAGGATGCTTTGTGCTAGTATAATCAATAGCTTAAATACATAAAATAAAAATATAGGCTAAGCATTAGCAATTGCTTAGTAAATATGTAATAATATTAAGTATTTTATTTCTGCCTACAATTTTAACCTCTGCATTATTATTATTTTCCTGAGTAAAACCGCATCATCAAGTGTAATCAATACTTAATGCATATCGATTCCATATATTTCATACAGATTTTTCAACCACGTGTCAACATTTCTTGTACCAGCAGCAGGAGAGGTGGTTGTCTGTCTGTCTGTCTGTCTGTCTTTCATTTTCTTTTTCCCTTTCCTTTCCCAAAGCTGAGAAGGCGGCAAGTCATCATTTTTTCAGGATATGGCAGCCCTGACATGGCTGCCAATCATGTGTGCCAATGGCCAAGTGTTTCTCCTGTTG